>VZQC01003283.1:0-218597 GCA_009823505.1 Rhizomys pruinosus
GCTATAAACTTCCCTCTTAGGATTACTTTTAAAATATCCCATAGATTTTGTTGTGTTGTACTATCATTGTCATTCAATTCCAGGAATGCTTTTATTTATTTCTGTATTTCTTCCTTGACCCATTCATTATTCAGGAGAGTGTTATTTAGTCTCCTTATGTTCTTGTAGGTTGCAGGGCTTATCCCGGTGTTGATATTGAGCTTTATTGCACTGTGGTCTGATAGACTGCATGAAAATAGTTCAATCATTTTGTATTTGTTGAGCTTTTTATGTGTCCCAGTATGTGGTCTATTTTGGAGAATCTTCCCTGGGGCGCTGTGCAGAAAGTGTATTCTCTGGAATTTGGGTGGAATATTTGATAGATGTCTATGAGGTCCATTTGGTTTATCATATCATTCAGTTCATATGTCTCTCTGTTTATTCTTTGTCCTCCTGATCTGTAACCAAAGGACTTAATGAAGTATTGAAGTCCCCTACTATTAGTGTGTTTGGGTTAATCTGTGCCTTGTGGTCCTGAAGAATTGTCTTTATAAAGTTTTGGGCACCAGAGTTTGGTGCATATATATTCATGATTGTTAACTCTTCATGGTCAATTGTTCCTTTGATAAAAATGTAATGGCCCACTTTGTCTCTTTTGATTTCTTTTACTTTGAAGTCTATTGTGTCTGATATTAAAATAGCAACACCTGCTTTCGTTTTGATACCATTTTCTTGGAATATTTTTTTTTCTATCCCTTCACCTTAAGTTGGAACCTAACTTTGAGACTGAGATGGGTTTCTTGTAGACTGCATGTAGTTGAGTTTTGTTTCCTAATCCATTCTCCCAGTCTATGTCTTTTGATTGGGGAGTTTAGTCCATTAATATTTAAGGTTATAATTGAAAGATGCATATTGCTTCCTTTCACATTATTATCCATTTGCATTTTTTGTCTCGGTTTCTACTTCTGCAGTTACGTTTTTATTAGTTTCTCTTTCTAAGTGCCTGGGTATAGTTGCTCCTCTCTTCTGTCTTTTGAATTACTTCAAGCATTTTCTGAAGGGTTGGTTTCCTAGACATGTATTCTTTCATATTGTTTATGTCATGGAAGATTTTTCTCTCTCCTTCAACTATAATTGACATTTTTGCTGGGTATGGTAACTTGGGTTGGCATCTATAGTCTTTTAACACTGGGAATGCTTTGCTCCATGTCTTTCTTGCTTTCCTGGTTTGTGCTGAGAAGTCAATTGTAATTCTGATGGGTTTCCCCCATATGTAACCTGTTGTTTTTCACTTGTGGTTTTCAGAATTTTGTCTTTGTTTTGGGTGTCTAGTATTTTAACTATGATATTGCATGGGGAGTTTCTTTTCTGATCTTCTCTGTTTGGAGTTCTATGTGCTTCTTGTATTTGTATGGGTTTGTCTTGTTTTAGTTTGGGGAAATTTTCATCTATTATTCTGTTGAATATCTGATTAATACTATTATCTTGGGAATCTTCTCCTTCCCCTATTCCTGAGATGTGGAGGTTTGATCTTTCATAGTGTCCCATATTTCCTGGTTGTTCCACTCTTGTGTATTTTTTAAATTTTTCATAATCTTTACTTGAGCCTTTTAGTTGTTCTGTGTTATCTTCCAGGTCTGATATTCTTTGTTCTGCTTCCTCCATTCTACTTCTGAGGCTTTTTCCATTCCTTTCCTCTTGATTGGATGAGTGTTCTATTTCCTTTTTCATTTCATTCTGTGGTTTCTTTAGTATTTCCACTTCATTTTGGAGCTTCTCAGTCTCTTGTTGGTGCTCCTTACTTTGCTGGTTGCCTTCCTTTTTCAGTGTTTCCACTTCCTTCCAGAGTTTGTCATTTTCTCCCTCTAGTTCTTTCTGGAGTTTGTTATTCTCTCCCTTTCGTTCTTTCTGAAGTTTGTCATTGTCTCCCTCTAGGTCCTTCTTGAGTTTTTCATTTTCTCCTTAGTTCTCTGACTTGTCCTTTATATTCTTATTTTCTGTGAATAGGTCTGCAACTGTTCCACTAAGATCTGTTTCTTGGGTCACCCCCAGGGGGATCCCACTGTAGCAATTTTCCACAGGGTTGGTAGAGATGGTGTGGAATTATCCTGCACCTTTCCCATGTTGTCCCTTCGTTGTGTCCCTGGCATGTGGGTTTCCCTTTTTTGCCTGTATTCCAATGCAAATCACAAATGTCTTTTCACTATGTTGAAGGCTTGCTTTGCTTTCCTCCTCCAGTTGCCTTTTTTTTTCTCCTTTTTTTATGGAGTGTTGACTTGTCTAGGTTTCAGGCTTTCAATTTTGTTTATATATTGGAATTCTAGTTCACTCTTCCCTTTCTGTTCAGAAAGTTCTCCAAAAAAATCCACTTGAATACTCCCTCAGCAATTCCAGTTTGGGAGCCAGGGAGGGAGGGGGGATATGCCTGACTTAGCCTGTGCCCCAGTACTCTGTGCTTCAGATGGTCCTGGGAAGTCCCTGATCTAAGCACTGTGCACTCAAGTCTCACAGTGGTAACAGGCCCACTTTTAATCCCAGCTAGCAGGGCGACTCCACCTCACCAGCCATGCAAGAAAAAGATTTAGGTATCCAACAAACCAACAAATCAATTATCCCACAACCCAGGAGTATATCTATCCTAAAATCTGCCTGGCTGATGTGCCTGGCTTCTACCTGTGCTTCAGGTGGTCCTGGGAAGTCCCTGATCTATGCACTGCACTCTCAGAATTTATTTTTAATATAAACTTATTTGATGGAAACAACAATAAATAAAGTTTTTTAAAGTAAAAAGTTATAGTTTTAAGAAGAGCTCAACATTACCACACACATAATTTTGTAAAATTTTCAATAACGTAAGGCAAAACTCGATGAAAAGGCAATGATAATGAAAAGGAACATCAGGGAAGGAGATGTGAAAGCAATAGAAACTACTGATTGGATTAAATTCCTGCTGAGGAAGGCAAAGAGGTAAGGAGGTGTGGCCTCTTATGCTGAAAGTCAACATGGTGTTGCTATTAGCTGACCTGGACAAGAGCAAGGCAAGGCTATCCCTGACTTAGAGGCACCAAATGCCAGCACAGGCAAGGATAACTGGAGGCAGATTTCTCTGCTCAACCATTTCTGATTTGCTTTTGTTATGGATCTGCTACACCTACCAAATGCATTTCTGTGCTGATGTTTTGAAAGCAATGTGAGGAAGAAGGCTGGTTTGGAATGTTGAGAACCCACACCTGACTTCATCATGTAAAGTCGTGAGTACGATTGCTTTTTCTGAATCTTTTAATAAGTTAGAAGCATTCTGCCTCATTAGCCCTAAATAATTTCTTTGCTATTTTTAAACACAAAGTGTATTTTTTAAATGTAGTTAAGTTTAAACAATCAAGAAAGCATTTTATTCCAAATCAATATTTGAGTTTCATTAAATCTCATAATGATGTCTTACATAGCTCTTTGTTTTCCTCTCCAGGATCAAATCCAGGGACATAACATTACATTTCATTGTCTGTCTCCTCTATATGAGTCTTTATACATATTGGTTACCAATCTCTTAAGGGAATGATCATCCTTTATGCAGGATCTCCTCATTTGGGTCTCTCTGAAGCATATTTATAATTAGCTTTACTGTGATAATCAGTCTTTCAATTCAACATCACATAAGATATACTAGATTTCTTTTCCAGTTTTGAAACTGTCTTCCTTGACAGCAAGAAATAATTACTTCATTATCTCCAATGTAGTAAGTAGCAAGTCTGCTCTTTTGTATAGTACTTTTATATGTTGATATACACAAATTAACAGAAATGTAGTAATGAGCATGTCCTGTTACTCCATATCTCAGGGTAGTTCTTATATTTGTGAGTTTCATACAATTATAAAATTTATTTTCATCCTTTTTAGCTTCAATTTCTATTTCTCATCCTGCTCTCTCTCCTGATGAAACTCTTCTCAGAGTTTGTTTCCTACTTTCCTGTTTTCTTTATGAGATTTGTTAGAGTTTCTTCCCAAAGCCCATCTGAGAGGTTACTTACTGCAATTAGGGCAAGTTATCAGTGACTACATCAATGAAGAAAGGTATTGTCTCCACAGCAAACAAAATCTTCTCAAGTCTCTTGGAGACAGTTGGGGCCTCATCAGCCTCTCCCCAAACATGATGAAATGGAAATTGCCTGAATATTTTGCCAGTCTTAGACAAGAACCTCAGCTGCAGTGAGTGTTTGAGTGCACTGGTTCTGTCCTGTTCAGAAAATATCCTAAATATAACTTGATATTAATTTCCTGAATAGTTGGTGATGTCAAGCAACTTTACCTGTGTGTAGCTTGTTTGGAGAAATGTCTAGTTAAGTCCTTTGCTCAGTTTTGAAAGGGTTTTTCTTGTCACTGATATGTATGAGTTCTTTACATATTCTGTGTATTTGTGTCTTGTCAGATATATGATTTACAAGTATGTTTCACTCTTTTTGTTTCTGTTTTTCTCTTTGATTATGTGGATTTTTTGTCAAATCTTATTTAACATTTTAGCATATCAAAGGCAATTCGTGTTTTCTTACACATAAAATAAATATTTGTTTAATACACCCAAGAAAGGAATATGTCAATCCCCCACAGTTGATTTAAGTAAAAAATGAGAAATGTAACTTGGCAGATTACATTTCTTTCTTTAGGTGTGAAATGCATTAGTTATATACTATCTGATGTAGAATCAGTTATACACTATCTGATAGAACCTGTAGAATAAGTTATACACTATCTGATAGAACCTGTAGAATCAGTTATACACTATCTGATAGAACCTGTAGAATCAGTTATACACTATCTGATAGAACCTGTAGAATCAGTTATACACTATCTGATAGAACCTGTAGAATCAGTTATACACTATCTGATAGAACCTGTAGAATCAGTTATACACTATCTGATAGAACCTGTAGAATCAGTTATACACTATCTGATAGAACCTGTAGAATCAGTTATACACTATCTGATAGAACCTGTAGAATCAGTAATACACTATCTGATAGAACCTGTAGAATCAGTAATACACTATCTGATAGAACCTGTAGAATCAGTTATACACTATCTGATAGAACCTGTAGTTATACACTATCTGATAGAACCTGTAGAATAAGTTATACACTATCTGATAGAACCTGTAGAATCAGTTATACACTATCTGATAGAACCTGTAGAATAGTTATACACTATCTGATAGAACCTATAATAAGTTATACACTATCTGATAGAACCTGTAGAATCAGTACTTACTGATAGAACCTAGTTATACACTATCTGATAGAACCTGTAGAATCAATTATACACTATCTGATAGAACCTGTAGAATCAGTTATACACTATCTGATAGAACCTGTAGAATCAGTTATACACTATCTGATAGAACCTGTGGCTTCTCCAGGCAGGTGTCACTTGAGCCCTCTCTTGTTCCCTAAAACAATTAGGAGATCACAAGGGAAATTAGCAATAGAGAAAAACCTGGGGTTTTACCCTGCCCTATGCATCATAGACACGAGGAGGAACGCAGCTCAAATGGGGATTTGGCCTAATTGCCTCGTTTATTTACAAGCTAATTCTATAATTATGCTCTATGTTCTTTCCAACAAGGCTCTGAAATCCTCAAAGTGTGTGCCCAAATCAAAGAAAGCTTTAAAGATATTTCTACAGATCCCTTTCAATTAGAATAAAAAAGAAAATTGTCTCTTTCCAGTTCTTTCCTCTCTTATGCATGTTAACAGCAAATGGATCAACAACCAACAGAACAAAGCCTGGACTCAAAGATTATCAAACATCAGTACATTTTCATCCTTAACAGAAGCACAATCTGTTGTGCTTGTCCTTATACAGGTATGATGAGAGTCTTCTCTCTTCTGTGATTCCTGACATTGTTTATTTGATAATCAATATTGGCCATCACAACACCATCTTTTGTCAACTTGACACACAAGCACGTGACATGTAAATAATAACTTTCACCCCCCCACACACACACACCACCATCCCTTCCTGCACAATGCCATTGTGGAAAAACCCTTTCAGTTACAAATCTCCCCATGGTCTTTAACAATTACAGCATTGTTAGCAGTCCTAAGACAAAAATTTCTTTGAGAGTAAAGGAAATGTTTTTATTGGGAGCCCTCCTTACATGTAAAAAAGGCACAGGGGTCAAATATACAAATACAGACTAAGTATTCTTATTTCAAAAAGGAACAGTAGGGACACAGAAAAGAATGATCAATAAGAACAAATACAGACCACGCCCAACAGAACAAACACTACCTCTAAGCTACATCTCCAGTCCTCTTTTTTTTCCTTAATGTAAAATCTTGCAGCCATCAATTACTCCCCCCCACTCATACCACTGCCATCCTTAGCTTTTAGTAATTTGTTAGCATAAAATAATTTCATTGTGTGTTAGCATAAAATAATTTCATTGTGTGCTAGCATAAAATCATTTCATTGTGTGTTAGCATAAAATCATTTCATTGTTTTTCTCTGATTTCTTCTTAGATCCATTGTTTAAGAGTATACTTTTAAGCTTGTCATCTCCAGGGGAACAATGAACATTAATGCCCAAATCTCTCCTTTTTATTCGGTCCAAGACTCCATTCTGTGGGATCATGCTGCCTACGGCTAAGGTAATCTTCCCACATCAATTAAATAAACCTTTGTAATAACTAGTATGTCCAGAGTTCATCCTAAATTGGATAAGCTCTCATAAATGTGCTGGCCTTGATGCCTATGTGATTATTGATATTTTCACATTTTGCAATCTGTATTTACTCTCACAGGATGCTTACTTAAATTTTATTCATATGCATTACTTTGAATACACCAATATACTACATTTTAGTCTCCAAAGTTTATCATAGACATGTGCTTATAACCAAATAAAGGATCCCTTATGTATTCTCTTGGTGATCTTGCTGGACTTTTCATCACTGTGTCAGATACCATACAGGGGCATGGTTTCAAAGTTATCAGGAAACAAGAATCTCAAATTAATACAGGGTATTGCTAGGGCCATTTTTTCCTCCCATGTCTTGAAGACAAGACCGTATTTTTGAAGACAGGACACACTTTGGACTGTCAAACTGGAGTTGAGGCCTGCTTAATAGAAAGGAATGCATATATGGTACTGTAAACTTTGCCAAACACACATGGTGTGGTCAATAGACAATAGAGGAAAAAAATACTGTTGCCATATTGCTAAAGCAATGTAATTTCTTAATGTTTTCTAAATATGCATACTCAAATACAGCCAAATATATCTTTCTTCTGGAATCAAAGATGCTTCTTTTTTTTATTTTTTTTCCTTTTTTTTTATTGATGCTTGTGTATTTCATACAACATTTTCCAATTCATTCAGGCATATATCCCTTCCCTTCCCCCCACCCCACCCCTATCCATCCCAGATCATGCATTCTGCCGTAAGTTTTCTGCAGTTTCTCTGCTTTTTGTTTTGTTTTGTTTTCATTTTTTTTAACAATAAGTGATAATTTGTGAGTACAAGCATCCTTCATGTAAAACCAATTGCAAGCAGTTGTGCCCAAACCCACACAGCCCTGGGTCCCCACCATCCACGGGGGGGGGGGGCTTGTATGTTCATCAAGTTGATCAAATGAGTGTCCAGTCTATATTGTTGTAGTTTCACCATTAACCCCAATCGAAGCCCTTACATTCTACCCAGCCCCTCTTCCGCAGATTGTTTCCCTAGGCTTAGAAAAGGGGCCCAGTGGATGAAGAAGCAAAACAACTCTACTTTCTCTGGAGCTGATGTTCTTGGTCTCTAGTCAATTCTGGCGTGTTTTCTTTCATGGGTGCCAGCTTGTCCAGGCAGTAACCTTTCGATCCTACTAATGAAGCACTGCAATTAGATATTTAGGTATTAAAACAGTATATAATAAGGCCTTCGATCCTACTAATGAAGCACACACAATTAGATATATAGTTTTTAAACAGTACTAATTGTATGGTAGGTTTCTTTGGTATAGACAAAAATGTTTGGATGGTATGTTAATTCATGAATTTACATTTTCTTCTGTTAAGTATGGCAGGGTCTTCGTGTGGTTTTATAACATCTCCTAACCATTAGAGGATGTAAGTTTGTGGCATAAAGCCGTGGGTTATTCCTCCCAAGGAGGAGTTAATAGCCAATTAGATTTGGGATATCTACAGGACGTGGCTGCCACTGCTGCACCGTATTTCCAGCAGAGATGAGGTGTAGCTGGTGCTGATGGAGGAGTCTTGCTTGACTCTCAAGAGAACTTATTATTTGCTTTATTGGTTTAGTGGTCTTTGGTAACACTCTCTGCATCCCAGAGACCATTGTCTACTTGCAAGTGCGGTCTCCATACATCTTCCCATGTTTCTATCAGGTCTTCACAGCAGGGCTTATCGCCTCTCTTCCCGCAGATATCCCAGTTTGGAGGCAAGGAGCCTTTACCATTGTGGGGGCTTGGATCCCCTGGCCAACATCTCCTTGGTAGAATAATCCATTGTTGTGTCAGAGCTCCTGTAGTAATATATTTTGTTAGTGCATAGCTTAAGGAGACTTTAGCATTATATTTGGTTCTAATAGAGAATAATCCTTTTCACAGTTTCTTGTCCATTAGTAATTAACGAAGGCAGTTTTACAGATTTTACAAGAGAATACCTCTAAAACAGCTGGCTCCAATTCTCAGCTGGAGACACTCTCATTCATCTCTCTTTTCTTTTTATTCTATGGGGGGGGAGTTAGATAGTCTCTTGTATTAAAACCTTTGTGCATCTAGAAGGTAAGCTTCATTAGGTTATCATTAAAAATAGTGTTAATAGTAGGATTCCACAGAAGGGGCCTGGTGTCTGCAGCAACTAGAGGCATTTCTTCCCTTCAATGCCCGAGGAGGTCAATCCTTATGCTGGCACTTTGCTGGTACATCCTACTCACACTAGCAAAAACAAAAAAAGCATGCATTTTCTTTCTCAGCCATTAAATTGGTGATACTCTGGCCTGTGGATACATACAAATCCTTTACTGTAGTTAGTTTTAAGATTTGGGTTGCAGGTTTTTTGACAAAAAGTTTTCATATCTATCTATATCCCCCTTTTTTATTTAAGGTTTTTTTTTGACCCATGAGTCTCAAAAAAACAGTTGTTTTATACATACCTCTCGGGTTGGAATCACAGGCACAGATTTCATCAAGTTTCACCCATGCTGTTTTGGGTTACTGTATGTGATTAACTTGGGAAACAAGTTTATTTTTGAGTTAAATCATCCTATAGGTAAAAGAGATTGGCTACCAGGTGTACTATATGACAGCAAAATTATACGAGAACCATTTGTTTATACCAATCCCAAGGTAATTGTTATACAGATTTAGTTAAAGCTAATGGGACAAGAGCAATTTATATCACCAATAACTCAGATTGCATTACCGTTTTTATCAGCCTTCAAACCAATGTTTCAATATGCACTATTTACTTTTACTAAGTCTCAAAACACCATGTATCCTGTAGACAGGAGTCTGGGCAAAAAACTGGATATATTGTTGAACTCACGTCATTAAACATGCACCAATCGAATATAAGCCCGCTGTCCCTCTCCCACCCCTCCCACCCCCCGGGTCACCCATTTCAGTCAGCCTTCTGATGCAATCTTTCCTGTTGTAGTTCTTTTAATATGCTCCCCTCTCCACAAGAAATATTATAAACTGGGTTATTGGTACTCGCGTCCACATATGAGGAGATACCATTTGTCGTTTGTTTTCTGGGACTGTGTTACTTCACTTAACATGATGTCTTCAAGCTCCATCCATTTCCCAAACTAAAAGATGCTTCTTTTTACAACAGATAGAGGCTGTTACAGAAGTGGTTAAATGCAGAGAATAAGTGTCTGTGAGATACATAACCCTAGGTATCACAGCCTCAATGCAACCCCTACATATAGGATGAAGGTATCTGTCAACTCTCACCAGGGAAATTTCCTTACACAGCAGACGGTGATTTACACACAAACCCACAATTGTCTAAATGTGCAGAGAAGAAGAGGCTTGTTCCTCAATAGGACACCTTTTATAAACTTCTGCCTCCCAAGGGTCAAGGATCATTGCAGTTGAGGAGCCAGAAGTTTGTAAGAGCGAGAGAGACTGGATAATCTAATGAGAACATTAGATGTGCCTGATGTCCTTGAGTGTATCTATATGGTGGATTACATGTATTAATTTATATGTGTTGGGCCATTCTTACATCTCTGGCCATCACAGTGGATGGTATTTAATACATACTTGCATTATGTTTGTGAATACTTATTTGGAAATTTTTGTGTGTAAGTTCATCAGAGAAAATGGCCTATGGATTTCTTTTGTTGTTGTTGTTGTTGTTGGACATTTAACTAGGTTCTTTATAAGAATAACACTGAAGAATTTGGAGTGTTCTGTCTCTTTCTATTTTATGGAATAATTTGAGGAGTACTCGTATTACTAGAAGTTTGGAAGAATACAGCACTAAATTAATTTCACCCCTTCTATTTTTTTTTCTATTTTTTGCACTTCCATGGTGGTGCATGACTTTAATCCCAGCACTCAGGAGGCAGAGGTAGGTGGATCTCTGTGAGTTCAAGACGCCTGGTCTACAAAGTGAGTTCCAGGACAGCTGGAAATACAGGGAGACCTTGTCTCAAAAAGACTAAATAAATAAATAAATAAATAAATAAATAAATAAATAGAAAAGGAAAGTATATCCAGAAAAATAAAAAGTATCAGTCAGGCTGGTGTAACTTAGCCTTTCTGGATGCTTAATGACCATACTTAATAGCCATAACAACTTGGCCAAGGGATTTAAGGGATAACTTTGTTCCTTGCCCTCAGAGGTCAACTAAGTCCCTGAGGACTATGCATGGGGGCATCTCTTGAAATGTCCTGCAATTGTGAGTCACCAGTCTTCCCTGTGCAGGGAGGTCTTGGAGATCCACTAATGGGACTTCAGCCAATGTCCAGTCTATAAAGAGGAAAGTCTGTTCATGCTTCAAAAGGGAAGCCTGGTCTAGCAAGACCTGTCTTTATCCTCAAGTGAATGGAACTGGTAAATGAAATGCCAAAAGGAGCCAGGGCCTCCCTTCCCGACTCCAAAAACCTGAGTGACCTCTGAGGACCAGACCCTCAATTTACCTTGAGAAAACAAAAACCTTGGTTAATCTGGGCTAACTGTGTGGACTTAAACATCCAAAAGTAAAGTATAACCAGAAATAAATAATCAGTAAGGCCTGAGAAATTGTACTTCAGGTATAAAACTTGAGATCTTAGTAAAATGACAAAAAGTAAAAATGAATAAATAAATAAAATTAGTTTTTCAGTTTAAAAGCTACAGATATTAAAGTACTTTTTCTGAAATGTGGAGGTTTGCTTTGTGCTCTAGGTCAATCTAGGATAAAGTTTCATGCATTGCAGAAAGAAAATTTAATTTTTGGAGTTTTTGTAGAATGTTCTGGAATTGTGTATTAGGGCAATCTTATTTATGATGTCCTTTAATTCCAGGGTTTCTCTTTGTAGCTTTCGACTGTATTATGAGTCTATTACTGTACTGGGGTAGTGAAGTCAACCACCGTCACTGTACTCTTTTGAAAACAATGTGAGATTTCACGTCTGATAGAGTTCTTATGTGTGTCTGATGCACATATATTTAGGACTATAATGTCCTCTTAATGGATTTTGCTCTTATATGTATGAAGTGACATTTCCTATCTCTTCTGGCTGGTTTTAGTTTGAAGTCGATTTTGTCAGATATTAGAAATGTTATTGTCAGATATGAAAAAAGTGATACTATCTAGAGTCTTAGTTCCATTTGATTGAACTACCTTTGCTGATCATTTAACCCTAGGATTGTGTCTACAATTGTTTATGAGGTTCTTTGTTTTAGATCAGTTTTTTAATCCAATCCAGTCACCCCGTGTCTTTCTTTGGAGAATTGAAGCATTAACCTTGAGAGTTGTTATTGTTTAATATTTATTAATTCCTATAATGTTGGTGTTGTAGAGTTGTTTTCTTAGATTTGCTTTGCTCAAATGTTCAGAATTTGTTCATTTATTCTTTGTGTAATCTTGAGAGTGTTTAATTGCTTCTGAGGACAGAATTCTGTGGATTACATAGCTGCTTTCCTGGACAGATTCTTTAAGTCTCTTTAATCATGGGGAAAAATCTCCTTTTATTATAACTGATCATTTTGTTGAGTCTCATAGTCTAAGTTGGTGTCTGTGTTTTTTCATGTATAGGATATTGTTGCAATTACTTCTGGTTTCACAGTCTACACTAGGATAGATTTTACTCTAATGGGCCTGACATTTGTGTCTCAGTCTTTCTGTCTCAGAGCTTCCACTATATTTTCTTTGTCCTTCACATTTAGTGTTTGGACTATTATATGAGATAGGAGTTTATTCTCTGGCCCTGTCTACTTAGCATTCTTAATGCATCTTGTACCTTACTTAGCTCTTTCCTTAGATTTTGGAAGTTTTCTTCTATGATTTTGTTAAAAATTTTTCTGTGCTTTGACCTTGGCTTTTTCTTGCTTTTCAATACATATGATACATGGGTTTTACGTTTCCATAGTGTTCCTGAGTAGCTACCTTTTCCTTTCCTGGGTTATTTTTAGACTCGACATGTTCTTTGACTGAACAATACATTTCCTCAACATTTTATCTAAGATATGATATTCTCTGTTCCATTTGCTCCAATCCATTTTGTATTCTTTCCTCTGAGCTTTGTGTTTGAGTTCCTGAGTTATTCATTTTAAGGTTATTTCAGTTAGGATTTTCTTCATAGACTCTAGTTCTTTATTGCTTCGATTTTTTTATCTATAATGAAATTTAAACAGATATTGGTCACATTGAGAAACAACACTATATACCTTTCTCCACTTAAGAGAAACACTTGAGATAGTACCATAAGAAACTAATTTCTGACCTGATTTTACATAAAATATTTACATTCAGTTATCTTAATGGCTGTGCTGGATAGCTTTAGTGTCAACTTGATACACCTGGGTTGAGGGAACCTCAACTGGGGAATTGGTTCCATTGGATTGGCCTGTGGCCACATCTGTGGAGTATTGTCTTGATGGTCGAGCAGTGTTGAAGGGCCCACCCCACAATGAGTGGTGCCTCCCTGGGCAGGTTGTTGTGTACCATATAAGGAGGCAGCCTGGGCATGAGCCAGGGGACTAAGCCAATGAACAGCATTCCTCCATGGCCTGTGCTTCAGCTCCTGCCTCCAGGTTCCTGCCCTGAGTTCTTGCCTTGGACTCCCTGAGTGATGAACTGTGACCCAGGAGATGTAATCTAAATTTCCTCCCCAAGCTGGTGTCTTCCATTTGTCACAGCAATGGAAGACAAACTAAAACAGAAATTGGTACCAGAAGAGTGGGGTATTGCTGTGACAGACCTGACCTTGGGGTTTTGGGGAAGGATTGTGGAGGCGTTTGGAACTTTGGGCTGGAAAGATCATTGAATGCCTAAAGATTATTGCTGTGGAATTTGGAGCAGTTTTGCTGAAGGATTTGTAGAAGATGGAGGCCTGGCTTGTGAAGTGTCTAGTTTCAAAGGGGAGCATAGATCATTAGGATTGTTTAATCTGTGGGTTCTGGTCAGCTGGGCTGAAGAATCAGCTGTAAGTAACAAGAGACCAGAACCTGAAGTGAAATCTTTGTTGTACTGGGACAATTGATGCTGGTTAGCTGGGGCTGAAAAATCAGCTGTAACAAGAAACCAGCATCAGTGTGGTGAAATCCTCTGGGAAAAATTTCTTCAGGGTCAGCACACAGAAGCTGTGATCCAGAAGGGGCCTGAGCCTCCATCTCAAGCCAGAAGCAGGACTTGGTAACATGTAAGAGTCTCCTATATGGTTCTGGTATTGAAATTTGAGGGGGTCCAAGAGAGCAGCCGAGGCTCGGCACTGTGAGAGGTCAGGAAAGACCATTGGTAGAAGTGCACCTCAGTTGCAGTGAAGACCCAGGATTGCAGGGGTCATGGAGAGAAGCTGAGGTTTTGCACCAGGAGAGGTCAGAAGAGACCATTGGTGAAGGTGCTGCCTCAGTTTCAGTGGTGACCCCAGCTTTTTGGAGATGCCAGGACCATGGGACGACCACCAAGAGCAGCAGCAGGTGTGGAATGGAGTCGGCCTGGGCCTGCGAGATGAGCTGTGTGTGCCACGGATGGCAGAGTCAGAGAGGGGGAGCTGCCGAAACCCTTTGGAGCCCAGAAGATCGTGAGTGAATCCCAGGTGTCCAGCCTTGAGCTACTTTGCTGGACTTAGGTTTTGTTTGAGAGTGCCTGATTCTTCCCTTTGAAATAAGACAGTACTTGTTTTGGATTTTACAGCAGCCCACAGTTAAGAGACTTTTAATAGACTGAACTTTTAAGTGTTTGGACATTTTAAGGACTGTGGGGCTTTTAAGGTTGTACTGTCTTAGGTTGTGATTAATGTTAACATCATACTTTGGGGATAAGAACTGGAAAGGTGGTGGTTTAATAGTGATGTGTTTTGTGTGTCAAGTTGACAAGGGGTCAATTTTGCTGGATAGCTTTATTGTCAACTTGACACACCTGGGTTGAGGGAGCCTCAATTGGGGAATTGGCTCCATTGGATTAGCCTGTGGCCACATCTGTGGAGTATTGTCTTGATGGTCGAGCAGTGTGGGAGAGCCCAGCCCACAATGAGTGGTGCGACCCTGGGCAGGTTGTTGTGTACCATATAAGAAGACAGGCTGGGCATGAGCCAGGGGAGCAAGCCAGTGAACAGCATTCCTCCATGGCGTGTGCTTTGGCTTCTGCTTCCAGGTTCCTGCCCTGAGTTCCTGCCTTGGGCTCTCTGAGTAATGAACTGTGACCCAGGAGATGTAAGCTGAATAAATCCTTTCCTCCCCAAGTTGGTGTTGGTCAGAGTGTTTTGTCACAGCAATGGAAGACAAACTAGGACAATGGCTAATCTCTGATAATAAATTCAAAATTCAGAGATATATGGAATAAATTAGTATTATATATAATCTAATTAGTACATTGGAATAAGAAATTAATATACATAATGGAACATAGATACCAAAATTTGTCATGCAATTTGAACATTTTTTCTTAACTACTATATTCATTGCATTGTACTTTAAAATATAATTTCTGATTAAATTATTCAAAATAATGAATATAGTGGCCCTCAGTTGTTACATTATGATCAGACAACCTAAAGTTTTAAAAGGTTGAACTTCAGTATTTATAAAAAAGACCAAATTTATTTTATGTATGTGTAATACTTAAGTACTTGTGCTCATGCATGTGCATGCCATGACACACATGCTGTTCAATGCTCCCCTTGTTGGTCATGGAATGAAATTCAAGTCTTCTATCTTGGCACTTGGCCTCTTTGTCTGTGTAGTCATCTTTCCTGCAGATCTCTTTTTAAGGAAATATATATGTTATATAATGTAAAAATGACAGCTATATCACATATATCTTCTTGTTCAAAATTGCTATAATGCAAGATTTCATTGCCTGAGAAATCCTTCCATGCCTATAACATGTTTTGATCAAGTCCCATCCCCAAAGCCTTCCTTCTCATTTCTCTCCCATGAACACACCACTCTGCTTTCCCAATTTCATGTGTTCTCAAATGAAAAAGAAAAGGAGTTCACTTGGTCCTGCTGGTATGTACAAGGTGATAACATGTGTACCAACTCAGAGGCTACGTACCTGACTAAAAAAACAAAGTATTCATAGCCGGGCGTGGTGATACATGCCTTTGATCCCAGCACTTGGGAGGCAGAGGCAGGTGGATCTCTGTGAGTTCAAGGCTCGACTGGTCTACAGAGTGAGCTCCAGGCCAGCTGGGACTAAAGGGAGACCCTGTCTCAAAAATACCAAAAAAAAAAAAAAAGTACTCTTCTTCTTCAATCAGGCATTAATTGCTACTAGCTGCTTTGGTATGAATGGATCTTCCTGACCACCTGCTCCTTCCAAGCTGAGATTTTGTCTGGCACAATCTTGTAGATCAGTGACAGCTCTTCCCAGGTGATATTTCTGTATGGGATCCAGAAAATACAGGGGCAGTGCAGCCATCATCTGCCTCCAGTGCTTTCAATCTTTCTGCTTCTTCTTCCTTACAAGGAGGGCATATGATATGCATATAGCATTTAGGGACGAGTATTCTGAAAACTCTCATTCTATCTATGTGGATTGCTTGTCGATATCTATGTGGTATCAACTGCAAATTTTCTTTTTTCTGATGAGGACTTTGAGTCACACTTACCTATGAATACATTGACAAACATTAGGAATTGATTAATACTATGTCTTGTAACAGAATAATAGCAGTAGCATTGCCCCTAGGGCTTGTGAAATGTCTATCCCTGGGTTCTTGCCACCAATAATGGTACCAGCTATTAGTGCCCATAATTCGGAAGGCCTTAAATCAAATGGGAAAGTGGATACTTACTCCCACAGATAGTTGCTGCTAGTACAGCAACGATCATGTTCTGCCAGGACAGTCATAGCTTCATAAATCAGACTTTACCCTTCTGGTGGAATGCTAAGCACTTCCCAACATTTTGAAAGCTACAGTAAAATGATGCTGCCAGGTGAGGATAAACTCAATTTCCTTATTTTATATAAATAAAGTTAATGGTGCCTTTAGTGATATGTTCTTACTACCAAATTCTGGAGAATAATGGACAGCAATGGTGATAGGTTGTTGGGAGTTCTATCACTTCCACTTACTAACACCTCAACATTCAAAAACAGGCAATGCATTCATGGCACTGGGTTTCTACTTGTTAGCCTGTGGTGTCTGTGAAATACACTATTTTGCTTTTGTGGGGTAACTCCATTTAAACTTTCTTATATAATATATACCATATATCATATATTATATATAATATTGTATATGGGAGAGAGAGAGAAGAGAGAGAGGAGAGGAGAGGAGGAGAGAGGCAGGAGGGGGAGAAGATAGAGAGAAGGATTCTACTATGGTAGTTTCCATCTACAGTTTTTCAAAGGTCTTAGTATTAGTTATCCTTCCCCATACTCACACTTTTATTTGACCCTCCGATACCATACTCCACATAACATTCCTTGCTCCATTACTACCCATTCCCCTTCAAAGCAAATACATTCTATCTACACTCTCTTTCATGTTCCCATTGCCCCTTACTGATTTTCTGACTGTTATTGGTACCCCAACGTTAACATACATATTTAGATATTTGAAGAGATCGTCTATACATGAGAGTAAGCATGTGGTGTTTGGTTTTCTATGTAAGAAAGATTATTTCCAGGGACTGGATAGTTCGGTTGTACAGAGGAGTGCTTACTCTTCCAATAGACCCTGGTTTGGTTCCCAGCAGCCCACATAACAGCTAACAACCATCTGTAACTCCACTTCCAGGGAATTTGATAGCCTCTTCTGGCCTCCATAGGTTTGCACTGATTCACTTACATGTGAGAAAAACACATACAACTTAAATAACTGAATAACAACTTTATAAAAGAATTATTAATCCTGGATTGGTGGCCACATACCTTTATTCCTGCATTTGTGAGGCAGAGTTAGGTAGTTCTCTGTGCATTGGAAGCCAGCCAGGCCTTAATAGGGAGCTCCAGTGCAGCCAGGGGCACAGGTAGATCTGTCTCAATAAAACAAAAAAATCAAAACAGAAAAAAAATGATTTTTTTCCCATTCCATCCATTTTCCTGACAATTATCAAGCTGATTATAAATAAGATTATTTTTGCAGGTAAATGTTTTACTATCTTAATTAGGCAATTTACAATTATCTTCCAAATGGCTACTGCCTGCCATCCTGTTTATTTGTTTATCAGAGAATCAACAATATATTAAACACTATCATTATTATTAAATATTTTATAATTGAGAAGGTGTCAGGACAGATCTAAATCACACCACACCCAAACTTCAGAATTGTGAGGAATGTGTTCTATCCCAGAGACTCATTTGTGATTCCGTTTCTTCTCATAAAGGGATTGTTTATGAACACCCCAGATTCCCTGGGAGATATGTTGACAGAAAGTATTCGTTACCACTGAGTAATACTCCATTGTGTAGATGTACCACATTTTTATCATCCACTCATCATTTGAGAGGCATTTGGGTTGGTTCCAGCTCTTCACTATTGTAAAGAGAGCTGTAATAAACATGGATGTGCATATATCTTTGCGGTAGGATGAGTCTTGTGGGTATATACTCAAGAGTGGTATGGCTGGGTCAGGTAGATAAATGGATGGAACTCAAAGCCATTATGCTAAGTGAAGTAACACAGTCCCAGTAAAGTAAGTGGCAAATGGTCTCCCTCATTTGTGGAAGCTAACACCAAAAAATCCCCAGTTGAAAGGCAAGCTGAATGTCATTGTTATAGTTCTGTTTATCTGAAAGCAACTATGTTGTTATAATGTAAATCTCTTAATGGGCTCTAGAATCAATCCACAACTTACTTTCATACTCTGTAATTACTATATGAGTGGAAAGTATGTGTGCATATTTTAGAGTAAAATAAAATTAAAGGAGGAAATGTGAATTCCTATCATAAAAAAGACTGAGAGAAAGATGCAGCATAGTTATGGCAGAGAGCATGATCTGGGATGGGGTCGGGGGAAGGGAAAGGGAAATATTTCTAAACTGAACTGAGAAATGATGTGTGAGATAAACAAAGCATCAATAAAAGCATTAAAATTTAAAAAAGAAAATATTCACGTGGAAACATCGCAACAAGTGGCTAATTTTTCCTTAAACTATTCTTCCTAGATGAGACAAATTCTCTTTCTGAGGAAAATTTTGAAATACAAGTTGTCTGTTATGAGTATGGCAGCCCAAAGTATCTGATGCTGGACTATAGTAGTCAGAAACCAGGCACTTCCCTGAATTTTCAACAAATACATAGAATCTATTTTCAACAATAATAATCCAACCAATTATATCAATAGAAGTGATGTGAAAATAGTACATACTACAGTATCTTTACCTCTGAGAAGTTTCCTAATCTATTCCAGAGGTAATAATTATATTTTGAAGAATAACATAGAGCTGCTTTATTATCTTATCTTAAATATAATAATTAATTATCTTCTATCTAAGGGCAAAGGTTAAAATACTTGAGTAATAAATATCATTTCTTTAAATGCAAGAAGTAGACAAAGAGTACAATCAATATTGGTAACCATTAAACAGCCACTTTTGGCCACAATTTGCATATATTTTATTGAGAAATTTTATATCTATGTTCCTTAGGGATATAATGTTATAGTTTCCATGTCGTTGTTGTTATATTTGTTGGTATTGATGTTCTAGTAATATTGGCTTTCTAGTAGAATTTTGGAAACTCTCATTTTGTTTCTATCTTTATACATAATTTAAGCAATATTGATTATCAATCCAGCTTGGCTTGGGATATTTTTGGTTCAGCAGTATAGTATTATTGCCTTGATATATTTTATTTATTATGGGTCTATTTAAGGTTTGGATCTCATCTTGGTTAAATTTTGGTGGTTCCACTGAACTTAAAATTCATCCATTTAGCTTAAAATTTATAATTAATATAGTATTGTTTTATAATGTATTCCTTTAAAATATTCTGGATATTTTTGGTGTCAGTGAAACTTTCATTTCTGATTTTGTTGATTTGGATTGATCTTTCTTTCTTTAGGTTATTTGAGCATAGGGTCTATCTATGTTGTTGGTCTAAGATTTATAGATTATTTACATTTTTTCTTTGATTTATTTCATTGACTTGCTCTGATTTTCATTATTTCTCCCCATCTTCTGGTTCTAAGTTTGGTTGAGTTCTATCATCAAATCATGATGAGAAAATGTTTTGTTTTGGAGAATCAGTTTTGTCCAGAATCAGAACATGTTTTGGAGAATCAGTTTTGTTCAGTCACTAACTCCCTGAGAGATTATCTAACTCTGAGTGGGAAGCCCTAAACCCAGGAACACAGGTACATATATTCATGTACATGCAACAAATAATGAAGGAAGGGGACAGACATTGGCAGGGACTTTTGAGTTGTTGGATAGGACAGTAAATGGAACAAATACTACACTCACATATGATGTTTACAGAAATATTTCTGTAAGTTTTGGGTGCAATTTGCATGCATGCAAAGTATAAGAATAAATGGATTAAATATTTTAAAATGAAATATAAAAGCAGGAGAGGAAGGGCAAGAATAATTACCTTGGGAAAGGAAATAACTTATGATTGAAATGACTTGGTGATTAGCCGGGTGTGGCGGTGGCGTACGCCTTTAATCCTAGCACTTGGGAGGCAGAGGCAGGCGGATCTTTATGAGTTCAAGGCCTGCCTGATCTACAGAGTGAGTTCCAGGTCAGCTGGGGCTATAGGGAGACCCTGTCTCGAAAAACCAAAAAAAAAAAAAAAAAAAGATAATAATCTTCAGCTTTAATGAGAACAATAACCCTCTGCATTTAAAATACAGATTGTAGAAACTTGCACCAGATCAAAGCTTGTTTTGAGGTAGATAGAACTGAAAAGTAGTCAGCCATATCCTCATGATCTAAATGGTTGGGCATCTCAATCTCCCTGTTTCTATTTAATTTATTTTTTCTATGAAACCAGAAAACCTTTAATATATACCAAATGCTGAAGGTTGTCAGACCAACTGTACTTTGTCTATTATTTATAAGAAGGTGATAGCAATGCCACCCCCATCCAATTTCCTGCCTTACCTTCCACTCAACATACATAATACAACTTTTCTCATTGTTCTTTTGCAATGTAATTTTACTGGATTCCGTTTTCGTTGGACCTGTGTCTTAATTCTGGTTCTCATTTTGATATATAACATCATGTAACATTAAAAAATGAATTAAACTTTTACCTTAGTCTTTCTTTGAAAGTGACTTCAAGAGGGGCACAACGTTTTGATCAAAGAAGAGATTTTAATGAAGAGAAATTCAGGTGCTACAGCAAGCTTGTGGAGGAAATACATTGGTGCAAACAGGCATTTTTTTACATCCCCTCAGTAAGAATCATGTAGGGCATGAAAACTTCATCGCATGATTCGAGTTAAAAATTACTTACATCTTTCTGAGAAGTTAAAGTGGACTATAACATCTGTTCAGTTCCAAATCTGCTCAAAGCTATTTACATGACTGGAGAGTTAGAAATGAATGGAAGAGAAAGATAAATTATTAATGTGGTTTCTGCTGTTTTCAAAGAAGACAACTCAGTTCTGATTTCAGCTCTTAAAGTAGCCGCAAAACATTCTCTTCTTCTAACTTTTAATAAGCAGTTTAAAGGAAAACTTAACTTGAAATATCCTATTAAATACCATATTAAATAATTATCTCTTAAATCCATTGCTATTGCTTGTCTTGTGTATTGTGCCAAAAATTTGTTCACCATACGTTAATTTTATTACATATTATTTTAATGTTGTTAATATATTTTAAATTTCATTTTGAAGATATATTAAATTAATAGTAGTTATAAAGTTCAATGAGAGAAAATTCAATAACCAGTGTGTTAAAACACATCTTACCTGCTGTTTCTTAGAATGTCTTGCAAGCACCACATAATAAAACAGGGAGATGTGACACTATGCAATCTTATATCACCACTAGGGCAGTGTGTTTCATAAAATGTCCTATTTAGAGTAAAAGAAAAAAATGGGAAGAAAAATTTATTAGTAAGGCAAGATTCAATTTCTGGGTATTTCTGTTCCCCCATGTGGTTATAATAAACAAAACCTCAAAAGGTCCTGTTTCAAGATTTTTATAGTCTCTAAGGAAAGTTTCATCCTGGGTTTATTACTTGTAGATATTGAGGTCATGCCTAGACTATTATATGTTCATTATGAAGGTAATATTTATTTACTGAATGAATGAGTTAATGACTCTAATAATTGGTATAGTATATAAGTTCATATGTGAAAATTCATAGTTATTTTCAACTATTCAATATGAAATCATTTTTCAGTTATTACAAATTAAGAATTATCAGTAAAAAACTCAGCAAAATAATATTCTTAGTGTTTAATTATTTCTAGGGCATAGACAGATTGGTCAGTATTTAAGAGCACTTGCTGCACTTGCAGAGGACCTTGGTAAAAAACCCAAGCACCTCCATGGTGGCTGTACTGGATAGCTTTAGTGTCAACTTGACACACCTGGGTTGAGGGAGCCTCAACTGGGGAAGTGGCTCCAGTGGACTGGCCTGTGGCCACATCTGTGGAGTATTGTCTTGATTGTTGGGCAATGTGGGAGGGCCCAGCCCTCTATGGGTGATGCCAACCCTGGGCAGGTTGTTATGTACAGTATAAGAAAGCAGGCTGAGTATGGGCCGGGGGAGCAAGCCAATATGCAGTGTTCCTTCATGGCCTGTGCTTCAGCTCCTGCCTCCAGGTTCCTGCCCTGAGATTCTTTGTGGGCTCCCTCAGAGATCAACTGTGACCTAGGAGATGTGAGACAAATAAACCCTTTCCACCCCAAGTTGGTTTTGGTCAGAGTATTTTGTCACAGCAATTGAAGAGAAACTAGAATAGAAATTGGTACCCAGAGTGCCGTATTGCTGTGACCGACCTGACCTTGCTGTTTGGGGGAGGGTTGTGGGAAGCGTTTAGAACTTTTTTCTGGAAAAGTCATTGAGTGCCTAGAGTTTGTTTCTGTGGAGCCTGGAACAGTTATGTGGAAAGAGATGCAGATGATGGAGGCCTGGCTTGTGAGGCTTCAAGGGGAAGCAGAGACCATCAGGGCTGCTTGTGTCATTTATTTTTGAATTGAGAATCTGTGGGCTCTGGTCAGCTGGGGCTGAAGAATCAGCTGGGGCTGAAGAATCAGCTGGGGCTGAAGAATCAGCTGTGGGGAACAAGAGACCATAACCCAAAGTGAAACCTTTGTTTAACTGAGGCAATTGATGCTGGTTAGCTGGGACTCAAAAAAATCAGCTATATGTAACAAGAGACCAGCATCACTGTGGTGAAATCTTCTGGGAAGAATTTCTTCAGGGTCAGCACACAGAAGCTCTGTTCCAGAAGGGGCCCAAGCCTCCATGTCAAGCCAGAAGCAGAACTTGGTAATGTTCAAGAGTCTCCTATATTATTCTAGTGTTGAAATGTGATGGGGTCACAGAGAGCAGCCAAGGCTTGGTACTATGAGATGTCAGGAAACACCATTGGTGGAAGTGCACCTTGGTTGCAATAAAGACCTCAGGATTTTAGGGGTCATAATACAAAGCTGAGGCTTTGCATCAGTAGGATTCAGAAGAGTCCACTGGTGCATGTGCTGCCTCAGTTTCAGAGAAGACCCCAGCTTTTTGGAGATGCCAGGACCATGGAATGACCACCAAGAGTGGCAGCAGGTGTGGAACTGAGACTGGCTTGTGTGTGCCATGGATCATAAGTGAATCCCAGATGTCCAGCTTTGAGCTACTTTGCTGGACATAGGTTTTGCTTAGGTGGGCCCTATTCTTCCATTTGAAATAAGATAATACCTTGTTTTGGATTTTACAGGAGCCCACAGGTAAAAGACTTAACAAACTGTGAACTTTTAAATGTTTGGACTTTTTAAGGACTGTACTGTCTTATGTTTGGATTAATGTTAACATCATACCAAGGGGACAAGAAATGGAAAGGTGGTGGTTTAATGGTGATGTGTTCTTTTGTGTGTCAAACTGGCAAGGGCTCATTTGTACTGAATAGCTTTAGTGTCAACTTGACACACCTGGGTTGAGGGAGCCTCAGTTGGGGAATTTGCTCCATTGGACTGGACTGTGGGCATGTATGTAAAGTATTTTCTTGATTATTGAGCAATGTGGATGGGCCCAGCTCACTACGGGTGGTGCCACCCCTGGGCAGTTTGTTATGTACAGTACATGAAAGCAGGCTGGGCATGGGCCAGGAGAGCAAATCAATAAGCAGCATTTCTCCATGGCCAGTTCTTCAACTTCTGCTTCCAGGTTCCTGCTCTGACTTCTTATGTTGGGCTCCCTTAGTGATGAATTGTGGCCTAGGACATGTGAGCCAAATAAACCCTTTCCTCCACATATTGGTTTTGGTCAGAATGTTTTGTAGCAGCAATTGAAGAGAAACTAGAACAGTGGCTAACAACCATCTATAACTCTAGGTCCAGGGGATCCAATGCCTACTTATAACCTCCAGATGCATTTCATGACATGGCTCTACCCACCTATACGTGAGTACTCATACACATAAAATACAAAAATAAAATAAAATAAAACATTTCTACTTATAGAATTCAACTACTAAATTTATATCGTGCTGCTGGTGACTACACAGTTATTATGAAATGATCCCAGTATCATATTTTGATGAATTATAATTGAAATAGAAGCAAAAGTTTTATATATAATCCAGCTTCACATTTCAACTAGGTTAGGGTGACTGCATTCAGTTGTATAACAAAAAGAAAAATCAGTGTTTAGATAATCTATTCTACAAATATTGCTTGCTAACATATTTTTTAGAAGTTGCAATTGCTGTGATTTCATTCACTCAACATTTATATATAGGATGCACTAAATTGAATTTGATAAAGAAGTAATCAAATGTCTTCCCTATGCATATTCATTTGGAACTACCATCAAAGCAAGCCCATCCCATTGGCTTAAGTTTCTGAAGTGTTCCTTACAGCCCACATGTTCATATATTCTCAGTGCTTTCACAAACTGAACTTAGACTTATCCTGGCTGTCTCAGTGACCCCCTCTTTGAATACTGTATTAGTCACTTTTCGGTTGGTGTAATAAACCACCATGACCAAGGGAACTTATAAACGAAGAGTTTATTTGAGGTTAAAATTGACGGTTCCAGGGAA
Organism: Rhizomys pruinosus; assembly: GCA_009823505.1. NCBI lineage: Eukaryota > Metazoa > Chordata > Mammalia > Rodentia > Spalacidae > Rhizomys > Rhizomys pruinosus. The sequence continues at coordinate 24,808 of VZQC01003283.1, forward strand.
TCAGAGTCCATTGTGGTGGGAGGCCTGGTGGCAGGGGCTGGAGCAGCAAGCCGAGGGTCACATCTCGAAATGAGCACAGGGAGGAGAGAGAGAGAGAGAGAGAGAGAGAGAGAGAGAGAGAGAGAGAGAGAGAGACTGGAGACTGCAAAGCTTGTTAAACTCACTAAGCCTGCCCCCAATGACTTACTTCCTCCAGCATGGCCACACCTTCTAAGACTTCCCAGAACAGTGCCACCAACTGGGGACAAAATGTCTGAATACTTAAAGCCGGGGGACACTCATTCGAACCACCACAAATAGTAATTTCACTCTTCATGCACCCTTTTCAATCCCTTCTTAGTTATTTCTCTATGTTATTTATCAACAACTTTGATCTACTTAATGTTCCATTTATATGTATCTATTTATATGTAAGCTTAAATTTTCCTTTGTGGGCAAATCAGTTTTGGCTACAGTTTAAAATATTCTTCATATGAGGATACAGTACAGTACAGTCCCTAGAGCTATTTTATTCAGGAAAACCCCACAGCTCTTCTCACTGTCTGGAGGACAGTAAAATCTAATTCATCAAGGTCCATAGCTGAAAAACACAAAGTATCTCCTATACATTTTACTATTTTGCTGGCTTTATCCAGCAGCTTTCCAAAAAGAAAGACACAATTCTACACTATCTTGGAAAGACAGAGGCAGTCAACTGGCATTTTAAAATTATTACAAAAAGTCCCCTCTCAAAGTGGCAGGTCACATAGGTGGGAGGTAGATCCGAGAAGAGATGGGTAAGTAGGGTGGAATATGAAGAAAAGGCATTATATGAAATTCTCAAAGAAACCATGAAAATATTTAAAACTCCTCCCTTCTTCATGCTCTTCATACTTCTCCTGCTGCTTGGTTAACATGGTTAGCAGCAGGAAATCAAGCTGAAGTCTTTGGGGTGGATTTCTCAGACTTAAATCCAGTAATTCTTCCAGTACAGTTTATTACTAAGGGACTGTCTGGTTTGCAAAATATAATCTAAGTATCTGTTTCCTGCTCTTTTAGGACAAGAAAGAACAATAGTTCTTATTAAAGAGGACTAAAATATCCTATGTGTAAAGAAAATTGGAGAAGTTATTCTTTTCAATGAATTAGTATAATAGGAAAAATGTTACTTCAAAAATGAGACATTTTCTAATTTATTTTATGAAGAGATTCAACTGAGATCTAACTTTCACTTGAAATGATCACTGGTTTCCTAATTCTTAAAAATAAAATTATGTGGGCTGGAGAGATGGCCTGGGTTTGATCCCCAGCACCCACATGGCAGCTGAGAACTGCCTTTGACTCCAGTCCCAGGGGAATCTGATGCCCTCTTCTGACTTCCATGGCATTGCATGACACAGGTGCACAGACCTACATGCAGACAGTATATTCGTACACATAAAAAATAAATAAAAATTAAAAACATAAAATTATTCTTACAATTGAGATTGATATTATATTCTTAGAATAATATATTGAAAATATTATTAACAATATTCATGAAAGGAATAGGTAGAACAAGTCAAAATCATTTGTATATATCCTAAACAAACATTTCAGATTCCCTTGAAGGCATTTAAGGTATAATGAATTCTTTTGTAAAAATAAAGCTGAGTATGAAACTTCGATCAGGTGATTTCTAAATGGAATATATTCTAACATTATTTGAATATCATACTACAATCAAACCAAATGATAATAACATTCCTATGAGAAAATATTTCCATTACAATTGTGAAAAAATTATAAATTAAGGTGATAAATTTGAATGTTCTACATATATTGAACCAATATTGTGAAGAATTCATATTCGGGATTTGTATCTTAATTAATTTGATATTGTTTGACTTACTATTATTATTAGATAGGGACTTATATACATCCCAGGTTGGCCTTAAACTCACAAATATTTTACTGTATCAGACCCCCATCTACTGAGATTACAAGCATTTGTCACTAAACACGGGCCCAGATTTTTAAACAGAATGGATCCCTTTAAAATGGTGTGTTCATTTGCATGTATATAGGTATGTATTTGTGTGACCCCATTTATGCATGTTTTATCATTTGTACACAAAAATGGCATTTGGAGTTTGTACAATAAGGTGAAATTATTTATGAAGTGATCTACTTATCAAGTAGATGTTTAGTTTTCCATTTACAGTGTCCATAAATATACAACCACAATTGTGACCAAGATATTTGGGGTAGGATATCTACCTCTGCTTCTGGGAATCTCTAATCCATCAGGGGGCTTCTTCTCTCTTCCAGTGTGGACTCAGTTCCAGCACTTGTCCATATTCTCTAGTCTTTCCATGCCCCACTAGGAACACAGATGCAGCCATCAGCTTGTCCTGTGCCTCGAGTCAATGCTCTAATTCCACAGCAGGCAGAAGGCCATTGTTGGACTACCTAGCTCCTAACTGTGTAGGCCAATCTAATAATTTATCTTTCTTTCTCTACAGGAAATGGGTTCCAAGATCCTCCCAGGCATCTCAGTATCAAATACCTCATGAAAAGTTATGATATTTCCATTCAGTCTTATCTTTCTGTGTATTTTAAGTTATTTATAAGTTATTTGTTTTAACTAATGAAAGATAAAATAATTTTACCATATATTTGGTGGAATAATGATCAAAAAAATTAATGTTTAAAAATGGAATACTTAAAAACTATGTGTATAAATTGAAGTGCTGTTGAAGGACAGAAATCTGGTTCCTAGTTGCTTTTTAGTGTTCATTTTTCTTGGGACTATCTATATTCTAAAGAATAGCAAAAATCTCTCTATAAGTAGCCACTCTCTAGTTATTTATGTATTTGTATCATTATGCATTGTTAAAATAATCAAATCTGGGGCTGGAGAGATGGCCTAGCGGTTAAGAGCGCCGACCGCTCTTACAGAGGATCCGGGTTCGATCCCCAGCACCCACATGGCGGCCGAGAACCGTCTAAAACTCCAATTCCAGGAGAACTCCAGTTCCAGGGGAATCTGAGACCCTCTTCTGACCTCCGCGGCGTTGCACGACACGGGTGCACAGACTTGCATGCAGACAGTACATTCATACACATACAATAAATAAATAAAATTAATAAAAAAATTAAAAAAAATAATCAAATCTTAGGGCTGCTATTTTTTTCTTTCATTTTGACATATGGCTAGAATTAAAGAACATTTGAAAATTGGACTTCCTCTAGTAGTAGAATGTAGTCTTATATTTCAGGGCTTTTGTGCTGTGTTTGCTAAAAATCCTTGACAAGGAACAAGTCATTATGAATCTACTTCTATATTTGCATATGATTATTCTAGAACTACTGCAAGTACAATTTACATGTAACTCCCTGCTTCTCTCTAACTTTATCAAAATGGAACTTTTATAAAATTAGACATATTTTTCAAAGGTCGACATATAGTTTTTCCAAGATAAATTTCTAAATGCTTGCTTATCTCCAGTGATCACTAAAAGGGATAAAATCTTGAATGTAGCAAATAGTAAAGAAATAAGTCATAAATAGTTAAAGCTAATGGAGAGAGAGAAAATGAGAGAGAAAGAACAAATGAAAGAAGAGGAAAAGAAAACTAATAATGAAAATGGATCTGGACAGCATTGAAGATTTTAAAAAATGCCTTTAGATTATATACTTAATTTGAGTATAATAACTAATGATAAGCATCAGTGAATCATCCCACAGAAGGAACTTATATGCAAAAGCTACATTCTATGTCATACAAAACATATGCTCATATTACATATGTATAATATACATAATATATACAATGAAATAGTTATAGAACATCAATCTATTTTTAAAGAAGAGAATACAAAATAAATTTCCAGAATCAGCAATTGCAGCTTAAATTTAGAAACATGTCTAGAACAATTCTTCATTTCAATATGATGACAACTAATTTAAAAAAAATGAGTTTCATAGGTGGAAGGAATTATAATGATGGGGCAACTAGAAATAAAAATGGGAACTAGAGCTGAAGGTACCTAATCAAATGCCATTATTCTGTTAGTAAGTTTGAAGCAAAAAATCTAAAAAAGAACCAACAAGAAAATGACAGGAAGCATAGATTATTTACATATATCATCCATTGCATTTTAGCCTCACAGCTTGAGAAGTACATGCTGTAACTAATCCAGTTGAAGAAGAAAAATTATGCAGAGGGAAAACTTATGTCACAAATATTTGGTAAGTGTCACAGTGGCTATGGATTTTCATCGATTCTGTCTCTAGAACTAAGTACTCAGTGCACTTCATGGAATGATGTCACTTAGAAAACTGTAATGTGTGTTTCTCAAAAGCTTTGTTTGTCCTTAAAGTCCAAAGAAAAGGTTTAGTTACTGTGACCAATTTTCTACTCTGATCATGACTGTTCTGTGACTCCTTGTATTTAAAACAGAACAAACAGAATGAACTATGTCTCTGATAAAGGCAAAGGCATTTGCCAAGCAACACATGATTAGTGTCAACTGCTCTTAATGGCTTTGAAGACCAGCAAATTACCTGCAAAGTATCAAACAGGTGCTTCAAGTTGGGCCTGTGACAAATGATAAATGACCAAAATCTAAGAACAAAACAGTCCCAATCTCTCCAGACTGTTGAATCAACCATGAGTAAGCAATGTAAAATTTCACAGAAAGTAGAAGGCTTCTCTTTTGCACTGTGCCACCTTGGAATAATAACAAGCATTTGTGAAGTCTCTTTATAATAAAATGTTTGAGATTCCCTGTAATAATGTACCTAAAATCAAAAAGCAAGAAATGATCAATGAAGTAATTGATTTGATTAGATTTGTTTGCTGCCCTAAACCTCACTTATTCTTGTTCTACAAACACATCTTCAATGTGCATATTCCTCACTGTGGTTTAGATCTGTGGAGGCAGACTATGTCTGGGTTGATTAGTTTTCTTTACCTACTGCAAATTTGTCATGGCTAGGAGAGAGAGGGGCAGGTGATGTAAATACATGGTTCCTGTATGCAGTAGCCAAAGTATGTTTTAAATGCTAAGGGCTAAATTTGATTAAGAACTATTGTATGAAAGGTACAAAAGCTCACTAAATAATTTTCTCTCTTTTTTTTTTTTTTTTTTTTTTTTTTTTTTGGTGCTTTTCAAGACAGGGTCTCCCTGTAGCTCCGCTGTCCTGGAACTTGCTCTGTAGAACCAGGCTGGCCTTGAACTCACAAAGATCCACTTGCCCACTTGCCTCTGCCTCCCTCCCAAGTGCTAGGATTAAAGGCGTGCGCCACCATGCCCAGCTTTTTTTTGTTTGTTTTGTTTTGTTTTGTTTTTGGACTAAATCATTTTCTAAAAAGGAAACAATAGCTGGGCGTGGTGGCACACGCCTTTAATCCTAGCACTTGGGAAGCAGAGGCAGGCAGATCTTTGTGAGTTCAAGGCCAGCCTGGTCTACAGAGTGAGTTCCAGGACAGCTGGGGCTACCCTGTCTCAAAAAGACCAAAAATAAATAAATAAATAAATAAATAAATAAATAAATAAATAAATACATAAATACATAAATACATAAATAAGAAAAATAATTTCTTCTTATTTTGGAAGCTTACCCTGTATTATGAATACATCATAATTATGAACATGAACAATTCAACATACAAATAAAATATACAGTACACTTTTGCAGTTGAATAGACATACAACAAATATGTTATGATATATTTTGGTTTAAAGTACGATATTTCATAGATATCTACAGAATCTACCATAAAAACTGAAATAAATATGAATGAATAACCTAACACTATAGACAATGTTACAAAAATTATGTAGCTCAATTAAACAAACTGTCCGATATCCCTTCACACTTCATCCAGATGAGATTTTAGACTTCTACTTTAAGGAGAAGTCATAGAAAGTCATAGGAAGTGTGAAGATAGTGACAACAAATGTAGATGAGCTGTTCTTACATTGGTGAGAACTGACTAATGTTTTATTGGAACTCCCTATGAAATAATTATGCTACTTGTTATATTCTGCACAAATACTTTTTTACTGAACTCTCTATCATGACTTTTGCACATTTTTTATTTAATTCCCTTTCTCACCATTCAATTTTCTTTATATAATCTAGATGCTTGCTTGTATCTTAAATATGAGGTGTATATCAATTTTTCCTAGCTCTGATGTGTTCTACTTTACTCCCTGTTGTGCATGGAGTAAAGTTATCTTCACTTCTTCTTTACCTTGCTATGATTTCTTCTCTGCCTTCCCCCAGTTCTTGAGTTAAAAATATAGTTTGATGATTTGGGTCTTATTTTTCATTCCAGCTTAAGATTTTGTCACATGAATTTAAATTAGTATTTTATTTGCACCCAACACCTTTGTATTTTGAAATTTCTTGTGCATTTTCCATTCTATTATATTCTTAAATAAATATTGATTTGGGACAATGTTCATATGACCCTGTAGCAATGATGTCAGGTGTAAAAGAACCATGCAATCTCAAACCAGGCAAAATCCCAGCTTAGAATTGAGGAAATGGGCAATGGGTACCAACTTTAGCAAAGAAACCATTGACAGCTGATCAATACTGGGTGGGGGAGATTTCTCCTTTCTTTTTTTACTAGAGCATTTGTGCAACACATACAAATCAAATACAGTTCCCCTCATGTCACAACCCATCATCAAGCCTCATGCATTGCATCATCCAAACTAAGCCCTATTCATTAACCTCTTGAACACAGAGGTCCTTCTGTGAAAACTCATCCACTGGAGTATAGTCAGCCCATCTAGAAATCCTAGGTAAGGCATACTCTTCCTCACCCAACAGTAACCAGTCTCCTGTAGTTCTAAGCAAAGGGCCAGTCTTCCATCCACTTCTCTTGCTCCACTCTGAGATCTTGTCTGCGATTACATGGGTCCCTTTCCAGATGCTAACGTTGCCACAAATTCACCTGTGAAAGCTTCCAGTCATCTGTAAGCCACAGTTTCTCAACCTGCATGCACCAGCCTTGGCTCTTAAAATCTTTCTTCCCCCTCTTCCATAATGATCCTTGAACAGTGGGGTGGATGAGTTTTAATACAGGGATCCTATCCAGTAATACACACCTTAGGGGCTCCCATTATTTTAAGATTGGATAGTTCTGGTCTTCTGTTTGCATCACACTCTATTGTATAAGGAAGCTTTAGAGATGACCCTAATTCCACAATGTTCTTAAGTGTAGAGTCTTAGGTACAGAAGTTCAACTGTAGATGTGCCTCCTAGGATTGGGTAACTTTCAGATGTATATTTTCTGTGACTTACCAGTTGTGGGATTATGCAGTAGGTTCCATTTTTTGCAAAAAAAGAATTGATGAGTGTTGTGTGGTGTGCTCATTTCTAAATATAAGATTCCATATATAGCATATGATAAAAAAATTCATTTGTCTAGGACTGGAGAGATGGCCTAGTGGTTAAGAGCGCCGACTGCTCTTGCAGAGGACCCCGGTTCCATCCCCAGCACCCATATGGTAGCTGAGAACCGTCTTTAACTCCAGTTCCAGAGGAATCTGACATCCTCTTCTGATCTCTGCTGCATTGCACGACACAGGTGCACCAATCTACATGCACACAGTACATTCATACACATAAAAAATTCATTTGTCTCAAGATATGACATTGATAGAGTTTTTGCTCAGATCTATGTCCTCTCTAGCCCTGTGCATTTGGCTCAGTTTAGAGTAGCTCTCATTAGTTCAGTCCCTTTGAGAGGATTCCAAGTCCAAGTATGTATCTGTTGATTATCCCCAGATAACAGTGAGATTACTGCACCAATAGAGGTAGTTTTCTGTGCAGCCCATTATGGTTATTAGGCTTTAGGGCTGGGTTGTACCCTTGATTATTTCATTGATTTTTCTTTCCTTGGCAGTGTGCATATTATCTAGCATAATGAGCACTAAACTTCAGGTAGAAGGCTTCCAGGTTAATTCCTGCTCAATTACTCTAAGTCCTATCCCTGAAGCACATCCTGTCCTGAGAAGTATGGTCTTATATTCTATTTCTGCTAGAAAATCAAAAGCATTAGCAGTAGCCAGAATTATTTTGAAGGTCTCTGGGATCACTCTCACCATTCAGAGGGATGTGTCCTCTGTCTGACACTGTTTTCCCTGCCATTGTCCCCAGGTTGAAACAGCTGTGCACCAATATTCAGACAGCATTTGTGCATTTCTCATGGGGTCTCAGGGGCATCACACTACACTCTGGGTTCCCTAGCCACCCAAGGTCCAATCACCACTATTATTTCTCCTCCCATTTCCAATTCCCACCACTTTCCCCAGCCCCATCCCCATAATCCCTACCCTCCTTCTCTTCCAAGCTCCCTGGCCTCCCATCATGCCCCCCCCCCATATGTCCACCTCCCCACTGGTATCATCCGTTCCTTACTATCGGCCACTTTCGGGTTCTTTCTTTTCTTTTACCTCTATGTATTATTTCCAATTTCTTGGCTCATTGTGTTACATCATGGTGTATATTCATATGTAGGGGTTTAGTGGTATGATCCACAAATGAGGGAGAACATATGTTACCTAGATTTCGGCCTTTTTGTTACTTCACTTAGTATAACACTTCATACTTCCTTCCATTACCTAGGAATTTCATAATTTCAGCTCTTTTCCTGCTGAGTAGTAAGTACTCTATTGTGTAGATGTACCACAGTTTCATTATCCATTCATCCATTTTGGGAAATTTAGGTTGTTTCCTTTCTTAGCTTTATGAAGAGAGTAGCAACAACTCTTAAGGTACAGGTATCTCAACAGTATGATGAGTTGTTTGGGTATATGACAAGGAGTATTCTAACTGGGTCTTTTATTTATTTATTTATTTATTTATTTATTTATTTATTTATTTATTTATTTATTTGTTTATTTATTTTTAAGTTCCACACAATGCCTTCGATAGTGGCTGCACTAGTCTGCATTCCCACCAGCCTTTGATAGTGGCTGCACTAGTCTGCATTCCCACCAGCTGTGAATTAGTGAACCCCTTTCTCTACATCTTGGCCAGCATCTGGTGTTCTTCATTCTCCTGACATTTGTCAGTCCAATTGGGGTAAAATGGAAATTTAAAGTGGTTTTTATCTGGATTTCTCAAATTACTAAGGGTGTTGAGCAGTTTTTAATGTGTTTCGTAGCTCTTTTTAATTCTTCATTTGTGAGCTCTGTTCATATGTGTAGCCCATCTTTTGATTGGGTTGTTTATTTTCTTGCTACTTTTTTGAGTTATTCTTTGTACATTTTGGATATTAATCCTCTGTCTGATGTATAATTGGTATATATTTCCACCCACTCAGTGGGTTTTCTCTTTGCCTCCTTGGCTGTTTCTTTGGCTTTAAAGAAGTTTTGTAGCTTAATGGGGTCCCACTTACTGATTGTTGACCTTAATGCCTGAGCAGATTTTTCCATTAAAAAGGTCTTTTCCTGTGCTTACATCTTGAAGGGTATTGCTTATGTGTTCAAGCAATTTCAGAGTTTCAGGTTTTAGATGAAGGTGCTTGATTCACTTGGAGTTGACTTTTGTGCACGGAAAAAAATTTGGCTTCAATTTCATTCTTACTATAAGTGGAAAAAGAGTTCTGTCAGTACAATTTGTTGAAGATTCTATATTACATTCATGTTAAAAGTCCTAGAAGGAATTGATGTGGAGGGAACATACCTCAGTATCATTACCTACAAAAAACAAACCTACAGCCATCAACATTCTAAATGGAGAAAAACTGGAAGAATTCCCATTAAAACTGGAACCAGACAGGGTTTTCAATGATCTCCATTTCTTTTCATTATAGTTCTTGAAACACTTGCAACAGAAATAAGACAATAGAAGGAAATTGAAGGAGTACTAAAAATTATTTCTATTTGCAGATGATATTATACCTAAGAGATCTAAAAAAAATTCACCAGAAAACTGCTAGAAATTTTTAATACTTTCATCAAAGTGGCAGGTTACAAAATCAACTCACAAAAATCCATAGCCTTTCTATACACCTAAAACAATCAATCAGAAAAAGCATACAAGGAAACTATCCCACTCACAATAACCTCAAAGTAATTATTTAAGAATAAGTTTAACCAAACCATTAATAGCTCTACAATGAAATTTTCAAATCTTCAAAGAAAGTGAGAGAGTAAAACACTGGGAGGTAGAACAATGTACCATGCTCGAGAATTGTTAGAATCAATATTGTTAAAACGACCATGTTACCAAGAACAATCTATAGTTTCAATGCGATGCCAATAAAATACCCACAATATTCTTCACAGAACTAGAAATGAATAATCCAAAAATTAAATTGAATCAAAAAAGACCTGATATAGCCAAAACAATCTTGAGCAAAAGATCAATGCAGGGAACATCACTGTACCAGATCTCAGGTTATATTACAGAGCTGTAGTTATAAAAACAGCATGGTACTGGCACAAGTATAGACATGTAGACCAATAAAAAACCCAAAAAGAGTACATACAATTTCACCCACTTCATATTTGACAAAGGTGTCACAAATATACAATGGGAGAAGAATTTTTTGTTTTTTAAGGGAGTGACAGTAGACATGCTGAGCAGATTCCCATAAATGAACTCATGCAAAGGGACATCTAGGTACAAACTTAACTGGATAGGTTTTAACATATATGCCAGATGTGTGAGATCCAGTGAACACATAGTGAGTCAGGTGCAGATAGAGAAATTGGGGGGGTAAATATGATTAATATGTACAATATTCACAAATATCAATTAAATATGTATTGAGCTAAGCATTTTGTTGCATGCCCTTAATCCTAGCATTCAAGAGGCAGAGGAAGGGAGATCTTTCTGAGTTCAAGGTCAGCCTGGTCTGCCTAGTGAATTAGAGGCCAGCTGGGGCTCCAGGGAATCTCTGTCTCAAAAGACATATATATATATATATATATATATATATATATATATATATATTGCGGCATCACCACCAACAAGCGCCGAATGAAAGTGAAGGCCAACTTAACTGATGCTGACTTCTTGTCGATGGCTTTCCACTCTCCTCTTGATGACTCTGTTTTGAAATATCTCTTTTCTATAAGTTGTTATATACAATGTAAGCCTTTTCCAAGTTTTCTATGTATGTTTCTTTAAGAGATAAACCTAGTACATTAATAAATTCAAGTTATTTCATGGAGAAGACAATGTTATTCCAACTTGGGACCTTCAGTGTTAGAAGACACACTGTCCTAGTCCAGGAATCTATTAACTGCTAATGGCTTACACTGAGTATTGAGACAACCATTGTATGCTGCATTTCTAAGGTGGGGAAAGTATAATAATTTTTGATTAGTGTTCTTTGAGTACTTAAATAGAGAAGCAAGTGTATGACTTTAATCCCAGGACTCTGAAGCCAGAGTCAGGTGGAACTTTTCGAGATCAATGGTAGCCTGGTTTCATAGGGAGTTCCATGCCCCCTGGGGATACAGGAAGACCCTGTCTCAGAAAGAACCTTTTTTTTAATAAATGGAAAGAAAAAAAGAAAATTGGGGGGTTTTGAAGAAATGTATCAGATGTTAACAGCACTGGCTGATCTTGCAAAAGGGCTGGGTTTGTTTTCCCAAACCTACATGACAGCTAACAACTGTCACTAACTCCAGTTCCAGGGGATCTGATGAATGCTTTTGGCATCTGAAGGCACTTATGTACATGTAGGCACCACACACATACACACACATACACACACACACACACACACACAAACATACACACAGTCACACACAAAAATTTAATAAATAAAAACAAGTGCATTTTTCTCTTGGGTTATGTAGTTTACATACACAAATGATAGTATATATGCATGTGTATATTATATATTTGTTCACATATTCTATATCCTGGTATGATCTCCTGGAAGTTCTGCCGGGTGTTGAGCTATCTATTACAAGGATATTGAAACCTGCAGCAGCATCTGCCCACTGGCTCATGGTTCTGGCATTTTTAAGAACCTCTTATGGCATTAATTAACTTACTGATAGTTTGGCAGGATTAAATGTAGATTCTATGGTCAGAGTTGCTTTTTATTTTTTTTTTATTTTTGTACATTTTATTTATTTTTGTATGTGTATGAATGTACCATCTGCATGTAGGTTTGTGCACCCATGTCGTGCAATGCCACGGAGGTCAGAAGAGGGTCTGGGATTCCCCTGGAACTGGAGTTCTCCTGGAATTGGAGTTACAGACAGTTCTCAGCTGCCATGTGGGTGCTGGGGATCGAACCTGGGTCCTCTGCAAGAGCAGTCGTTGCTCTTAATCGCTAGGCTCTCTCTCCAGCCCCCAGAGTTGCTTTTTAAAGAAGATGTTGAAGTTTGTAAGAAATTTAAGACCATCCTTATCTTTTTCCGTAAGATTCTTTGATAAACTACCTGTCTGTGGCTTTGGTTACTATTGTTACACAGTTACTAGCCTGTAAACAAGTACAAACCAAATCTAATATATTGGGGAGAACACTCTCATCCTAATGTAACCCACACTCTAAAATGAAGCCAGTTTCCATGTAGCTGTCATTCGCTGTCCCTCTTAAGATGCATACCTTCCCTAAAGCAGTGTCTCAGCACCTTCTCTCGTGTTGGTGGCCCTGGGTGGGGCTGAGCATGTGTCCTTCTTAGTGTCAACTCTGTTCTAGGAGCACAGCATAGGAAAGATATAGTACAAGTGCACTCTTCTCTTTTTCTCTCTTTCCTATTGTACATCCTTCTTCAGAGATAAATCTTGCACCCAGATGCTTTACTTGTTAACCCTGGAGTCAAGTCTGCATACTGTGAATTAAGGACATGTAGAGATTAGTGTCCTGGATCTCCATACCAAACTTACATGGAATATTGCATCTATTATAATGCGCTGGGGAAAGGTATTTGGAAAAAGCTGATGAATCTCAGTGTGGGGAGCTGAAGGGAGATGTGTGTCCTTGTTGAACGCTCTCCATTCACCAAAATGGGCAGCTCCAGAATGCAGAGTCAGCAGAGGGAAAAATTGACCCATTTCTGAGACACTCAACTCGCCCGAGATGCAGTATATGGTCTTTGTGTTTCAGCGTTTTAATTATGTTCTTTTTTTTTTTTTCTGTATGTGTATGAATGTACTATGTACTGTCTGCATGCAGGTCTGTGCACCCGTGTCGTGCAATGCCGCGGAGGTCAGAAGAGGGCGTCGGATTCCCTGGAACTGGAGTTCTCCTGGAATTGGAGTTTCAGACGGTTCTCGGCCGCCATGTGGGTGCTGGGGATCGAACCCAGGTCCTCTGCAAGAGCGGTCGGCGCTCTTAACCGCTAGGCCATCTCTCCAGCCCCTTAATTATGTTCTTAAGATGATTTTCAGAAAATATAGTTACATAAAATAATATTTTAAGATTTAATCTTACTCTTCTGTAGAATTTCTGGGGATATCATTCCACACATGACTTCTGAAAATATTAGACTTGCATAACACAAATGATATATACGACTAATACTTTTTTCCAATTAAGAACAATATTTTAAGATAGTTCCCACTTTGGTCAATAACAAGGTTTTTAAATGACTGATTTATTTTTTGTTACTTCTTTACTAAGTTTTAAAATTAAAGTTTTCTTGGGCTGGAGAGATGGCCTAGTTGTTAAGAGCACCGACTGCTCTTGCAGAGGACCCCGGTTTGATCCCCAGCACCCACATGGCGGCTAAGAACCGTCTTTCACTCCAGTTCCAGGGGAATCCGAGACCCTCTTCTGACCTCCGCGGCATTGCATGACACTGCATGCAGACAGTACATTCATCCACATAAAAAAAAAAAGAAAAAAATTAGTTTTCTTTTTGCATTGTTATAAATATGAACTTACTTTAAAGTAACATGCTGTTTTTTATCAACATTTAAATAGTCTTAAATGCATTACATAGTTTAATTTTATACTAACAGATTTTGGAATATGTTACCTATGAAGAACGATTTATTCATTACTAAAGCCATATTTTGGGTATGGCATTGCTCTTCCACACATAGACGCAAAAGCTAGCTGTGTTTACCTGCAGAAATCCTGTGCAAAATCAAGGTTAAAATTCCAGCATGTTCCTGAAGGTGACACAGCTAAAGAAAAAGCTATGGGGGTGGGTGATAACAACAGGGAGGATCATTTTTCTTTCTACCCGTGCTCCATTGGGCAGACCCACAAGTGTGTGCACATGGGCAGCCCAAATTAGATGCACTGTGTTTTACAAAAATTTTACAAAGAAGACATGAGTTTGGGAAGGAGCTGTGTTGGAAGGGCAGAGGGGATATTCAGAAGGGAGTTTGAGGGAAAGATATGAACAAGATACATTGTAAACATGTATGACATCAAGAATAAATTTAAAAATATTTATAAAAAGTACCAGAGTACACAATTGAACATTAATTTGAAAGCTCAGTGGTGATCAGTAAATTATTTTTAGAGAGTGCTGGAATGCTGACCTCCAGAGCTACTGGTTACACAAATATATTTTCTAATGTTTATTATCACTGTTCTATAAAAATTAAAGAACATGTAACAAATAAATTATAATTAAAATAATTAGCTAAGTGATTTTTGAAACATTTTCTTTCTAAAATGTTTTTCACTTTTTTCCACTTTAATCAAATTACTGTACAATTATGAGCACTTAGTCACATTTTGTTACAAAATGTATTAAAATCGCTTTATTAGTACTTCCCAAAAATTAACATAGTCCATTATAAATGTTTTTGAGAAATATGAGTACAAATTAATTATTTTGCCTCAAGTTGACATTATAAAAATACAGGAAATAGAGTTTGGCCCAACATTATAAAAATCAGAGAGTTCCAACAATTTTCACATATGTTCTTCCATAAATCCAGCTGTTCAGGAGGGTCTCTGATAATAACTCTAGTGAAGAATGGCTGCCTATTTCACAGGTAAAACTATTACTGGTAATGTTGCTTTGCAAATAAGGAAACTTGAATATTTCTTTCTAATATAGATTCTTCCAAAATTGTCTGCATTATATTACATAGCAGAGAGATACTGCAGTACTGTTTATCTGACTTCACACTGTACATCTAGAAAATATCTCCTGGGATATTTTGGTAAAAACTAGATCATAACACATGAACATCTAATATAATTTTAGAGCTTAGAAATTGTTTTAGCAGGGTATGGTATTACATGCCTTTAATCCCAGCACTTGGGAGCCAGAGGAAGGCTGATCTCTATCAGATGGAAGTAAGACTGATTAATACAGTGAGTTCCAGGACAACATCAGGGGCTACAGGGAAACCCTGCCTCATAAAATAGGCAGGGTAGGAATAAAACATATGACTGCAATTATTTGGTCCACTCCCAAGTTTCCCTGTAATAGCTTTTGAGTCACAATCTGAATCCACGTTCTTTTCATAGATTTGAACATGTGCAAGGAGGGCATGATCCAGATGAGAATGTGCCTATATGAAGAAATTCTTTATTAATGCTGAGTAATGGTGTAAGTGGGTGATCAAGGGTACATTAGATTGAAGCTAATAACTTGGACTGAGCTTCTTTGGAAGAAAAACACTGCTTAACTTTTTATTTGGTCCTCATCTCCCTGCTAGATTCTCCTTCCTCTCATTACATACCCCAACATTTTCCTTTATCTTCTTTCCACATTGTTAAATATTTAAAAATTTACTTATCAAAATTATTTAGATTGTTTCACCAATAATTTCTTTTTTTTGTTGTTTTTGGTATTTTTGAGGCAGGGTCTCCCTTTAGTCCCAGCTGGCCTGAAGCTCACTCTGTAGGCCAGGCTGGCATGGAACTCACAGAGATCCACCTGCCTCTGCCTCCCAAGTGCTGGGATTAAAGGCGTGTACCACCACACGGGGCTTCACCAATAATTTCTAAAATAAATAAATAAATAAATAAATAAATAAATAAATAATAAATAAACTTTTTAATGATGTGATAACTTATTGACCTTGGGGTAAAAACTGATATGTACTGAAATTGGTTGGTGTGTTTTAAATGTGAATGTATCAGATTTTGTATAAGTGTTAATGGAGGAAAGTCAAATAAGAATATACTAATTTTGGTCAATAACTTAGAAGCTGATCAACTAAGTACTATTCTCTTTTCTGACTTTTTAATGAAGATGGCACTACAGCGTTGTTCCATTATCCACAGGACATGAGCTCTGAGATGCCTTCAGGAGTCCAATTCTGCAGGTGGCTCACCAAGTTTTGCTGTTGTTTTTGTTCATTAGATGTCATGATGAACTTCTCAATCAGAGTTTAATCTTACAAGGGTAGCACATTGTATTCTACTGGAACATATTTTCTCTTCATATCTTCTCCTCAAAAATTAAGTAGCTTTTCCAGCTTCACTAAACATACATTAAATATGCTCATGGTAATATTTAGGAATTGAGGTATGACCATACACGTAGCATGCAATACTTTTCCTTCTTCACAAGTTGGAGAAAGATGAAGATATGGTATCTCTGAGGTTCATAGAAACCTCAAGATATTTTTTCTCTCTCTGAAAAGTAAAAAGAGACTTTCTTAACTCCCCCCCCATAGAATAAGGAGAAATAAGATGACGATGAGGTCATTCTCCAGCTGTAGATTGGAGCCAGCTGTTATAGAGGTATTCTCTTGTAAAATCAGTAAAACTGCCTTCTTTAATTGACGAATGGACATAGAAACTGTGAAAAGGATTATTCTCTATTCAGAACCAAATATAATGCTAAAGTCTCCTTAAGCTATGCACTTTAAACAAAATATATTACTACAGGAGCTCTGACATCAGCAATGGATTATTCTACCAGGAGTGTGGCCAGGGGATCCAAGGCCCAAAATTGTAAAGGACTCCTTGCCTCCAAACTGGGATCTACAGGAAGAGAGGCGATAAGGCCCCTGTTGAAGACCTGATATAACATGGGAAAGATGTATAGAGACCACAACTTGCAAGTATACAGATGGTCTCTGGGATGCCAGAGAGTGTTACCAAGCCACACTCTAAACCAATTTAAGCAAATTATAGGTCTCCTGAGTCATGCAAGACCTCCGTCAGCACAGCTACACCTCATCTGCCGAAATACTGTGCAGCAGTGGGCCACCATCTTGTATATCCCACATCTAATTGGCTATCAGCTCTCTCCTGTAGGAATAACCACTGCGATGCGCACAAGCTTAAGTCCTCTAGATAGGGTTTTAGATGATGTTGGATAATCCACACATCTGACCCTGTCATGTTAACAGAAAAAAAAAATGTAATTCATGGATAACATTACCACAAACATCTGTGTCTATACCAAAGAAACCTACCATAACAACTATATATGTTTAATACCTATAATCTAATTGTGTTGCTTTTAGTTAGGGAGCAAAAGGCTATAATTACTACGTTTAATACCTATCATATCTAATTGCATGTGTTCATATAGGATTCGAAAGGTCTATGTGAACAAGCTGGCAGCCCATTGAAGAAAAACAGCCAGAAACTGACTAGAGACCAAAGGAATCAGTCTCAGAGAGAAGTGGAATGTTTTGCTTCTCATCCACCTCGTGCCCTTTTCTAAGCCTGGAGAACAATCTGCAGGAAGCTAGGGGCGTGTGTAGAATGTAAGGGCTTCGATTGGGGTAATGGTGAAACTACAACAGTATAGACGCGGACACTCATTTGATCAACTTGATTGAAATACAAGCCCCCCTGGTGGATGGTGGGACCATGAGCTGTGGTTTGGGCACAACTGCTTGCAAATTTATTGTACAGAGATGCTTACTCACAATTATCATTATTGGTTAAAAAAAATGAACAAAATAAAAAAAAACAAAAACAAAAACAAAACAAAAAAGCAGAGAAAGATGCAGAAAAGTTAGGGCAGAATGCATGATCTGGGATGGGTAGGGATGGGGTGGGGGGAAGGGAAGGGGATATATGCCTGAACTGAATTGGAAAATGTTGTATGAAATACACAAAGCATCAATAAAAAAATAATAATAAAATAAAAATAAAATTAAAAAAATGGATCCCATAAAATAAGCACTTTGGGGATTCTTTGTTGTATATAGATTGCTAACATTGGTCAGTGGAAAAAAAAATAAATGGCTAACATCATGATTCTTATATTATGAAGTCAATTGTAAGTAAAGAGTGATTTACAACCAACACTGCACAACAAAGACCAGACATTGACCAGTATATGTACATAACTAAGCGAAGTTAACTAAAGAGTGTGTGTGTGTGTGTGTATGTGTGTATCAGTGGATCTTTTTCACATATACCCCGAATTTCCTCCTATAACTCGTGCCATGACTCCCCATTATCTCCTGTTCTTGATTGCCTTCAGTTGTTAGAACAAACCATTCTGACTCATACCATCTTGGAGAGGAAAGGGTTCATTTGGATTACATCTATCTGGTCCCAGTTGATCACTGAGGGAGTTCAGGTTAGGAACCCCAGACAAGAATCTGGAGGCAGGAATTTACCAGACCATGGAGGAACAATGCTTACTGGCTTGCTCTTTGGCCATGCTCAGCCTGCTTTCACATACAATACAGACCAATCTTCCCTGGGGTGGAACTTTCCACAGCAGGCTGTGCCCTCCCACATCCTTCAACAATCAAGAAGATTCCATACAGACATGGTCACAGACCAGGCCAATTGAGATAATTCTCCATTTGAGGCTACCTCAACCCAGGTATGTCAAGTTGACTCTAAATCTATTCAGCACAATTGACCCCTTGTTAACTTGACACACAAAATACATCACTATTACACCATAAGATTTACATTTCTTATCCCAAGATACAATGTTAACATTAGTATCACAACATAAAACAGTACAATCCTTAAAGTCTCACAGTCCTTAAGAAATCCAAACAATTAAAAGTACACAATCTCTTTGAAAAGTGTTCTGACATCTGAATATTTTGAATATTTTGCACCATGGGTACACTTACAGACATGCAAGCAATACATTAATATATATATATATATATATATCCACTATTCAGTGTATTTAATGCTGCCAGTTTGTACATGTGTTAAATGCTGATTACTTGGGATGTGACAACCTACTAAGGACTCTCTTATGGAGAAAAGTGATCTGGTTCTCCCTAACCAGCCATAATTGGTATAGCACTTCTTCTAATAGTGGGACATGCTGAAATTTCTGTCAACCACATTGGCATATTGTGGTGATTTGAATGAGAATGTCCCCCATAGGCTTCAAGTGTTCAGACATTTATTTTGTCTCCAGTTGTTGGTGCTGTTTTGGAAGATCTTAGAAGGTGTGGCTATGCTAACGGAAGTAAGTCACTGGGGGCAGGCTTAGAGAGTTCAACAAGACTTGCCAGTCTCCAGTTGCTCTCTCTGCTTCCTGAGCTAATTGGAAGATGCGAACCTCAGCCTTCTGCTCCAGCTCCTGCCACCATACCTCCGTTCCACAATGGAACCTTCAATTGTAAGCTCAAATAAACTCTTCCTTTTATAAGTTCCCTTGCTCTTGGTGGTTTTATCACAGCAACAGAAAAGAGACTAAATACACATATCCACTAGTGTTGTTTTTATACAGGTCTTGTTTTGGCAACTAAGTTTTTCAGGTTTTATGGGTAAAGGTGTTAATGGCATTTTCTGGGAAAGATTCTTTTTAGCAGGAAGTAACCAAATGAAAGTATACATAACATTATAAACTTAATTAATCATAAATTTGAGAGTACTTAGAACTCAGGTCTACCTATAGGAAAAGTAATGTGTTCAGTACTATAATGATTTGAAATCCTCATATAATTAAATCTTAAAATCTAGGCTCAATGAACAACTTTAGTGCAATTCTGTGCTCCTGATTTGTAATTCAGTTATACCCTGACTCAGAACAATGTACATGCGATGTGATAATAATGGTGTTGAAAACAATAATGTTTTTGAAAACAATGTCTACCCAAGTAATGTTGTGAACAAACTAATGATATTGGCTGAGGACATCTGTTTGTGGCTTTCTCTTCTGAGTCTCTAGGTCTAAAAATGTCTCTCCCTTTTTGGAAAAGTATTGTCAACAATTGCTCATTTCTTGTATAATTTTTTCATACTGTGCATAGAATGGAATGGAGTGGAATGGAATGGAATGGAATGGAATGGAATGGAATGGAATGGAATGGAATGGAATAGAATAGAATAGAATAGAATAGAATAGAATAGAATAGAATAGAATAGAATAGAATAGAATAGAATAGAATAGAATAGAATAGGAGGAGAGGAGAGGAGTAGAGTGTAGTAGAATGGAATAGAAAGAATTATGAGAGAACAATCCAAAGAGAAATGACAGCACTGAAGAAAAATATTGGGCTTGTGGTAAGATACTCCAAACATGATGCTTCTTATTAATGCGGAACTTGCCATATTGAACTGCCTCATCTGTGGAATAAGGAGCCTCATATTGTGGTGTCCCGTGAAAAGAAGGGCATCTCTACTCTTATCTCCTGGATCAGCATTATAAAAGTCAAAAGAAAAGAGCAAGATATGTATCTCCTAGTTGGCAAGATAATGCAAGCTGCTAGTGATAAAAGTTTGTCTCATGCCAGGCATGATGGTGCATACCTTTAATCCTAGAACTCAGGAGACAGAGGCAGGTGGATATCTGTGATTTCAAGACCAGCTTGGTCTATGGAAGTTCCAGGTCAGCTGGGGCTACAGGGAGACCTTTCCTCAAAAAGACAAAAAAAAGTTTGTCTTGTAACATACTCAAATATTCAATAAGTCTACAAAGAGCATGGGTCTTTTTAATTGCTTGCACCATCATTAACCTGTTTTTATTTTGTTATTTTTGTATAATAAATGTTGAGGTATTTATTCCCCCTGCCTATCTTTTCCCCTGTGCAACTCAATGAACTCATATGACCTATAGAATATAATTTCTGGCCCTAATGCCCTTCAATGTGGGTCAATGCACTGGGCCAACCAAGTAACTCACTTCTTTAACACACTGTCTTTCCTCCATCATCAGCCATCAACTGCCTAATGTTCCTCATGCTGGGCTGGGAATTTTTACCCACTTCCTCATTTCTCTGCTTGGTTTTTGTATAATCTGAGCTTGCATGGGATTTGTACACGCTCTAAGTCTGATCCCCCTTTGTTTTTCCTTTCCTGCTTTATTTCTCATTTCCTTTCAGTATGGGGAAATATTCCTCTCTGAAATCTCATGCACATACACATCAATCATTGAATTAACTTAAAGTAATGGAAGCTAATATGATGTCTAAACAAGGTTACAAGCATTTTAATTACACTAGCCATGCAGACTTATTAAGATAAAAAGAGAAATTTCTAAAAATTTCACTTCCTATTTAATCTCATTTGACCCTAATACCCAATTATTCTGCAATTCCACCCAGGTCCCTCCATAACTCTAAGACAAGAAAATACTAGCTTACCGGTACTAAAAATAGTATTGTTAAAAGTATGCAGAGATTCATGTTTATTGGAGCTCTTTTCACAAGAAGGAAGAGCTGGAAGCAATCCAAGTGTCCCTAGATGAGTGGATAAAGAAAATGTGGTACATCTACACAATGGGGTTCTATGCAGAAGTAAAGAAAGATGACATCATGCAATTTTCAAGTAAATTGATGGAGCTAGAAACCTTTATGCTAAGTAAAGTAACATAGTCCCAGAAAAAAAAAAAAACATATTATGTCCCTTATTTGTGGATACTAGCACCCAAGTCAGACTGGGTAATATTTTTTAGTAAATAAAATACATATTGCCTGATGCTACTATAGATATAGCTTAAAATGTATGTCTCTATTTCCCTAAGTTCTAAGATTTATGAGAAAAAATCAATCTGTCCTTTTAAAGTACATTAAAACATAGATGAACTTGCTATGTAACTTGGGAATATAAAGTAATATTTCTTTTTGCCTTCATGCACAATTACTGTTAAAATGTGAATCCAAAACATGTTTTGGAATTAACCTATAGCTTATTTTCAGACTCTGTCATTTTGGCATATGTGTGGAATATATATATATATATATATATATGCATATTTTGGAATAATATAAAATTAAAGAGAACAACAACAAAAGACTTGTTCAAAGAACTGAACAAAACAGTAAACTTCTACTTGGAAAAAGTTATAGAAAACTAAGAAAAAGATGCAAGAGAGGACTTGAAATATACGGCAGAACACAATGGAACAGAATATACATTATCATCCACAAATGAAGTACAGGACTGAAACAAGGCTAGAACCCAGCAGGGAAAACACCATATTCTGTAGGTCCATGTCTAATATCTGGAATTTCAGATCCAAGGAGTTAGAAAGTTCTGTCCCTCCTGGTTTGTTGTCTGAAGCATACATCTTTTTCATCGACTGCTTCCACACCTTGTCTATAGTTTACCTTGGATGGGAAATGCCTCCTGCTGGTTCCATTAAAAGCACCTCTTATATGCCATGGCTATCTAGGAGTAAAAACATTAATTATAATTATTCCTTTTGCAAATTAGTATCTTAGCTGGGGTGGGTTGTGACCTGTGAGCACTCATCCAATTGTTCCTTAAAGCAAAAGGCTTATTCTTAATGGTTTTAATATTCTTTTTATTTATTTTTTTTATTTTTATGTTTATGAATGTACTGTCTGCATGAGGGTTGGTGCATCCGTGTCATCCAATGCCACGGAGGTCAGAAGAGGGCCTCAGATTCCCCTGGAACTGGAGTTAAAGATGGTTCTTAGCCACCATGTGGATGCTGGGAATCAAACCTGGGTCCTCTGCAAGAGTAGTCGGGGCTCTTATCTTCTTAACAATGCCAGGCAGCCTCTCTTCCAGAATGTATCTTGTATGACTTAGCCTCAACATTAAACTTCCTAGTGTTCTTCATTATCTCTTAAATTTTACATAGTATATTTATATTTATTTCTGCCCCAATTGATTATAGGTCTGCATAATATTGACCATTCATGACTATGCCATAGATTCAATGTTAGGCTGTCTTGAAAATTCCCACCAACAGCATCAATCCTTTACTTTTTATTTAGCCTTAAGAAACTTATTGGGCCACAAGTAAAGTGCAGTTAGATATTTTTGCCAAATGATTATATTTTTCTCCTTATCTATAGTTCTCTCAGCACCACTTCCTTTCACACTCATAATAAAATGACCTTCAAAGCTCTTTCCTGGTATAAGCTTCCAAAGTTTTCCACATGG
This sequence comes from Rhizomys pruinosus, assembly GCA_009823505.1. Taxonomy (NCBI): domain Eukaryota; kingdom Metazoa; phylum Chordata; class Mammalia; order Rodentia; family Spalacidae; genus Rhizomys; species Rhizomys pruinosus. The sequence goes on from VZQC01003283.1 coordinate 47,984, forward strand.
CCCAAGAAAACAATGTCTGCTGAGCATGGTGGTGCATGCCTTTAATCCCAGAGTTTAGGAAGCTGAGATAAATTGATCTCTATGAGATTGGTGCAAACCTGGTCTATGTTGTGAATTCCAGAACAACTGACACTACAGGGAGACCTTGTCTCAAAAGACAAAGACAAATCAATCAATCAATCAATCAATCAACCAAACCAACATTATCAATTTCCAGTTGCTTCACAGCAACAATTCACTCTCTCCTGCACTTTTCAGTACACTATTGGTTACTTTTCATTTAATGTTATGACATACCATGACCAAGGGGATTTAGAGAAGGCTTTATTGGGATTATGATTACAGGGGGTATAAGGGTCCATCTTGGGGGCTGGAGAGATGGCCTAGCAGTTAAGAGCGCCAACTGCTCTGGCAGAGGACCTGGGTTCGGTTCCCAGCACCCACATGGCGGCTAACAACCTTCTGTAACTCCAATTCAAGGAGAACTCCAGTTCCAGGGGAATCCAACGCCCTCTTCTGACCTCTGCGGCATTGCACGAACAGGTGCACAAACCTACATGCAGACAGTACATTCATACACATACAAAAATAAATTAAAACAAAAAAGAGTCCATCTTGTTTGGGAGGCATGAAAGGAGGTGGTGAGAGCAGAAAGCTGAGCACTGGCACCCTTAAGCACACACAAGAAGCAAAGACAAAGATCCTGAAAGTACAGTGAGGCTACGGAACGTAGAAGCCCACACCCAGTGAACTGCTTTATCCAGCACTGTAACTCTTCTTAGGGTTTCCATGACCAATCCAAACAATAGCACCAAATAAGGACTGTATATGCAAATACTTGGATTTTGAGGGAAGATGGCTCTCACTCAAGCCAAGTGACATGCTTCCCTGATTATCTCAAATTCTATCATTTGCCTCATCTTTTTTTAGCCATTTAAACTGAGTATTGATCTTGTTTGTGTATTGGAAGAGGCATCTCTTAATTTTCTTGATTTTTTGCATTGATTTCATTGTTACTATTTCATTATTTTCTGTTTTGAATTTACTATTTCATTCAATATATTGGTTTTGGATTTCGTTTTTCCAAAATTTTGAGTTGCATCATAAGTCATTTATTTGATCTCTTTTTCTCTATATAGACATTTAGCACTATAAATTTCTTGCTAGGAAGAAATCTTTCTTTTAAGGTGCTTCAGGGGTTTTCTTGTACTGTTTTTTAATTAAATTAAATTAAGTATTTTATTTCCATCTTGATACATAATCTGTCTTACTTTCCTCATAGGGTGTTGATTAATCTTCCCAAGATTTATATATATGCATATATATATATAAATTATATATTTATATATACATATATATAAATTTTAAGCTTTAGTGCATTGTGGTCAGATACGATATACAGAGTTATTTATTTTTTCTTTGTTTATTGAGAATTTTTGTGTCTCTATATCTGGTCTACTTTACATCAACTTTCTTGTGATACTGAGTAGAATGTTTCTTCTTTATATTGTTTGGATGGAATATTCTGTAGATCTATTTGCGGTATGATGTCATTCAAATCCAATATTTCTCTTTTGATTTTTGTCAAGATGATTCTCTGCTACAGAAAGTGGAGACATTAAGGAGTTGGGTCCTTGAAGTCTTCTGGTATGCTTTTTATAAGAAATGAGTGTGACAGATTCTGGATCACGTATGTTGAGGATTATAGTATCTTCTTTGTTAATTGTTCCCCTGATTAAAATGAAGTGTTTCTCTCTTCCTTTTACATTTAGCTTGAAGTCTAGTCACGTTAGGACCATAATACCAGCTTGTTTCTTCATCTATTTGCTTGAAATACTTTTCTCCATATTTTCATGCTAAGATAGTGTCTGCCCTCGTTAAGATAAATTGTTTGTAGACCAAAAACAGACAGAATTTTCTTTTTAATCCATTCTTTAATCCAGATAAATTATGGTTTTGATTAGTAAATTGAAGCCATTAATAATTCCATTTATTGCCAGGCATGGTGGTGCATGCCTTTAATCCCAGCACTCGGGAGGCAGAGGTAGGTGGATCTCTGTGAGTTCAAGGCCAGCCTGGTCTACAGAGCAAGCTCCAGAACAGCTGGTACTAAAAGGGAGACCCTGCCTCAAAAATACCAAAAAAAAGGATAAAACTAAAAAAATAATAATAATTCCATTTATTATTGAAAGTCATGTTTGGATTACTGTCATTTTCCAGTTGGGATTTTATTGGCAATTTTTTATTCTTATTTATATTTTGTATCTCAGTAATTATAGACTTATTTTCTGGGGTGTTTTCAGGCTTTTATTGTGCAAATCTTATCTAGATAGCAACACTTGCTTTGAGTGTATCTGTACACCAGCCATGGAATGTCCAGGAGCCCATATTTCACAGCACTGCTTCCCCTAGTCTTGCTCTTAGCTCTTATGTTCTTTCTTCCCCATATTCTTGGATGTTCCCAGAATCTTGAAGGAGGGAGTTGATATAGATGTTCCATCTTAGCTTGAGCCCTCCCAGTAATTTACACTCAGCACTTTGAACAGTAATGTGTTCTGCAATAATCACTAACCACTGCAATTAGTAGTTATCTTAACAATTTTGTATGCAGCACATTATGGCTATAAATATAAATATTTGGGAGGCAAATTTACAACATAATCTTTTAGAAAAACAACATGAGTAGTTTCTCTCCCAGGTCTATCATTTCCCTATCCATGGGTTTTGACAATATTACAGCAGCAGTCATGAATTCTCTAATGTGGAACAGACTTAAAACCATACAAGAGAATAGATACCACCCTGAACAGTTTCCTTCTTTCTCCTCATAGGGCACATCCTCCCTGGCAGGCCAGTATTGTAGCATGCAACATCCATGGCTATTTAATACCACTGGTGTCTTCCTATCACCCCTGCACCAGCATGCCTAGCACCTTCAGGTAGTTTCAGAGCCAGACAGCATGGGCGTTGCATGCTCAGTTCAAAATTGATGTCTTTGCATCCTGTAGATAAAATTATATATTTTTCAGCAGTAGAATCTTACCACCTAGTTAGGATGGGCAACTTAGATCAACACCAATAGCATCTATTGTTTTGAGTGCCCCTGGATCCCGGTGACTATTAACTCATAGGGAGATAATACATGGCTGTGACTTAAATTTTCCTTAATATACCATGTCTCTGAGAGTAGCACTCCACACTAACACAGGATAATTCTTTTCAATCTACTTTATGTAAAGAAAAAAATGCATTGTAATTAAGTTATATACTGGTGATGTTTCATAAGTTTTTTGTTTTTGTTTTTTTGAGACAGGGTCTCCCTTTAGTCCCAGCTGGCCTGGAGTTCACTCTGTAGACCAGGCTGGCCTTGAACTCACAGAGATCTGCCTGCTTCTGCCTCCCAAGTGCTAGGATTAAAGGCGTGCACCACCATGCCTGGAAGTTTCATAAGTTTTCATACATCCTTATTTTTTTTTATCTTACACCTTACCCCTCCATTTCTCCTATCCCTCTATAATTTCTTATTAAAAGTTTAGCTCAGTTTTCTCCATTGTTGTTACTTAATAAGCAGTCAAAATATTTCCTATTCTGCCTGCTTGTTATATATTTTATGAGGATTACAGGATCATAGGTTGCCAGTTATCTCCTTCATGCACACTTCATTTTGGTAGTCCACATATTTTTAATTATGATGCAAACACATGCAGTCATTTCCTGATAAATTTGAATTTTTAATTCAATAGACCTTCATGAATTTAAAAAATCTACAGATCATCAAGTTCCTCTTATAAGGTGATATACTGTTTGAGTAAAACCTAACCATAGTCTCGAGTATACCTATAGATTTTCCCCAATACATAACACAATATGAATAATATATGGTCTTTTCACTATATTTTGTGAAGAATAATGATAAGGAAAGGCTATAAACATTTTTTGGGTCTTTTTGAGACAGGGTCTCCCTGTAGCCCCAGCTGTCCTGGAACTCAGGCTATAAACATTTATGTAAAAGCAAATGTAAAATATATTTATTACACACGCTATAATTATATTAATCTGCATTTGGTTGTATCTGCGAATATAGCACCTCTTATACCAATCCTGTGTATATAGCTGACCATATCAATAAGCATATTTTCCCATTCAGTGTCCCTGCCAAACATTTTATTTTATTTTTGTGACTTCCATACAATAAAATTCGATGATATTTAGACCCACTCTCCTATCCATACCTCTGTTAACTCTATTCTTCCCAATTCAATGTACTCCACTACATAGACACTATTGACTATAGATTTATTTGTGTCCCCACATGTTCTGCAATGGGCATCCATCCACTGGACCCTTGTTGACCCACCAAGACTCACATCACTATAATAGACTATCTTTTTCCCTTCCCAACCACCATCAATTGCCAAAAGTTCCTTAGTTTGACTTGGGATTTTGTACCCAGTTCTTCATGACTATGCTTGGCTTTTGTCTGGTTTGAGTTTGTGTGGGACCTGCCCATACTGTAACCAGAGCTAAGTTCATATGAGTAACTGACCAACAGTTAGGAAACCTCTGCTTTCTTGTGGTCATTCACCACCTCTGGCTCTAACAATCTGTCCACTCCAATACTGTGGCAATGATCCTTGAGCAAGGGGGCAGAGGTTTGAAGTGGGTATCCTGTTCAGGGTTAACCACTCTGTAGTCTCTTGTTCTCTGCACACTGACCAGTTGTTAGTTTTTGTGTTAGTCTCCATATTCTACATAGGAAAACCTCTCTTCTAGCATGCCATACTGGCACAGGACCCTTGAGGGGAATAGGAAGGTGCAGTCAAAGACACAGACCCCAGTAGCCAGGTGAAAGGCAAAAGCAGGCTCATTTATTACAGGAATCAGGCAGGCTTTTATACCACCTCACTTTGTCCCATTCCTCCCTGGGCAGGTGGCAGTTAGTGTGTCAGGTGGCTGGTAGTTGGTGAATCTTTTCTCCCATAGGTTCAGCCTGAGGCTGCATCATGTGTTGTCAGGCTGATAGGCAGATTTCAGGTTGGCTCCATGGGGAAGTTATAATTGAGCATGCTCAGTGTATGTCGAGCAACAGGGCTTACTTCTCTTCCACTCTCTGGTTAGATTGAAAGATTTTATGTGTAGAAGTTGCATTGAAGATGTGTTACTTGGGCTTAAGCAACTCACAGGCAGTTATTCTCTGTGTTTGACCAGTTGTGGACCTCTGTGTTAGTCTCTCTCTGTTGCAAAAAGAAGGTTCTTTGATAAGTGGTGATAAGTACACTTGTCTGAGCATATAAGGATGCATGTTTAGAACAGAGTAAGAAAATATGTTGGTCTAGGGATGTGATAAAAACAGATATTCTCTGGGATCTATGACCTTTCCTGTCATATGTATTTGTCTATGTTCCCAGTATCAGACATAAGGACCCTGTTATATATTTTTTAATTTTTTTATTTATTTTTGTATGTGTGTATGAGTGTACTGTCTGCATGTAGGCCTGTGCACCCGTGTCGTGCAATGCCGCGGAGGTCAGAAGAGGGTCTCGGATTCCCCTGGAACTGGAGTCAAAGACGGTTCTTAGCCGCCATGTGGATGCTGAGGATTGAACCCAGGTCCTCTGCAAGAGCAGTCGGTGCTCTTAACCGCTAGGCTTTTTCTCCAGCCCAAGGACCCTGTTATTGAGTGGACCTTATATCCAGTTACACAACTATTGATTATTCCTGAGATGAAATTGCCATTTCTGTACCAGTAGTGATGTTTTGCTAGGTCAGTCATCATTGTTTATCAGACTTTACAGCTGACTTGGAACACTGATTCCTTCTCTCCCTTAGCAGCTTGCCTAGTATCCTCTGAAACCATGTGAGCTTGTCTTTAGGGAGGAGACTTTCAAGTCATTCAAGCTCCCTTGCTCCAAGTCCTGTGTCTGAAATATGACCTGTCTTCAGCAATATGATATTATCTTCAAATTCTAGGAGGCAATAAGAGTCGAGTTAAGGTGTTTCTCAGCCATCTTTCCTTCCTTACTGGAGAAGTCTCTGTTCAGCTCTTCACTCCATCTTTTGAGTAGGTCATTTGACTTCTTACTTCTTTGTTTTTTAAGTAGCTTATATATTCTGGCTGTTAATGTTTTGTCTGATGTATCAATGGTGAAGGTTTTCTCCCACTCTGTGGGTTTTCTCTTCACTTCCTTGATTGTTTCCTTTGCTATACAAAAGCTTTTGAGTTTGATGAGGTCCCACTTGTCAGCTGTTGTCCTTATTTCCTGACCAGCTGCTGTTTGATTTAGAAAGTCTTTTCCTACACCTATGTCTTGTAGGTTGCTGCTGACTTTTTCTTCTGTCACCTTCAGGGTTTCAGGTTTTAGGTTGAGATCTTTGATCCACTTGGAGTAGTGTTCAACATCACTAATAACTAAGGAATTGCAAATTAAAACCACACTAAGGTATGATCTCACTTCAATAAGACTAGCCAAGATCAAGAAAACAAAGACACCAAATGTGGGAGAGGTTGTGGGGAAAGGGGAACACTCATCCACTGCTGGTGGAAATTTAAACTGGTACAACCACAGTGGAAAGCAGTGTGGAGAACTCTTAAAAAACTCAAAATGAGCCTACCACCCCTTCCCGGCCATACCACTCCTGGGTATATACCAACAAGACACATCCTATGGCAAAGATACATGCACAGCTATGTTTATTGCAGCTCTCTTCACAGTAGCAAAGTCCTGGAACCAACCCAAATGCCCCTCAACTGATGACTGGATAACAAAAATGTGACACATCTACCTAATGGAGTTCTATGCGGCAGTAAAGAAAGATGACATCATGAGCTTTACTGGTAAATGGATGGAACTCGAAGCAATTATACTAAATGATGTAGCACAGTCCCAGGGGAAAAAAAAAAAGATGAATGGTTTCCCTCATTTGTGGATGCTAACACCAAATCCCCAGTTGGTAGCCAAAGTGAGAAACTTTATTAATATATTTAATTGTATCTGAAAGCAACTGTGCTATTACAATGTGAATCTATAAATGGGCTCTAGAATTATCCTACCACTTATACACACACATTGTAATTACCATATATAGATGGAGGATATGTAGTCATATTCTAAAAAAAGAATGTAAATTTACATGACTTTATACCTGCATGCAAATTTACTGTTAAAATGTGAATCTCTTAATGTGTTTAGCAATCAACCTATAGTTTATTTTCAGGATTTTTAATTTTGACTTATGTGTGGAGTATATATATGCATATTTTGGAATAATATAAAAAATTAAAAGACTGAGAGAAAGATGCAGGGCAGTTATTGCAGAATGCATGACCTGGGATGGGGTGGGGTAGGGGGGAAGGGAAAGGGGAATATGCCTGAACTGAATTGAAAAATGAGGTATGAAATACACAAAACATCAATAAAAAAAAAGAGTCGGGTTAATGTCTTATGATATTTATGGAATCTTCTCTTACAAACTATTGGAAGGGAGGTTTTCCTTCCGGCCCTGTGGGTTTTGAGTTTATAATTCCCTGTTTTGTTCATACCATCCAAGCTTATTTTTCAAGATTAGAAACAGAACTGATGCATGTTTCAGGTTCTTGTAGGGTAGTAGACTGGTCTGGGTAGTTTATGGCACAGGGTAATGAGTAGTTTGATCAGATAAGTAGAGTTGTTGATCTCTGTCAAACAATTGGGAGCCAGTGGAGTCTATAGTACAGAGTTTAGCTAGTTTAGGTTAGCTAGCAAGTCCAGAGATCTGAGGTAGAGGAATTGGAGAGAATCTGAATCCAAGGTCAGGGACAGCATGGGTGTGAGTAAGATGAATGGAATAGTGATGCAGTGAGTGGGATATGACTTACCAGAGACCAAGGTGGGCATGTCTGTCTGACAGATCAGGAGCCAGGGAAGATGCGTGTGGGGACCACCTGAGCAGGGACTTAACAATCTGTCCTGGGGATGTTAGGTATTCTGAGTAGTTAAGCTAGTCCAGAGATCTGGAAGAATGGGAGCCATCCTGGGTCCAAAGCTGGAAGGGTACCATAAAGTAAATCAATCATATGTAGACAGCCTCCCCCATCTGCTCCACCCATATTCTGACCAATGTATTTCCTGTAGTCTACATACATATTAAGGGTTATTGAGACAAGATTTTGTGTCCAGATGTCTCTAGATGCAAAAGCATCCACTGGAGTCTAGTCAGCTTATCCACAATCAAGCCCTTAAAGAAAATCTACTTTTTCTACCCAGCAGTAATCATTTGCTAATAGTTCCTTGGCTAAGGTTGGGGGCTACTGCCAGTTTTCTCAGTTCTACACTGGAGTTTTCTCTAATTCAGTCTTCATGGATCTTGTGAATGCTGTCTCCATTAGGTCAAGTTCATATGAGCAAGTTTCCAGAGGGCTAGGTGACTCTATTTTATCATATTCATGCATATGATAAAACCCCACTGGGCACTTACAATCCTGCTGCCTTTACTTCCACAATGATTCTTCAGCCGTGGTCAGTTGTGGTTTAATATAGGATTCCTATCCAGAGACATTCTCTCTGTAGTCTCTTATTCTCTAGTCCAGTGTGGTCTTCTGTGTCCATGGCACTCTGTGACATGAAGAAACTTCACTGGTGAGATTTAAGAGACGCATTAGTATTCTTTCTATTCCTAGTTCTGCTACCTTGCATGAGCTTTAGGTGTAGAGGGTCCACAGTACATGTGTCAGTTCAAATAATATGAGAGTGGAAATAGAGGTAATTTACATTTATATTATTCAATAAAGAGAAATACAGTATTCATCACCATCCACTCATTTTGTTTTCAGTTTTGTTTTATGGATGTTGAATGGACTAGCTTCTACATGCCATGAAATTGTTTTGTGCACTCTTTTATATATATCATTTTATTTTGTCTTGTTTAAATTTTTATTTACCTTCACTGTGCTCTTCTGTTTTGGATTTGGTGGCAATAAAATATCAATCCTAGGACCTTGTGCATGTTAAGCAATTGTTTTACCATTCAGCTGAGATTCTAGCCTTATTTAATTGTTAACAAACTTATGAAAATACTCAGACTAAATGAAGAATAAAATCGTAACTATAGAACATAACTAAAATGTGAAAATCAATTGATTTTAAATGGTATTATAAACACACATTTTCACAACTTTATTGCCCTTTGTATGCCAACAATCTGAGTGGGAGAGAAGAGTGATTCACTGATGAACATAACAATATATGAGGCAGAGTTCAATTATTGCTTTATTTTTCATATAGTGAAAAAAGTTAATGAGATATTCATGTGAAAAATCTTTGAAACTAGATTTAATAAATTTGGATAAGAGTAATAAATGATCATTTTAGCATTGCAATATTCTCATTTTCTTCTTTTAGCAAGTTGTTTGTTTACATGTAAATACCTGGACACTTAGATTAACATTTTAATTGATTTGAAGCTTTAAAAAGGTATAAGGACACATATTGCTTTATGAAATTATGACCAACCCCAATGTAATGTCTTTAAATAGAGAACTAGAAAGAAATTCTCCAGGTTGCCAACTGATTTCTTCATTTTTTTGTACTTTTTTTTCTTTTTTCTTTTTTCTTTTTATCATTTTTCACTATGACAACACCAATTACATTTCTAGTAACAGGGTAAAAGGTTACCATTTCTCCATACTTTTGGAAACCCTTTTTTTTATTTGTAGTCATTTTTTAATACTTTTATTGATGAATTGAGTATTTTATTCTGTGGAAATGAAACTTTGTGTATGGCTTGAGGCAAGAACTTGTAAGACCTGTCCCAGAAGATCTCCAGTTATCTGATATCTCTGTTGGCATTAAGTTACCCCTGTGAGTTATCTGTAGCAGAAAGGTTTGGGATATTACAATGTTTCTTGCTTTGCCCTATCTCTGCAAAGTTCCAGGACCAAATGGCCCCCTCCCCTGAAGCATTGAGCAAAATGTCACACCTCTCGTTACCTGTTGCACAAACAGGGGCTCTGCACCCCCCCCATTAGAGCCAAGGTGGCTCACCCCTCCCTTCCACATGCCCTCAATTTCCTTGCCCAGAGCACAGTAGCCTTCAATATATAGACCTCACTGACAGAAAATACATGGAGTTACTATCCTCCCAGCTCTCTGCATGTGAGTCTGCTCATTTTCCACTGGTGATCTCCTGTGCTTTTCCCTCCCTCCTCCTTGCTGGAGTGGAGTGAAGCCTAGAGACTGTCAGCCTGCAGGCAGGGCACAGTCCCGGAGCTGGGCCAAGAAGGGAAGAAGAGTGTGTGGAATGCAGTCACACATGACTCAAAGACATTGAACAATGGCATCATTCATTATTTTCCTGTCCAATTTGGACACATTCCCCTCTTCCTGCCCCCATCCCACCCCTATTCATGCCTTCTGCCATACATGTCTTGCATCTTTCTCTCAGTCTTTCCAAAGATTTTTCCCTGCAGAAGCTTGTTGTTTTGCGCAGAGTTTAGCTGTATCATTCAGTTCTTTGAGTCTTTATGTAGTTGTTTTTTCCCTCACTTTTGTATTGCTGCAACAAATGTCTATATAATTGTCACATAGGCATAGCAATTATGGCCTCTGAGCATAAACTGTGTGTTAATTCCAAAATGTGTTTAGGAATTCACATCTTCCTCTTTCATTTTATATTACTCTAAAATATGAATATATACCATTTTTCTGTACTTTGCCAGACTTTGTCAATGTGACAAGATACTTGAGAAAAATCAAACTAAGGGAAGATCTTTTCTATTTATTCACAGTTCACTCCATGATCTGCTGTCTTCATTGTTTTTAGCTTTATCATAATACAGAAGCATCATGCAGAAAGAGGCTCATTTCATAGGAATAAGGAAGTAGAGTGAAAAAGTGGCCCATTGAACTACTTCTTTCAGCTCCTATTCTTCCTATAGCCTTCTCAGCAGGCCCTTCACTAATGGATTCACATAAAGACACCGTCTTCCTGAGCTTAACTTTCAACTTAATAGAATTACTGGTTGGGGATAAACCCTAAACATATGAAATTTTGAACAACTTCCAAATGGAAAACACAACATTTTATTATCAACTTTCTTTATCCAAAATGATTGACACGGCTGTGGTATTCATACAAAACAATTTCCTCTTGTACAATAAGATTGAATTCTTAAGAAATGTACAAATATTTCCTTTATTGAACTAGGTTTATTTTAGGATCTCCTATTTCCGTACTGTAGAAAACATATAGATTTATAGCCAGAAAATCTAACTCCATCAAAATTCTGGAAATTGGGCTGGAAGCTAGAGAAACATTATTTGTCCATCACTGTTAGGTGAGTATATATAATATTTAACATGTAAAGGCCTTTGGAGACTGCCTGAGAGTGCCTGTCACCTGCCTGATTGTCCGGTGTAGAATGAACTTCCCAAATCACTGCATGGACCTCCCCCTGCTTTAGGACCACCTGCAGTTCCTCCCACAGCTCCAATGCCAGGTTTCTATGCTGGCTAGTAGGGGCCCAGACCTTCACCTTCTGCCTGACATTCACTTGACTCAGCCTCCCCATAGTGGAATCCCAAAGTGCACCATGCCCATCTCACTGTTCTGGTCCAGGGTTTAGGTTCTGGGATTACTAGTAGGGACAAGAACATTGCTCTACTGTCTCCTCAGACCCAAGCTGTATTCATCTAAGGCTACTGAAGTTCTCCTAACTAGAAAGGACCACTTCATAGTCTTAGGGAACTATGAGTAGCCTTATTGGAGCCATTGGTCAAAGAAAAGTATTCCTGAAATTAAACAAAAAGGAAAATGAAACTCAACAAAACCATGTGACACCTTAAAAGCAGTCCTAAGCATGAAATGTATAGCTGTAAGTTTTTTTGTTTATTCATTATCAAGAAATAAATAAAAACAGAAAGAGAACAAATAAATGACCTAGCTCTGCAACTAAAATACTGGAGATGCTGTCTTTCTTTCATTGAGACTTCTTGACCTCTTTGTCAAATATGAGGTGGATAAAATTGCACCTGCTGAGGTTTGGATTTTCAGTTTTGTTCCATTGATCTATGGGTCTGTTTTTGTGCCAATACCAGGCTTTTTTTTTTTTTTTACTCTAGTCCTGCAATATAGTTTAAAGTCTGGTATAGAAATCTTCCCTGTATTGCTCTTTTTTGCTCAGGGTTGTTTTGGCTATTTGAGTTCTTTTATTTTTCCATATGAACTTTAGGATTTTTTTTCTAGGTCTGTGAAAAAGTTCATGGGTATTTTAACTTGGATTCCATTGAATCTGTATATAACTTTGGGCAGGATGCTAATTTTTTTTCTATATTGATTCTTCAAATCCCTGAGCATGGGAGGTCCTTCCATCTTCTGATATTTTCTTCGATCTCCTTTCTAAAGTGATTTAAAATTTCCATTATAGAGATTTTTATTGTGTTTGATCAGGTTTTTTCCTAGATATATTTTTGGAGACTATTGTGAAAGCTAATCTTGTGTTATTTTTCCAAATGCTTGTTATTTGTATGAGAAAAGTATCCTGAATTTTCTAGATTAATTTTGTAATGTGCTGCTTTACTGAAACTGTTAATCATTTCTCAAGGTATTGTGGTGGAGTTTCTGGCATCCCTTAGATAAACTGTCATTTCATCTGCAAGAAGGGATAGTTTGACCTCCTCTTTTCCAATTAGTCCTCCTTTAATTTACTTTTCATGTCTTATCACTCTAGTGAGCATTTCAAGTACTACATTAAAAAGGAGTAAAGATGGGGGAAGCCTTGCCAGGCTCCTGAATTTAAGGGGAAGATTTCCAATTTTTCCCCATTTAGGATAATGCTGGCTGTGGGTTTGTTGTAAAGGCCTTTAATTAAGTTGAAGAATGTTCACTCCAGTCTAAATCCCTCTAGCACTTTAAGCATGAGGGCATGTTGGATTTTATCAAAGGCCTCTTCTACATCAATTGAGATGACCATTTTTTTTTTCTTCTTTCAGTCCATTTATGTACTTTATGACATGTATTGATTTATGTATGTTGAACCATCACTGCATGTCTGTTATGAATCTAACTTGATCATGATGGATGATCTTTTTGATATATGCCTGTATGCAGTTTGCAAGTATTTTGTCCAGAATTTTTGCATCTATGTTCATTGATGAAACGGGTATATAATTTTCTTTTTTGTTATATCGTTGCCTACTTTTGTTATTAGAGTGATGCTGGCTTCATAGAAGGAATTTGGGAGAGTCCCCTCTGTTTCTATCCTCTTGAATAATTTGAGTAGTAGTAGTTGCTGTAGGTCTTCTTTAGATGTCTTAGAGAATTCTGCTGTAAATCCATCTGGGTCTTGGCATGTTTTTAGTTTGGAGGGGTTTTTATCACATTTTCAATTTCCTCATTTATTATGGGTCTGTTTAAGCTATCAATTCCTTCTTGGTTAAGTTTTGGTGAAGTCAATAATTTCAGATATGCATAAATTTCTCTTAGGTTTTCAAATTTAGTAGAACATAGGTTTTTGAAGTATTCCTGTATGATTGTATGGATATTTAACTATCTGTTGAGATGTTTCACTTTTCATCTCTAAAGTTGTTGATTTGGAGTTGCTCGTTCCTTCTTTTGGTTTTCAGTTGCAGTGTTAGGTTGTTTATTTGTGCTCTTTTTGTTTTTTGTTTTTTTTAATGTAAGCACTTATGGCTATAATGTTGCCTCTTAGGGCTGCTTTTAAAGTATTCCATAGGTTTGTTGTGTTGCATCATACCTTTAATTTAGTGCCAAGAATGCTTTTATTTCTCCTTTGACCCATTCGTCATTAAGTAGTGTGCTGTTTAGTCTCCATGTGTTCTTGTAGCTAGTAGGGCTTTTTCTGGTGTTGACATTAAACTCCATTGCACTGTGGTTTGATAGGATGCACAGAATTATTTCAATTTTTTTTCTTATTTGTTTACATTCACTCTGTGTCGCAGTATATGGTTGATTTAGGAGAATGTTCCATGGGGTGCTGAATAGATAGCATATTTTTTGGTGTTTGGGTGGAATATTTGGTAGATGTCTGTTAGGTCCATTTAATGTATTATATTGTTCAGTTCAGATGTCTTACTGTTTATTCTTTGTCCGGTTGACCTGTCCAATGGACTCAGTGGGGTTTTGAAGTCTTTCATGGTTAGTGTGTTGGGATTAAACTGTGCCTTGAAGTCCTTCAGGATTGTGCTTATTAGAACCTCTCACCCTGTACAAAAATCGTCTCCAATGGATCAAAGACCTCAATGTGAAACCTGAAACTCTGAAAATGATAGAAGAAAATGTTGGCAGTAATCCACAGGACATAGGTGTGGGAAAACACTTCTCAGTCAGCAGGTGCACAAAAAATAAGGTCAACAATTGACAAGTGGGACCTTAGTAAAATCAAGAGCTCCTGTACAGCAAAATAAACTATCAAAGAAGTGAAGAGAAAATCCACAGAGTAGGAGGAAACCTTCCCCAATCATAGGTCTGATAGAGCATTAAATCCAGAGTATATAAACTACTCAAAAAAGGGGAGGGTGGGACAAATGAACCACTCCTCAAAAGATTGAGTAAAGAGCTGAAGAGAGGCTTCACAAATGAAGAAGTAATGATGTCTGAGAAACATCTTAAATACCGTTGAACATCTCCAATAATCAAGGAAATGCAAATTAAAACTACTTTAAGATTTTACCTTACTCCAGTAAGACTGGCTATGATCAAGAAAACAAAGGATACCATATGCTGGAGAGGTTGTGGGGAAAGGAGAATACTCGTCCACTATTGGTGGGAATGCCAAATCATACAACCCCTATGGAAAGCAGTGTGGAGAACTCTTAAAGCAGTCAAAATGAGCTTACAACTTGACCCAATCATACCACTCCTGGGTATATACCCGCAACATGCATCCTATCACAGAGATACATGCATATCTATGCATAGCTCTAGTCACAATAGGGAAAAGCTGGAACCAATTCAAGTGTCCCTCATCTGATAAGTGGATAAACAAAATGTGGTACATCCACACAATGGAATTCTATGAAACAGTATAGAAAGACAATATCATTTGCAGGTAAATGGATGAAACTCAAAGCCATTATGCTAAGTGAAGTAACACAGTGCCAGAAAAAGAAACTATGAATGGTATCCCATATTTGTGGATGCTAGCACCAAATCCCTACCTTTAAGGCAAACAGCAACATTAATGCAATATTTCTTTTTATATTAATGCAACTGTGCTGTTATATGAATCCTTTAACAGGCTCTAGAATTAACCTAACACTTATTTTCAGACTTTGTAATTGTGGTATATGTGTGGAGGGTATGTATGCATATTTTAGATAACTATAAAATTAAAGGGAAATGTGAATTTAAAAAAAATTGGAACTAACATAGTTTATTTTCAGATGTCAGACTGTTATATATGTAAAAAACAGTAAACTTCTGCCCCAAATAGTGAACATCTGCAAATAAAATTTTTAAAGAGACTGAGGAAAAGATGCAAGACCTTTATGGCAGAATGCATGAGCTTGGGTGGGGTGTGGGGCATGGAAGGGGGAATGAATATAAATTGCATTGAGGAATGTTGTATGAAGTGCACAAAACTTCTATAAAATTATTTAAAAAAACACTGGAGAGACAACAATAAATGAATCCCAAACACAACAGAAAAGGAGAAATAACAAAAATAAGAGTGGAGATCAATGAAATAGAAACAAAGAAAATAATAAAAAGAATCAATGAATCCAAGAGTTGGTTCTTCGAAAGGATAAACAGTACATCTAGTCCAGTTAACCAAAGGAAGAAAGAGCAACTCCAAATCAACAGAATTAGAGAAGAAAAGGGAAACATCACAACAGATAATGAAAATATCCAGGGCTGGAGAGATGGCCTAGCGGTTAAGAGCGCCGACCGCTCTTACAGAGGACCTGGGTTCGATCCCCAGCACCCACATGGCGTCCAAGAACCATCTGAAACTCCAATTCCAGGAGAACTCCAGTTCCAGGGGAGTCCGACACACTCTTCTGACCTCCACGGCATTGCACGACATGGGTGCACAAACTTGCATGCAGGCAGTACATTCATACACATACAGAAATAAATAAAATTTAAAAAAAAGAAAAGATCCAGAGAATCATATGAGAATATTTAAAAAATCTATAATCTATTAAATTTTAAAACCTAAGACAAATGGATAAATATCTGAAATCATGGAAATCATCAAAGCTTAAACAAGAAGAGATTTACAGCTTGAAAGAGACATAGTATATAAGGAAACTTCAACTAAAAGAAGCTCAAGCCTGGGTGTATTTATGGCAGTATTCTATGAAACATTAAAAGAGGACCAACACCATTATTACTCAAATTATTGAAAATGATAGAATCAGAGGAAAATCTCCAAAATTCTCTCCTTTAACCCAACAAAACTCTAATACCCAAACCAGGGAAAGATACAAGCAAAAAAAAGGAAAACTATAGACTAATTTCTTTAATGAATGTAGATGCAAAAATTCTCAATGAATTACTTGCATACCACATATAGGCACACATTAAAAAGGTCATCCATCATGAGCAAGTTGGATTCATACCAGAGATGCAGTGATGGTTCAACTTACATAAATTAATACATAAATCATAAAGTACATAAACAGACTGAAAGACAAAACCACATAGTCATCTCAGTTGATGTAAAAAAAAAAAAGCCCTCAACGAAATTCAACATCCCTTCATGCTTAAAGTCCTAGAGGGATTTGGGCTGGAGGGAATATTCCTCAACATAATTAAAGGCATATAGAAAAAACCCATAGCCAGCATTATTCTAAATGGAGAAAAAATTAGAAACATTCCCCTTAAAGTCCGGAATCCTGCAAGGCTACCCTCTTCTCCATTCCTTTTCAATATGGTGCTTGAAACTCTTGCTAGAGCAATAAGGATGATCATTTTTACTATATTAATTCTTCCAATCCATGGGTATGGAAGGTCCTTCCATTTTCTGGTGTGTTCTGTAATCTCCTTCTTCAAAGTTTTAAGATTTTCATTATGGAACTCTTTAATGTCTTTGGTCAGGTTTGTTCTGGGATATTTTGTGGGTTTTTTTTTTTTTTTGAGACTATAGTGAATGAGAGAGTTTCAAATATACTCCTTAATTTAGTTGCTATTGGCATACAGAAAGGCTGATTTTTGTAGATTAATTTTGTAAGCTGCCACTTTATTGAAACTTAATCTTTTCTAGGAATTTTCTGGTGGAACTTTTGGCATTTCTTGGGTATAATATCATGTCATCTCCATAAAGGTGTAATTTGACCTCCTCTTTTCCAATCAGCATCACTTTCTTTCTTTCTCTTGCCTTATTGCTTTAGCAAGAGTTTCAAGAACTATATTGAAAAGGAGTAGAGATAGGGGACAGCCTTGCCCAGTTCCTGATTTTAAGGGGAATGCTTCCAGTTTTTCTCCATTTAGAATGATGTTGGTTGTGGGGTTTTTGTATGTAGCTTTAATTATGTTGAGAAATGTTCCCTCCAGCACAAATCCCTCTAGGACTCTAAACATATAGGGATGCTGAATTTTATCAAAGGCCTTTTCAGCTTTAATAGAGATGACCATGCAGTGTTTGTCTTGAGTTTATTTATATGAGTTATGGCATTTATCTATTTACATATATTCAACCATCCCTGCATTTCTGGAAAAAAATATTTTGATGCTGTTTGCAATATTTCGTTGAGAAATTTTGCATCTATATTCATTAAGTATAAGGGGCTATGATTTTGTTGTTGTTGTTGATGGTGGTGGTGGTATCTTTGCCTGATTTTGGTATTAGAGTGATGTTGGCTTCATAGAAGGAATTTGTAAGATTTCCCTCTTTTTCTATACTTTCTAGTAACTTAAGTAAAATTGGATGGGAGTCCTCTTTAAATTTTTGATAGAATTCTGTCACAAATCATAAATCCATCAAGGCCTAGGATTTTTTGGGGGGGTCTATTACTGTTTCAATTTTCTCAAATGCTATGGGTCGGTTTAAACAGTTGGTTTCTTCTTGATTGAGCTTTATTGAGTCTTATGATTTCAGATATTCATTTATCTCTTTTATTTTTCAAATTTAGTATATGTTTTGTGCTTTTATTGATGTTTGGTATATTTCAGACATCATTTTTCAATTCAGTTTAGGCATTATTCCCTTTTTCCCTTCCCCTCACCCCTCTGAAGATCATGCATTCTGCCGTAACTGTCCCGCATCTTTCTCAGGCTTTTATTTATGCTTAGAAATTCACATTTCTCTCCATTAATTTTATATTACTCCAAAATATGGATACATACTCTTCACCCATATACAGTAATTACAGAGTCTGAAAATAAGTGGGTGGATTCTAAAGCCCCTTAAGAGATTTACATTATAACAACATTAGTTTCTTTCAGATAAACAGAAATATAACAGTAATGTTCAGCTTGCCATTCATCTGGGGGTATTTGGTGTTAGCATCCACAAATGAAGGAAACTATTTGCAGTTTGTTTTTCTGGGACTGTGCTACTTCACTTAGCATAATGGCTTTGAGCTCCATCCGTTTACCTACAAAGTTCATAGTGTCATCTTTCTTTATCTCTGAATAGTATTCCATTATATGCATGTACCACATTTTTGTCATCCACTCATCTGTTGAGGGGCATTTGGATTGGTTCAAGCTCTTCACTATTGTGAAGAAAGCTGCAATAAACATGAGTTTATCTCATGCATGTATCTTTGTGGTAGGATGAGTCTTTGGGGTACATATTCAGGAGTGGTATGACTGAGTGAGGTGGTAGGTTCATTTTGAGTCTTTTAAAGGTTCTCCACACTGCTTTCCATAGTGGTTGTAAAAGTTTACATTCTCACCAGTAGTGGATGAGTGTTCCTTTCCCCACAACCTCTCCAGCATCTCTCCTCTTTTTGATTTTTTTATCTTAGCTAGTCGTATCAGAGTGAGGTGATATCTGAGAGAGGTTTTAATTTGCATTTCCTTAATTATTAATGATGTTGAACAGTTTTTAAGATGTTTCTCAGCTATTTTTAATTCCTCACTGGTGAGGTCTCTGTTCAGCTCTTTAATCCATCTTTTGAGTAGGTCATTTGTTTTCTTACTTCTTTGTTTTTTGAGTAGTTTATAAATTCTTGACCTTAATGCTCTGTCAGATGTATCACTGGTAAAGATTTCTTCCCACTCTCTGGGTTTTCTCTTCATTTCCTTGATTGTTTCTTACCCTGTACAGAAGCTTTTGAGTTTGATGAGGCCCCATTTGTCTACTGTTGACCTAATATTCTTTGCAGCTGCTGTCTGATTTAGAAAGTCTTTTCCTATGCTTATGTCTTGTAGGTTGTTGCCAACTTTATCTACTATTACCTTCAGGGTTTCAGGCTTCATGTTGAGATCTTTGATCCACTTGGAGTTTATTTTTGTACAGGATGAGAGGTAGGGGTTTGTTTTGCTATTCTACAAATGGTGATCCAATTTTGCCATCACCATTTGCTGAAGATGCTATCCTTCCTTCATTTAGGTTTTTTTGCCCCTTTGTCAAACATGGGGCGGCTGAAATTGTATGAGCTCAAGTACAGATCTTCAATTTTTTTCATTGGTCAATAGGTCTGTTTTTGTGCCAGTACCAGGCTGTGTTTATGAATATGGCACTGTAATATAGCATGAAGTCTGGTAGAGTAATGCCCCCTGTATTGCATTTTTCACTCAGGGTTGCTTTAGCTATTCAGGGTCTTTTATTTTTCCATATAAATTTAAGGATTTTTTTCCAAGTCTGTGAAGAAGCTCATAGGGATTTTGATTGGGATTGCATTGAATCTGTATATCAATTTGTGTAAAATGGACATTTTTACTATATTAATTTACCCAATCCATGAGCATGGGAGGTCTTTCCATCTTTTTATGTCATTTTCAATCTCTTTCTTCAGAAGTTTAAAATGTTTGTTGTAGAGGTATTTGGTATCTTTGGTTAGGTTTGATCCCAGGTATCTTATTATTTTTGAGGTTATTGTGAACGGGAAAGTCTTCTTATATTCCTTCTCCACTTGTTTATTGTTGGTGTAAAGAAAGGCTACTGGTTTTTCTAGGTTAATTTTGTAGCCCAGCACTTTACCAAAACTCTTAATCATTTCTAGAAGTTTTTTGGTGGATTTTTTTTTTACCATCCCTTAGGTAAACTACCTTATCATCTGCAAAAAGGGATAGCTTAACTTCTTTTCTGATGAGTACTCCATTAAATTCCTTCTCTTGTCTTATTGCCCTAGCAAGTGTTCCAAGCATCATGTTGAAGAGGAGTGGCTATTACCCATATATCTAATTGTGTGTGCTTCATTAGTAGGATCGAAAGGCTATATATTGTACTGTTTAAATACCTAAGTATCTAATTGCATGTGCTTCATTAGTAGGATCGAAAGGCTAAGCCTGGACAAGCTGGCAGCCCATGAAAGAAAAGAGCCAGAACTGACTAGAGACCAAGACATCAGCTCCAGAGAAAGTGGAGTGTTTTGCTTCTCATCCACCTGTGCCCCTTTTCTAAGCCTAGGGAACAATCTGCAGAAGAGGGGGCGTGGTAGAATGTAAGGGCTTCGATTGGGGTTAATGGTGAAACTACAACAATATAGACTGGACACTCATTTGATCAACTTGATTGAACATACAAGCCCCCCCCTGCTGGATGGTGGGACCCATGAGCTGTGTGGGTTTGGGCACAACTGCTTGCAAATTGGTTTTACATGAAGGATGCTTGTACTCACAAATTATCACCTATTGTTAAAAAAAAATGAAAACAAAACAAAACAAAAAAGCAGAGAAAGATGCAGAAAACTTACGGCAGAATGCACGATCTGCGATGGGTAGGGGTGGGGTGGGGGGGAAGGGAAGGGGATATATGCCTGAACTGAATTGGAAAATGATGTGTGAAATACACAAAGCATCAATAAAAATAAATTAAAAAAAAAGAGGAGTGGCAATAAGGGGCAGCCTTTCTGGGTTCCAGCTTTTAAGGGAAATGGTTACATTTTTTCTCTGTTTAGGATGATGCTGGCAGTGGGTTTGATATATATGGCTTTGATCATGTTGAGGAAAGTTCCTTTCAATCCTATTTCCTCTAAGACTTTAAACATGAAGGGATGCTGTTTAGGATGATGTTGGCAATGGGTTTGCTATATATGGCTTTGATCATGTTGAGGAAAATTTCTTTCAATCCTATTTCCCCTAAGACTTTTAACATGAAGGGATAATGGATCTTGTCAAAGGCTTTTTCTGCATCAATTGAGAGGACCTTGTCCTTTTTGTCTTTAAGTCTTTTTATGTGCTTTATGATATTTATTTATTTACATATGTTGAACCATCCCAGCATCTCTGGTATGAATCCAACCTGATCATGATGGAATGATGGATGATTTTTTTGATGTGGGTCTGTATGTGATTTGCAAGTATTTTGGTGAGAATTTTTGTATCTATCTTCATTAGTGAGATGGGTCTGTAGCTTACTTTTTTGCTTGTATCTTTGCCTGGTTTTGGTAGTAGAGTGATGCTGGCTTCATAGGAGCTTGGGAGAATTCCCTGTTTGTATCCTTCTGAAGAGTTTGAGTAGCAATGGTTGTAGGACCTGTTTAAATGTTTTATAGAATTCTGCAGTAAAACCATCTGGCCCTCAGCTTTTTTTAGTTGGGAGATTTTTTTATTACATTTTCAATTTCATCAAATATTATGGGTCTGTTTAAACTGTCAATCTCTTCTTAGTTAAGCTTTGTTAGTTCCCATGATTTCAGATATTCATCCATTTCCCTTAGGTTTTCAAATTTAGTGGAGTATAGGTTTTTGAAGTATTCCCGTATGATTGTCTGGATCTTTTCTTTGTTGTGATGTTTCCCCTTTCATCATGAATACTATTGATTTGGAGTTGCTCTCTCATTTTTTTTTTTTTTTTTTGGCTAACTGGCCTAGAGGTCTGTCTGTTTTGTTTATCTTTTCAAAGAACCAGCTTTTGGATTCATTAATTCTGTGTATTCTTTGTTTCTATTTCATCGATTTCTGCTCTGATTTTTGTTATTTCTTCCTGTCTTTTGGGTGTAGGGTTCATTTGTTGTCTCTCAAGTGTTTTTAGCTACAGTGTTAGATCATTTATTAGTTCCCTTTCTGGGTTTCTTGATGTGGGCACTTAGGGCTATAAATTTCACTCTCAAGACTGCTTTTAAAGTTTCCTACAGGTTTTGGTGTGTTGTATTGTCTTTGTCCTTCAGTTCCATGAATACTTTTATTTCACTCTTTATTTCTTCCCTGACCCATTCATTATTGAGGATTGTGCTGTTTAGTCTCCATGTGGAGTAAAAGTTTTTTTTAAGTATTTGTGTATAACGTACTAGATTATTTTGTTGTCTGTTGTGATATTTCCACTTTCATCTCTAAATTTGTAGGTTTGAGTTGCTCTTTCTTTCTTTGGTTAACTAGGATAAGGAAATATCTACATTGTTTATCTTTTCAAAGAAACAGCTCTTGGACTCATTGCTTCTTTTATTGTTTTATTTGATTCTATTTCATTCATCTGTGCTCTGATGTTGTTGTTGTTGTTATTTCTTCTTGTCTGTTGGGCTTAGGATTTATTTGTTTATGCCTTTCAAGTGCCTTGAGTTGCAAAGGTACGTCATTTATTTGTGTTCTTTCTCTCTTTTTATTTATTTATTTTTTAATATGTAGGCTCTTAGAGCTATAAATTTCCCTCGTAGGACTGCTTTTTTTAAAGTGCCCCACAGGTTTTGTTTTGTTGTATTGTCTTTTTCATTTAACTCCAGGAAAACTCTTATTTCTTTCTTATTTCTCCTTTGACCCATTTATTATTCATGATTCTGTTCTTTAATCTCCATGAGTTCATGTAGTTACTGGGGCTTATTCTAGCTTTTATATTAAACTTTATTGCATTTGTGGTCTGATAGAATGCATAGAATTATTTCAATTTTTTTGTATTTATTGAGCTTTGTTCTGTGCCACAGTATGAGGCAATTTTGGAGAAAGTTCCATGGGGTGCTGAATACAAAGTATATTCTTTGATGCTTGGGTAGAATATTCAGTAGATGTCTATTAGGTCAATTTGGTGTACCGTATTTTGCAGTTCAGATGTCTCTTTGTTTATTTTTTGTCTGGTTGACCTGTATTAAATTCCTGGGCTATTAGCATGCAGGGATTAATCTTTGCCTTAAAGTCCTGTAGAATTGTATTTATGAAGTTCAGTGCACCCAAGGTTGGTGCTTATATGTTCATGGTTGTGATATATTCTTGGTTAATTGTTCCTTTGATAAGAACAAAATGACCCTTTTTAATCTCTTCTGATTAGCTTTAGTTTGAAGTCTATTTTGTATGATATTAGAATAGCAATTCCTTCTTTTTTCTTACTGCTATTTTCTTGGAATAGTTTTTTTTTTTTTTTATTCTACCCTTTCACATTAAGATATTGAAGGTGCGATGGGGTTTTTGCAGAAAACAGAAAGATGGATTTTGTTTCTTAATCCATTCTATTAGTCTGTGCTTTTTGATTGAGGAGTTCTGTCCATTAATATTTAAAGTTATTTTTGAGTGATGTGTATTGTTTTCCAACATTTTAGTTTTTGTTTGCATGTTTGGTCTAAGTTTGAACTTCCACAGTTATACCTTCATTAATTCCTTTCTGATGCTTCTTGAATGTAGTTGTTCCTTTCTTCTGCTTTCATATTGCTTCAAGTGGTCTATGAAGGGTTGGTTTTCTCAACCTGATTTCTTTCATCTTTTTTGTGTCATGAAAGATTTTTCTTTCTCCTTCAACTATAATAGACACATTAGCTGGGTTCCATATTCTCAATTAGAACTGGGAATACTTTGGTCTTTTGGCTTTCATCATTTATGTTGAAACACCAGATATTATTCTGATAGATTTTCCTTTTATTGTGACTTGCTCCTTTTCTTTTGCAGGTTTCAGTATTTTGTCTTTGTTTTGAGAATCTAGTGTTTGTAGTATGCTCTGGTGTGGGGAATTTCTTTTTGATCCTGTCTGTTTGGTGTCCTTTGTGCTTCTTCTTGTATTTGTATCGGTATGACTTTCCTTAATTTGGGGAAGTTATTTTCTACAATCCTTTTGAAGATCGGGCCAAATACTATTATCTTGAGTTTCTTTTCCTTCCCCTATAACTATCATGCATGGATTTGGTATTTGTATGCTGTCCCACATTTCCTGATTATTCCATTCCTGTGGGGATTTTTGTTTGTTTTTATTTTTTACTATTTTTCATAATCTTTGGTTGATTGGTCCAATTCTTCCATGTTTTCTTCCAGTCTTGATATTCTATTTTCTAGTAGCTTCACTCTATTACTGAGTTTTTTTCCCATTTTATCAAGATGGCTTATTGGGTGTTCCACTTCCTTTTTCATTTCAGCCTGAGGTTACTTCAGTATTTCTATATCCATTGTGTACACATTCTGAAGTTTATCATTATCATTATCTTCTTTTAGTTTATCTCTATCTTCTTTTAGGTCTGTGAATTTTTTGTTTGCGTGTCTTTAAATTCCTTGAGTTCTTTTATCATGTTTATGATAGGTTTTTTTTTTTAATATCTGTGTCCTGGATTATACCTAGGGAGTCCTCATTATAGATATCTTACACAGGACTGGTAGTATTTATTGGAGGCTTGTTATTTGGATTTTTCTTGTTGTTCCTTTTTTATTGCAATTTGTCCATGTGCATTTCTTTTGTTGTTTTTTTATTCTGATATGAATTTCAAGTATTTCTTTTTTGAGTCAATAAATCGCTTTTGCTTATATTCTTCAGTGGGCTTTATTGTCTTATTATTATTTATGAAAAGCTGGTTGGTCTAGATTTCAGGTTTTCAGCTCTGATTTTGTAGTGGAGAGGCCAGCTAGTTTTTCACCCAGCTACTTGGGAGATCTTGCAGAGACGCAAGTCAGGTATCTATCACACAAGCTTGAACCATGAACCACATGGGGACTGCCTCATGAACCACATGGGGACTGGCTCCAGAACTGAATGCAAATATCTGGATCTGGGTCCAGGGACAGGGAAGTCTAGCCAGGATCCTAGGGACGGGGCCAATGTTATTACTTAGTTATTGAGTAATGAGTCTGTAATGTCACTACTCCTGCCACATGGTTGGGGACTCTCACCAGTAAGCTGAAGTCAGCCTCATACAGTCACTGGGACAATTAAACTCACAGAACCACCAAATGGTGTGGGGTCTGCCTACTGATTCTCCAGGACTGATTGCAACCATCTTTATCTGGGACCAGATGTAGGAAAACCTCTGCAGCAAAGAGTTGGGCACCAAGTATTGTCTAGTTAATGGGTAAGAGAGTCTAGATTATCGCTTCCTTGTTGACTGCCTGGGGGTTCTACTCAAATCCACTACATTTCAATACAGTACTTAAAATCCTTGCTGGATCAATAAGACAAGCTAATGAAATCAGTGATTATAATTAAAAATAAAGATGTAAGTTTATCTCTATTTACAGATGACAGACACGTAAGAAATCTCAAAAATTCTATTAGAAATATTCTAGAAATAATGAACAATCAAATGTTCTAGAAATAATGAACAATTTCAGCTACATGGCAGGCTTTAAAATTAACATACAAAACCAGTAGCCTTTCTAAATACCAATTATAAGCAATTACAGAAAGAATACATGCCAACTCTCCCTTTCATAATTACATTAAAAGTATCTAGGAATGAATTTGACCAAAGACATTAATGGTGTCTACAAAGAAAACTATATTTTTTCAAAGCCAATTTTTACTGAAGTTTTGTGCATTTTATACAAAATTTTCAATCAAATCTACACCCCTTCCCCCTTCCTTGCCCCCTCCCACCCCACCAGAGCTCATGCCTTCTGCCAAACATGATTTTCATCTTTTTCTCAGTCTCTTTTAAAATTATGATGCAGAAGTTTACTGTTTTGAGCAGTTCACCATTTCAGTCAGTTCTTTGACCTAGTCTTTTGTTGTTGTTGTTGTTGTTATTGTTCCTTCCAATTTGCATCACTCCAAAATATGCATATATATATGCCACATATATCATAGGTTTTAGCATCTTCAGCTTATGAGGTTTTTCTTTTTTTCCTTTATTAGGCAGAAAGATGTCATGTTTGAAGGCTCCTCCTTAGAAAGGCTAAACAACCATCAGTTCTGCCCTTGTGCTCCACTCTGGGGTCTTCCTTTCTCATGGTCACCAAATGAGATCCAGTAAGCACCACGTCCTGTATGATCTCCCTGTACTGGTCTCTATGATACAGCCTGAGTAGTCCAGCAATGGTAGTCTATACACTGAAGAGGTTGAAACCCCAGTAGTAGTTCAGTCCACAAGCTGGATATCTCAGCAGTTCCCATCTGGCACTGAAGTTTTGAATGATTCTTGGAGAGACATGAGTCTTCAGTCCATATTGGGGAGTTGAAAATCTGTGTATCATGTCTTTGACAGATGACAAAAGCAGTGGCAGCCACAGGGTAGCTGCACTTGCCAGTAAGAAACTGTGTTTTGTTTTTTTGTTTTTTTTTTACTTCTTTTACTTTTTGTCTTTTTACTAAGATCTCAAGTTTTATAGCTGAAGTACAATTTCTGAGACCTTACTAATTATTTATTTCTGCTTATACTTTCCTTTTGGATGTTTAAGGCCACACAGTTAGCCCATGTTAACCAAGGTTTTTGTTTTCTCAAGGTCAGTTGAGGATATCAGAGATTAATGAAAACACCAGGAATTAGAATGACCTTCCATGCTCATGGGCTGGAAAAATTAATATTGGGAAAATGATCATCCTACCAAAAGCAATAAATGCAATGTAATTCCACTCAAAATTCCCATGACATTCTTCCCACAATTAGAAAAAAAAATGCTAAATTTCATATGGAATCAAAATGATCTTTGATAGCCAAAGCAATCCTGAGCACAAAGAGCAATGCTGAGAGGATCACCATATCATCTTCAAAGTATATTACAGAGCTATAGTCCTAAAACAACATGATACTGGCACAAAAACAAACATATAGGTCCATTGAAAATAATTAACGACCCCAAAATAAGTACATGCAATTTCAGCCTTCTGATATTTCACAAAGTTATCAAGAATACACACCAGAGTAAAGACAGCATCTTTAACAAATTGTATTGTCAAATTGCACCTCCACCTTTAGAAGAATGAAACAAGATCCTTATTTTTCACCTTGCACAAAAGTCAACCTAAATATCTTAAACACTTCCATGTGGAGCCTGAAACTCTGAAACTACTAGAAGAAAACATAGGCTGTCCTTGTCAAATATAGGTATTGGAAAGGACTTTCTAAATCAGATATCATTTGTCCAGGAACTAAGATCAATAATCAACAAATGGGACCTCATGAATCTTAAAAGCTTATGTACGATGGCCTAGCGGTTAAGAGCGCCGACCGCTCTTGCAGAGGACCCGGGTTCGATCCCCAGCACCCACATGGCGGCCGAGAGCCGTCTGAAACTCCAATTCCAGGAGAACTCCAGTTCCAGGGGAGTCCGACACCCTCTTCTGACCTCCGCGGCATTGCACGTCACGGGTGCACAGACTTGCATGCAAACAATACATTCATACACATACGGAAATAAATAAAATTAAAAAAAAAAAAAAAAAAGCTTATGTACAACAAAAGAAAACACAAGGAAGTAAGAGAAAACCCAGAAGGTGGGAGAAAATCTTCATCAGTGACATATGTGAGAGAAGTTTAATATGCAGAATAGTTAAAGATCTCAAAAAAAAAAAAAAAAGTCTCAGGAGGAAAACAAATTATCCAATTAGTAGATGTGTTATGGATCTTGTGCATCCCCCGGACCTGCCAGGGAACTTTGTGGTCCGAACATGAAAGACAGTGGGTGAGAGACCCAGAGTAAACATGCAGACACTGGGAGTTGGCATTGAAAGTAGGCAGAAGGTGAGCTGCCACAGACTCCTTTATGGGGGCAAGGTTAGGGTTTATACACTATTCGCATTCTGCGTTCCTCTTAGTGATGTCACTCTGTTGCCTTGTGATTGGCCCAGGTCTGTGACTCAGTTGTTGCTATGGTCGCCTGCCTAGGGCAGGTTAAATTAGTAAGGGGCAAGCTCTGCACAGGTGCACTTCGTAATTCTCAGCATACAGGCTACTATATTTCCACCATTTATATTTAATTCTGTGTGCGAGGAGATCTAAGTGGGAGTTCATGTGCTACACAGGAACCTTGTAGGCCCCACCTCTGGCATTCCTACACTTGATTGTGTTCCCACACTTGACTGTGTCTGTCTTGGGTTGCCCTGGTTTGCCTGGTCTTACCAGTCATTGACTAACCAGCCACCTAGGGAAGAGGCCAGAAGTGGTACCACAGAGGGGAGAGAAAATCTCGTTCCCATGAATTGTGGATAGATGAGAGCCAGATGCGAATCACCTCATTGGGAGGAGCGCATTCAGAGTCCCAAATGACCACTGCTGAGAGGACCTGGGCTGTCATTTTGTTGACCTGGCCTTGGCTGTGGGCAAAGCGAAACAGACACCTGAAGAGAAAAAGGGCAGAGCAGGGCCAGGGGCAGAGGACGCCCCACGTGACCAGTGTGGCAGGGTCAGAAATGGGCTTCAGCTTAGACCACACCTGAGAAACAGAGCTGGTATCAAAGGCTATGACCTCGGGGCAGGTAGAATTAAGGGAGATAATTTGAGAACAAACGGTCAAGGTGTAGTTAATAAACTGTTGCCACCAGGGGCCTTTAATAAAGTCACCAAGTTCACGACGTTGACATGTTATATTGAGGTAGGGGTTCAGCAGAATGAGGAAAACCTGGGGTCACAACTCATTTCTCCCTCTCATTATGTGGCCTACAAATCCTGGAAGGAAGTTCACAAGAGTGAACCACACTTGGTGTTTCCAAGATAGAATGATCTCTGCTAGAAGGGTTGTATTGGGTCCTTTGCATCATTTTTTAAAAATAATTTTTCCTTATTTTTTATTGAGTGTGCATTTCATACAATATTTCTTAATCAAGTTTATGCCCTTCCCGAATCCATGCCCCACCCCCCTATTCATGCATTCTGCATTACGTGTTAAGTCCTGTCTTATATCTTTTTCTCGTCTTTTTTTTTTTGATTGATGCTTTGTGTATTTCATACATCATTTTTCAATTCAGTTCAGGCATATTCCACTTTCCTTCCCCCCCACCCCACCCCAGATCATGCATTCTGCCATAACTGTCCTGAATCTTTCTATCAGTCTTTTTTTTTTTTTTATGTTTAGGAATTCACATTTTCCTCCATTAATTTTATATTACTCTAAATTATGGATACATATTCTTCACCCATATATAGAAATATAACAATAATGCCATTCAGCTTGCTTTTCATCTGGGGGATTTAGTGTTACCATCCACAAATGAGGGAAATCATTCTCTGTTTGACTTTCTGGGACTGTGTTACTTCACTCAGCATTATGGCTTCGAGCTCCATCCATTTACCTGCAAAGTTCATAATGCCATCTTTCTTTGCCTCTGAATAGTACTCCATTGTGTAGCTGTACCACATTTTTGTCATCCACTGATGTGTTGAGGGGCATTTGGGTTGGTTCCCACTCTTTGCTATTGTGAAGAAAGCTGTAATAAACATGGATGTGCATGTATCTTTGGGGTAGGATGAATCTTTGGGGTATATACCCAGGAGTAGTATGACTATGTCAGGTGGTAGGCTCATTCCAAGTCTTTTAAGGGTTCTCCACACTGCTTTCCATAGTGGTTGTACAAATTTACATTCCCACCAGCAGTGGATGAGTGTTTCCCTTTCCCCACAATCTATCCAGCATCTGTTGTCTGACCAACAAGCCAAGAAGCTACAAGATGAGAATGACAGGCTCCAGAGGGAAGTGGAAAATCTATGAAAATCCTTGACCAGTGCCTGTAAAGGCGATGACAGCTACGTATATTTTCTAGGAAGGACCAGGAGAGGAACAGGGTGAATTAAATGTCTAACTTAAAAGTCCATTAGAATTTCTCAATGAGGAGATCTGAAGCATCCATTATTGGGCTTCTCCTTTTGTTCATTTGGCCATGGTGTCTGGACTCAGCATCTGCTTTCCAGGAAATTTCTATAGTCATGGTGTGAGTTTTCCCTTAGGTAGTTGCTTAAATAGAAAGAGAAAACTTTATTATTTGGTAACAACAGATCTCATATGACTTTAAATGACTTAAAATCCTTTTTTTAATATATTTTTGAGACAGGGTCTCCCTTTAGTCCCAGCTGGCCTGTTGCTTGCTCTGTAGACCTGGCTGGCCTTGAACTCACAGAGATCCACCTGCCTCTGCCGAGTGCTGGGATTAAAGGTATGCACCATCAGGCCAGCTGTCATTTCCTTTCTTAATAATATGAGACATAACTACATTTATAAACAAATTTACCCTTTGTTGTGAAAAAAAAAAAACTAAGAAGCACTCTCACAAAATGAATACTGTGGTTAGACACAATGTCATGACAAACTAGTTTTAAAACCAAAACTTAAGAGCTTTTTCAGAAATCAGTATTTCTGACCTTAACCTAAACCTTGGCTCTGCTGGGATTGAAGGCAAGCTAGGATTTCAGGTGTGGCCCACCACACCTGGCTGGGAACTTCCAGGAGTGGCCAGACCAGTAGGACAGCAGTTCAAACACAGGGAGGTATGTTTGCTTCCTATGAGGAGGAAAGGAGTGAAGGAGAATAGATAGGAAACACAATAAAGCCCATTAGCTATCCCAGGCTGCTCTTTCCCACCCTTGGAGAAAAGAAACAGGGTTGGTGCAGACCATTCTGGTATCAGTTGTCCAACCAAACCAGATCAAGAAATACACATACCTCAGTCTCCAAAGTGCTGGGAGAGAGTTTGGAAAGATTTGGTTTTTAAGGGTACCCAGGTTACACCATTAAAATATTTCTATTTCTGATTATGTGTGTCAGAATAAGATTTCACTAAGTATGTGGGCTTAAGGCACTTACACTCTCCAAATAGGTTCTTACCCATAAGCTGAACTGAGGTTCCATAGTTTTAGAAAGACTCAAACACACATCAAAAACATCAGGAGCCTGGGGTGAGAGGGCTGCTCTAACATCTTAAAGTGATCACAATTTTTTATAATGCCTTCATCCAAATGGAGACTAAAAGCATGGAGTGAAGTACAATTTTCATGAGTTTGAGTCACCCAGTTCTCTGAGACCAACTCTTCCACAATACAAACACACAGCACACAGGAAGGGCTGCCAGCCAGATCAGGAAGGAGGGCACAGACACAGAAAGGTCACTTTTCTTTCCACGAGGAAGTAAGGAGGGAGGGAAACAGGCTCAAAAATTCTTACAGAAACATAACAGAGCCCCCCCCCATTGGAGGCAAGAGCCTACCATGCACCCCTGGAAGCCATGCAGCACCCCAACTGATCCAGGTGCCAGACCACAAAATGGGTCTCTAGCAGAGATGGAAAGGTTGCCAAGTGGGCACTCCAGGGAGCTCAGGAATTCCTCAAGCTCTAAAGTCTTCCTCCCAATCCAGACCAGGATTCCTGACTGATGAAAATTTTTCTAGCTAGGAAGAGGCAGTTCATCTTTGGTCCTTTGAGATAGAATTTCCCTGTAGCAGCTGGGTGGAAACTCACCAAAGAAGACCAGATGGGCTGACCTTGAGCTCACAATAATTGCCTGCCTCTGCCTCCCAAGGACTGGGATTAAAGGTGTGTGCCACCACACCTGGTACCAAGAGGCAACAAAGCTGCCCAACCCAGAACAAATGTCAGTTCAAGAATTCATTCCTAGTCATGTATGTTAAATCAGGGATACATCCACCCAGAGAATCTGGGCCCCAAAGGTTTCAAACCAACCAACCAACCAACCAACCAACCAACCAACAAACAAACAAAACACAAAGTAGACTGAATATTCAGAGCAAAATACTTACAAAGCAAGCAAATTACCTCACACAATCGTTTTGAAAGCAAACACAAACCAAAATGTCAGCTAGATAAATAGGATCCTTAAACAGTCAACTCAGGCTGACTCCTATAAACAATTACCACCTGTTGTGAAATGTTTAAATTTAGAGATGTCTACAGTATCCAAATTTTAGGCCTTTAAATGCATTTTTAAATATCCATATTTTAAAGTTTGCTTGTGTGTATCTAGTCTGGCATGCCAAAATGAATTATTCTGTGCACATAAAGGATGGAAACTTGAAGTGGCCACTTTGTTTGGCAGAACCAACATGAGACAATTATAATGACTGAATTACAAAGACACACAAAAACTTAGACACATGCTTAGACACATGGGAATAACAGTTACCATAAACACAAGACATAGTCGGACACAAAAGAGGAAACACTGCACACAAGGAGCAGATGCCCTGTCAGTCTCAGAAAAAAAAATCCAGACCCCTTGCCTGGATTCCAAATCCCTGAGGCGAATTGCCTGTTCCCACTGTACCAGTGGAGAGTTGGGGCATCCCCCATTTCCATGATCAAGGAGCAATACTGCAACCAGATTCTCCTAACCAACCACCCCAGACCAGAAACTTGAATTTAACCAAAACCAAAGTGATTTACCTATTTGTATGCAATACTCATTTTTCACTTACAGCAGTGATTTAGAATGAAGTTCTTCTTTAAGAACCATTTTCAAACCATATCAGCAAAGAAATTATTTTTCTTTCCAATGAAACCATCCAAATTACTGGACAAAATCTTGACAATATTTATCCTATGTCTCCAAACAATTTCAACTTTCTTTTACAGACTGCAGAAAAATGACAATTAACTTTTGCTGTTCTTTAAGCAAACTGTCTTTCCCTTCCTTCCAAGGGAAATTTTATTATATCCTATATATTTTAGTATATATTAATTATTAAACATTTTCTTCCATAAATATATATTTTATTTCTAATTAACTAA
Source organism: Rhizomys pruinosus (assembly GCA_009823505.1). NCBI lineage: Eukaryota > Metazoa > Chordata > Mammalia > Rodentia > Spalacidae > Rhizomys > Rhizomys pruinosus. The sequence goes on from VZQC01003283.1 coordinate 80,885, forward strand.
CATTTTTTTCAGATAGAGACAATAAATCAGTCAAAAGAACCAATACAGAGTGCTGAAATATGGCAGTCTCTCAACAGGCCAAACTTTTGGCTACCATTTTTACTTTCAAAGAATTCTCTCATTAACTCTTCAATTTCTTAATCTACTTGTACTATAGGGTTTAAGCCATCTCACCATTGTTTCATACCATCTCACATTCTTCTGTCCCTTTTTGTTATCAATATTTATCTTTATTTCAAACCTCCTTCCTACAAGCTTGGATTCACCATAAAGCTAAGGTTTGTAATTAAAAGAAGCTCACCAACCCAAGTGTTCCTGTGCCCTATGCATATGACTTTAACCCCTTGAGACCCGAATTAAAAAATATTTATTATTTTTATTTTCAGAGTGCATTCCATGCATGTCTGTAAATGCACCCATGTTGCACAATGCTTGTGGAGGTCAGAAGAGCATGTTGGATACCTTAGAACTGGTATTTGTGGACAGAGGTTAGCTGCTGTGTGGGTTCTGGAAACTGAACCCACTTTCTCTGCAAAAACAGCTACTGCTTTTAACCACTGAGCCATTTCTCCATCCCCCCTCATGGGAGCTCATTTTGCCCTTCCTCCAGGATAGTGAAAGGACCTGGTGTGCTTGAATTATCATACCAAAACACTGAAAGTAGTGTATTCATATGCATATTTCCTATTGGAAGCAGCAAGAATGACTGAGAAGTGTGCTTGTCAATGGGTGTATGAGACAATTCAGGCCTAGTGATTGAAGATCATGATTCTCTGAAACGATAATGGTGAATCCAAGCTCATAGTTCCCCAATTCATTCTGCAGAGGTGGAGTAAACATATGTTTGAATCCTGGCTTGGGAGCACAAGTCTGCAAGGTGTTTCTAAGAGTTCAGCTTCCTTATTGATGCCAACAATGAGTCAGGCTGATTATTAAGGCATAGCTGAATGGGGCTTGGTGATGCTGAGTAGATCCAAACAGCAGTGAAGTCATTCACATATGAAATGCCCCATATTTAAAGTTTTCTGTTATCCACATTTCAGACTCTGGATGAAGATTGTATCCACAGTATGGATACCACAATTTCAAGATATAGTCAGCCTACGCACAGGTCTACATTGAATATATCTAATCTAAAAATCTTTCAACTCAGTGTGACCTAAGATTCTTTCTGTCAAAAACATTGTATATGTTTGTTAAAGGCCAAATGGATATAACACAAGTTTTTAATCATGCTTAATACCCTTGACTTTCTTCTTCAGTTTGAAAAATTCTACATCAACTTCAAATGCTCACTTGAGAAAGTACTTCAGAGATTTCTGAATTGAATTTTCTATCCTCTCTCCCTTCACATTTTAATTGTGATTTGTCTCATATATTTTACTGTTAGAAGCTAAGTAAGAGTCGGTGAGTCTAACCTGTATATCTTCCCACAAGGATACTCTACTCATCCCTTACAAGTATCATTACTTTTTACTTAAAGCTTCCATGACCTTGACCCTGTCTCTCATAAATTCGTAACTCTCTATTTGATACACTTTCAGAGGTGGCACTTAAACTATGTTGTTTGAAGGTCTGAGGCCCTGAAATAAAATAAGGAAAACTATGCATGTTATATAAGGACAATTCTCATATATTGTAGAACTTGATTGTTTAAGAATAGTGGCAGAAGAAGTGCATATTTATGTCAAAGTAACAGTTTAAAATACAAAATTAAGTAATCTCATTTTCATAAAAATCTTTTGTCCGATCTATTTAAAACTGGAATTTTTCAGTCATATTCTGTTGTTTTGATTAATTAAATCCATATTTTTTCTCTTTTTTTCTTGTCTTCTAGAACACAGCTTGCTGAATTGTATTTTCATTCTGCTCTTTGAAATTTGGACATGGATATGAAAAGAAATGGAATCGAACCTCTTGGAAGCTTGTTATGTTAGTTGAGCCTTCTGATTTCCAAATTGTTTACTCATCAATAAACAGTTTGGCCTTTATCTTCTCTTTGCTAATTATTCAATATACTTTAAGGTAAAATCTAAAATATAACTGAATGAAGGAAAATGCAAGAATGTGTGTGCTATGAACAGTAACATAAATGCAAACTTTCCTTAGGAGTGGTAAAATTTTGAAAATAAGTAATGTTTTCAAAATTGTCAGCAATGAGTTAAGTGACTTATTTACCATAAAATTGCTTAGTACTACATTTTCTTTTTGTGAGCCTGAATAGGATCTGGGAATCCTAACTAAATAGTGTTTCTAGAGAAAATGTAATTACCAGTGTGTACAAATTGGAGCAATGCTGTGGACATAATAACTTCAGTATCCATGAGAGTAGGAGAGCATTAATGAAGACTAGTCTTGAAAATCTTATCATTTGAAACACTGAAAACAAAACAATTAAGAGGCTTTTATTTCATTAAGCAGCCACAATCACTCTTAATGCAATCAGAGGCTTTAATGAAAAGAGTTTTCTATTTGACCTCTGTTCAAACGAAAAGCTACAAATGTACTGAAAGCATTAATAGTTTGAAAATAGAATATATGCTGAGAAACTGGTCACAATGGCTGAAAAAAAGATTTATGCTCAATGATATTAACCAAGACATTTCTTTATTAGAAAGCAGTTTCTTTTTCCTAAAGTCAACAATAGAATTTGCATGAATATAATATTTCAGTATGTTTTGCTAAGTACATACAGAATATGTATAAATGATATGTTAAGCAGATTATAGTAAATATATATACAATGAAGCAACAAAAAACTTTAAAATTATGGTATAATACCTGGGGAACAATGCTGAAATATTATTCTCCAAAAGCCAGCTTATGCTTTATGTTTTCCTCAGAGTATTTTAATGATTTAAACTTGAATAAAGAGAAAAAAATAATTTCAGTCATAGGAATAGTTGACAAACTGCAGCTTTTGAAAGCCACAGAAGCACTTCCAAACTCACTGTTTTCCTCTCACATTCTGTGAATGACCTGCAAGAAATCCCCTCAGAAAGGTCTCAGAGGTTGACTCAACAGGTAAGAACATTTGGTACACAAACATGAGATCTTGAATTCGAATTCCAGCAATCATCTCAAAAGCTGTGTGTGCCCCCGTATGCAGTTATACACCACACATAAGCACTAACACACATGCTTCAAGAAACACACTAACACATACAAAGACATACACATGCGCGTGCACACACACAGAGAACAAGAGAGAGAGGGGGAGAGAGAGAGAGAGAGAGAGAGAGAGAGAGAGAGAGAGAGAGAGAATAAAAAAGAAATAGAAATGCACTCCAGTCAAAATTTAAATTTAAAATCAAATTTCACTGATGATAGCTGAGTAGACTTGGAGCATATGCAAATCCATGCATAAATAGTACAGTCAAGGAAAGAAAACTGGGACTGAAAAATTCAAGCTAAACCACAAATTATTCATGAGAAATGATCTTTCTGGAAAGATGTCTATATAATCTTTGTCTCTTGGGTGCCTTTACATAAACACAAATGCAACACATGTCTAAAATGAGAAATTTACATTTCCACCAGCAGTGGGTGAGTGTGTTCCCCTTTCCCCACAACATCTACTGCATCACTTGGTATCACTTGTTTTCTTGATCCCAGCCAGTTTTATGGGAGTGAGATGATACCTTAGAGTGGTTTTATTTTGCTTTTACTTAATTATTAGCAATGTTGAACAATTCTTAAGATGTTTCTCAGCCATCTTTAGCTCCTCTCTTATGAATTCTCTGTTCAGCTCTTTACTCCATCTTTTGAGTGTGCCATTGTTTTTTGTTTGTTTGTTTGTTTGTTTTTGTTTTTGTTTTTACTTCTTTATTTTTTGAGTAGTTAATATATTCTGGAAGTTAATGCTCTGTCAGATGTATCACTGTTGAAGGTTTCTTCACACTCTGTGGGTTTTCTCTTCACTTCATTGACTGTTTCTTTTGAATTTAAAAAAGAGGTTCCACTTGTCAATTGTTGACCTTATTTTCTGGGCAGCTGATGTCTGATTTAGAAAATTTTTTCCTAAGGAAAAAAAAAAAAAAAAAGAAAATCTTTTCCTACACCTGTGTCTTGTAAGTTACTGCCAATGTTTCTTTTATCACTTTCAGGGGTTTGGGTTTCATGTTGAGGGCTTTGATCCATTTGGAGTTGATTTTCATACAGGGCGAGAGGTAAGGGTTTAATATTTTTTAAAGTGTAGATCCAGTATAGGAATAATCATCTGATAGTCCTTTAGTCACACGCGTGGGTGCTATCCACAAGATCTTCTTCCCTCTCTTGAACCAGATTGGGGGTTCCACAGGCCTGTGAGCTTCAAGGCTGTCTCCTCCCTGCAGGCCTACTCTGACAAGGATGGGGAGGAGACCATGAAAAAGTTATCCTATGGAATAGAAAGACAATAAAAGAGGGACTCAGAGGGCGAGGTCTAGGAGAATAGAGTCTCTCCCTTATTCATGCCACAGTGTGTTTATATACCAAAGGTTACTGTGCTCGGGGCAAGGAAATGGGGGACAGGTGGAAGGAAAGGGTGAGCCACCTTGGCTCTAATTGGGGGGCTGAAGAGCTCCTGTTTGTGCAACAGGTAAATTAGAGGTGACATTTTTGGTTAATGCCTCAAAGGAAGGGACTATCTGGTACTGGAACTTTGCAGAGATAGGGCAAGGCAAGAAAACACTGTAATATCCTGGCCTTCTGGAGCTACAGATAACTCACAGAGATAACTGAAATGCTCAAAGATATATGAGATAACTCTTGGAGGTTTTTCTGGACAATTCTTACCGGTCCTGCCTCGAGCCAGGCAACGTTTCATTTCTACAATCCAGTTTTTATGGAAAGCAGTGTGGAGAATCCTTAAAAGACTCAAAATGAGCCTACCACTGGACCCAGTCATACCACTCCTGGGTAGAAAATGTGCTACATCTACACAATGGAGTTCTGTACACCAGTAAAGAAAGATAACTTCATGAATTTTGTAGGTAAATGGACAGAACTAGAAGATATTATGCTAAGGGAAGAAACACAGTCCCAGAAAAACAAACGACAAATGGTATACCTTATTTGTGGGTGCTAGCAACAAGTACCTACTTGTGAGGTAAGGTGAGTAACATTAATGTTATATTTCTCTTTATCTGAAAGCAACTGTGCTCTTATAATGTGACTCTACTTACAGGCTCTAGAATTAACTTACCACTTATTTTTAGATTTGAAATTTTGGTATATGGGTGGAGGGCATGTAGACATATTTTAAGAGTAATATAAAATTAAAAGGGAAAAATATGAATCCCAAAATATGATTTGAGAATAATATAGAGTTTATTTTCAGATGATATAATTTTGGTATATGCATCACAAACACACATACACACACACACACACACATAGGCATTTTGGAACAATATAAATTGGAGGGAACAACAACAACAAAAGGACTAGGACAAAGAACTGGCAGAAACCGTTAACTTCTGCACAAAACAATACCTCTCTACATAGAAAAAGTTTAAAAAGACTGAGAAAAAGTTGTAAGACATGTGTGGCTGAATGCATAAGGTTGGGTGCAGTAAGGGGCATGGAAAGGGGAATGAGTCTAAATTGCACTGAGAAATGTTGTATGAAATATACAAAATATAAATTAAAAAAAGACAAAAAGAAAAATAAAAAAATTTAATGTCTACTTCTAAAATGAGAATGGTATGAATATAATTTCCTTTTTCTCTTTCTGTGTATGTGTGAAGGTTTTAAAGAAATAGTATACTTCAATTCTCATGGGAAATATACTATTTTTAGTCTCAAAAGGCCTAAGGATACTTGAAAGTACATTACAGTTGTTGAAATGTGCTGAGTGTTGAGCAGAATTTCAAGGTTAGCTTGTGTCTTAACACAGAGTTATCTGCTGAACACTGAAAGGTCATTGAAGTCCTCTTCTGTAAATTGCCACATCAAGTAGCTTTCTTTTATTTTGATTGGCTTGCAATTCTCAATGATTTCATATGTGGTTTTGTCAGACAGATGAGAACTGAGGTTTGTCATCATTACTTTGCTGAAGATCTGCGAGGTAATCCCAATAGTGAGTTTATAAAAATAACCATATAGTAATAATGATAAAATGTCAGTGTCTAGAATTGCTCTTTGCCTTAGTCAACTAATGAATACTCTGGAGAAATATGGGTAATTTTATGAAACAAATTAACCTTAGTACACGGGCACTGATGATGTTCATTTTACTGGACACCTACAAAGCACCATAAATTAAAGTACAGTTTAATCGACCCTTCCAGGCCTGTTAGAGAGCAAACAGCTAGAACATACATAGAATGGTAGTTAACCTAAATGAAGCTTTTTTTTTAAAGGTAAGTGCTGATAAACGTCACATTGGGGATCCTAATTCCAGGCAAACTGACTGAATTGAGGGCAGAGGCTTTATCCCTGTCCTATGTATCACAATAGTGTGAATGTGGCTGCTGCTAGCAAGGCAATCTGATTTTTAATTACTCTGTTGTTTCCAGCACATAATGGCCATGGCTTGCTCAACATGAGCACCATGATGTGTGCTGCATTCTGCTTCCCACCTGCCTTCTTTCATTGCAGAACTCATAAAGTGTAACACGCTCTGTCCTACTAATAGGGCACCATGAAAACTAATTGTTATTCTCTGTTTTCAAATATTTGTATCCTCGAGCCTTTCTGCCTAAAAAAGCCTGACAGAGTCTCTTCATTATCTCATTATGCTATAATTATTGCATACTCAAATGTCAGGGCTTGAGAGTAATTCATTTATGCAGTGCATCAATATAAGCTTGTGCCTCTACAACTAGATTCAACCAAGTTCCAAAAATTATAATTTAAAGCACGGTGTCGCTTGTTTCCCATTGATTCAATGTGTGAATGTATTTTCTCCTTTTATAAAAAGAAGGAATATTTAAATCAATATGCCAAGTACCCAACACTCAGGAAAGATTTAAAAAATACTCTAATGCTTTTCTGAACATCTGCTCACTTGAACCATATCAAATCTCACATTAGGCTGTTCTCATTCAGTAAATGCTCCCAAATTCATGGCTTTCTCTCTTTTTTTTTTTTTTTTCATTTTTGAGATAGTATGCTGCTATCTGTCCCTTATCCTTTAATTTAATTTTATTCATTTTGATTCATTTTATCCAAATAAGTACCTACTTAGTAAACCTCAAGCAAGTTATTTGAAAGTAATATTTTTTTCTTAAGACAGGGTCTCCCTGTAGCCCCAGCTGGCCTGGAACTCACTCTATAGACCAAACTGGCCTTGAACTCACAGAGATCCACCTAGCTCTGCCTCCAGACTGCTAGGATTAAAGGCATATGCCTCCACACCCGGCACCATTTTAATAGAATTTACCTACTGGTCAATAAATCTGACAGGTGAGTTAAGGATGCATGAGCCACAAGTCAGAGCAACCTGAAGGATAAGTCCACTGGGAGATTCAGGAAGTCCTTAGTTTTCAGTTGAGAAAGAAACTGGCTCTTTGGGGGGTCTTGGCCCTAAACTGCCTAGCCTATTGATTTTTAGCTCCTACTTTTATCACATTACCCTCTGAGGAGGTTACCCCAATGTCAAGAGGGAATCTGGGCATGGACTGCTCTGACATCTTCCATGCTGAAAAGGGACATGTAGGGGGTGGTGACTGAAGTACCCCTGCTCAGTGGATCTATCTAAAAGATCTTGTATAGCTATAGAGAGAACAAAATCCTTGACCAGTGCCTGTGAAGTTAAGAGTAGCTAAGTACATTTTCTAGGTAGGGAATCAGGAGAGGAGCAGGGTGAATTAAATGTCCAACTTAAAAATCAATTAGAATTGCTCTCTTTTTGTTTGTTTGTTTGTTTGTTCTTTTTGAGACAGGGTCTCCCTGTAGCCCCACCTGTCCTGGAACTCACTCTGTAGACCAGGCTGGCCTTTAACTCACAAAGATCCACCTGTCTCTGCCTCCCGAGTGCTACCCAATGAGGGGTTCTGAAGCATCCACTCTTAGGCTTCTCCTTTTTTTTTTTTCATTTGGCTATGGTATCTAGACTCAGAATCTGCTTTCCAGGAAATTTCTATAGTCATGCTGTGAGTTTTCCCTTAGGTAGTTGCTTAAATAGAAAGAGGAAACTTTATTATTTGGTAACAACAGATCTCATATAACTTTAAATGACTTAAAAACCCTTTCCTTTTTTTCTGTATTTATGTGACAGGTCTTTATTTATTTATTTATTTATTTATTTTTTTTTTTATTTTTTTTTAGTGTTTTAGAGACAGAGTCTCCCTGTAGCACCAGCTGTCCTGGAAGACAGGTCTCCCTTTAATCCACACCTCCATGTGGGTGCTGGGAGTCAAACCCGGGTCCTCTGCATGAGTAGTTGGCACTCTTAACTGCTGAAGCATCTCTTCAGCCCCCCAAAGTACTATATTTTTTAATAAAGGCAAAATTTAAAGAAGAAAATTAAAGCTAGGGATATTTATGAGACATAATTAACATATTTTGACATTTAGTTTTTACCTATATTTCTTTGTATGACCTAAGGTACATTTAAAATTTTTTGCATTATATATGAAGTTAAAGGATTAGCCATAGTTATTATTCGTAATTGGGGAAAAATGCATGAGTTTATTTATTTTTATATGTGTATGAATGTACTGTCTGCATGCAGGTTTGTGCACCTATGTCGTGCAATGCCGTGGAGATCAGAAGAGGGACTCGGATTCCCCTGGAACTGGAGTTCTCCTGGAATTGGATTTACAGACGGTTCTTAGCCGCCATGTGGGTGCTGGGGATTGAACCTGAGTCCTCTGCAAGAGCAGTCGGTGCTCTTAACTGCTAGGCTATCTCTCCAGCCCAATACATGAGTATTTTAAAACTGGTTCATTTTGAGTTTCAATTGAAGAAACTCAAGTAACTCTCACTTTCTCCTCCATAAGTGGCCAGAGTATTGTATATTCCTAATCTGGTGATTTGTCACTTTTCTTTCCTAATAAGTTGATACTGCACATAGTGCTATTAAAACTATATACTGTTTTTTCTCCTATAATCATGTTATAACATTAGGAATTTGGTTTTTTATCCTTAATTATTCTGTTTAAATTTTAGAAGAAAAATTATGCTTTAGACCAATGTAATATCAAAGCTGACATTTAACTTTGAGCCTATAGTTATACTTTAGCCCTTTCTCTCATATCTCTGTCCTACTTTAACACATTTTCAAAAATATCCTGATATTGCAAATTTAAATCTTATTGTTTGTATTTAGAATTGTTTTCATATGCTAGTAAAAATTCAAGAAGTATTCTTTTCTCCTAATTTGATTAACATAGTTTTACAACTATAAAATTTTTGGCAAGGGTTTAAAATGAAATACTCTAATAAGGAAGAAAGATTTATGCTTAGGGCCTTTGTAGTTCCCTGACCCCTTTTAACTCATACCTAACTGGAAGCTTTCACATGCTTCCTTTTAGCTAATCTCTTAGAGCAGAATGTTTCAATTATACACATTTTTTGTCAGCAAGTGGTATATTCTAAGCCTATATTTTATTTTGTTTGTTTTTGTTTACTTTTTGTAAGCACCTTTTTTATGTCAGCATGAAAAATAATGATTTCTGCTGCAGCTACTCCATGTGTGTGCTGATGCTCTTTCTTTTCCTCCTCCTGTCACCCCTGCCAGCTCTACAACTTCTCTCCCTCTGTAGTTGTTTCTCTTGTTTCGCCATTAGTCTTCACCTCCGCTTGCAGTTTGTTACATGGATTCCATTATTCTCTTCATTTTCCACCTCCCTTTGGGGCTCATCTTCTCCTTTCATGACCGCTTTCAGAAGTTTCATAACCTACAAATGAACACATGAAATAAACACCCTTATATTGGTTTGAATGATGAATGTTCCCTATACCTCCAAGTATTTGAAACCTTGAAACCAGTTGGTGTTGCTGTTTGTGGAGGATTAGGTGCTGTGGCCTATATGGAGGAAGCTTGTCACTTGAAGCATGGTTTGAGAGAAGATATCCTTTCATTTTTCCAGTTTTTCTACTTTCTTATTTTTACATTAATATTTTTTTATTAATGCTTTGTGTATTTCGTACATCATTTTCCAATTCAGTTAAGTCATATTTCCCTTTCCCTTCCCCCCACTCCACCACACCCCATCCCAGATCTTGCATTCTACAATAACTGTCATGCATCTTTCCATCAGTTTTTTTTTCATTTTTTAGCAATAAGTGATAATTTATGCGTACAAGCATCCTTCAGGTAAAACCAATTTGCAGGCAGTTGTGCCCAAACCCACACAGCCCATGGGTTCCACCATCCAGTGGGGGGTGGGGGGGGCCTTGTATGTTCAATCAAGTTGATCAAATGAGTGTTCAGACTATATTGCTGTAGTTTCACCATTCGCCCCAATCGCAGCCTTTACATTCTACCACGCCCCCTCTTCCGCAGATTGTTCCCTAGGCTTAGAAAAGGGGCACAGGTGGATGAGAAGCAAAACAGTCTACTTTCTCTGGAGCTGTTGTCTTGGACTCTGCTCAATTCTGGCTGTTTCCTTTCATGGGCTGACAGTTTGTCCAGGAATAACCTTTCGATCCTCTGTAATAGTTCTACTTTCTAATGCCTGTTTGAGGATTCAAGCTCCATTGTCTGCTCTGACCACCTGAGTCACCATGCCACCAAGATGGACTCTTACTAGTCTGGAACTGTAGCCTCAAACATAATCCCCCTTCTGTTAGTGGCCTTGGTGATGGCATCTAATCACAGCTACAGAAAAGTAACTAACATAACAATCAATTTGAAATTTAGGGTCCATATATGACAGAAAACATGCTATGGATCTTATTTTCTTACTGAGACTGTCCTAGTTCACTTAACATAATGATTGTAAATTGAATGCATTTTTTTCTGAAAATATCATGATTTCAATGTTCTTTTATTCTTGCATAAAATACATTTTGTATCTGTACTGTATATGCAGTTTTCATCCATTTGTCAATAGACAGCTAGGTGGGTTCCACTACCTGGTTATAGTGAATAGTTCGGGTATAAACATGGATTTACAAGTCTCTTTGTAATATGTTGATTAAGAATTCTTTTGTGGGGCTGGGGACAAGGCTCAGTGGTTAAGAGCACTGGCTGCCCTTGCAGAGAACCTAGGTTTGGTTTCCAGCACCCATATGGCAGGTAACAACTGTTTGTAAGTCCAGTTCCAAGAGAATCTGCTGCTTTCTTGTGACCTCTGTGTGCATTGCAAGGCACGTGTGCACTTACACACATGCAGGCAATACAGTCATACATAACAAAATAAAACTAAAAAATAGTTTTGGAAAATATTTCTTTTGTTATCCACCCATGAGTAGTATATCTTGGTCATGTGATGGCTCTAGCTTCATATTTTCAAAGAAACTCCATAGTTCTCCACAGTGACTATTCTTGTTTTAATTGTCCATCACTGGTAAATGAAATGAATGCTCCTTTCTCCACGCCACACCAGCATTTGAAGTCATCTGTGTCTTTGAGATGGGCCATTTTGATTGGGAAAAATGGAATCTCAAAACCATTTTAATTCTTGTGATGACTACAGTCACTGAATCATTATTTCAAGTATTTATGGGCCATGTATGTCTGTGTTGGAGAGCTGGATACTCAGTTCATTAGACATTTTGCACAGCATATCTTAACTCTAGTATTGTTTCTTTTGCAGAACAAATGCATATTTTTATTTAAAATTTTTTTTATTTTACATGAATGTATGTTTGGTTTCATGTTTGAAATTGGTAGTTCAGGCAGTATCCACAGAGACCAGAAGAGGGCACCAGATGAGCTAGGTCTAGAGTTAGAGATGGTTGCTAGACTCCATGTGAATGCTGGGAATGGAACCTGGGTCCTCTGGAAAAGCAGCCAATGCTGCTTTAGCTGCAGAGCCACCCATCTAGCACTGAAGATTCTTATTTCATGAAATGCCTTTTCTCAATTGATATGTGGTGGGTCTGCCTGTGTGTGTGTGTGTGTGTGTGTGTGTGTGTGTGAAAATGCAGTAATGACATATATTAAGTAATGTAACAATTAAAATAAAAAATGGTTTGTTTATAAGCAAATTAAATTAATTTTCCAATAAATTTTAATGTATATTTACCAAATATTCAAAATTTAATCATTTTATAACATTTAACTTACAGCATACACACACACATACATACATATATATATAGTATATATATATATATATATATATAAATATGTCACAATGAATATTTTACTTATTGATTAGTCTGAGATTTTTGAGCAAAGGTTGTGTTTGTTTTTGTTTTTGTTTTTGTTTTGTTTTGTTTTGTTTTGCTTGGAGCTCAGGCTAGGTCAGAACTCCATTGCTCAAACTATTCTCAATTTATGATTTTCCTTCATCAAAACCCAAAGTATTGAGATTACATGTGTGCACCACCAAAAATACATAATATTTTCTTTTTTACATCCTTACTCTATGAACTGTCAGACACAGTACATATACATGTGAAAATTCCCATTCCTAATACACACATCTAGAATTGAGCCTCTAAACAAAGAATGAGAGGCAGAGAGAAAATGAGCTCACCCTTTAATACTCACCAGTAATGCTCCCATATACAATAAAGGGTGATGCAATCAGAAGGCCACAAATAGTCAACATCCAAAGAATGGGAGCCTCCAGAGTATGTATTCTTGGGCCCCTATATTAATTCTCACCTACCTGAGACTCAGCTCAGAGATAATTACAAAGAGGGGTGTTAAGATTGTAAGAATCAGGGTTTATTCATGAACTTAGAGAAGCAGGGACTTACAATCAACTGTAAGCTTTCACATGTAAACCTGTGGCAATGTAGGCATCAGACATAGGACCCATGACAACTGGGACAAATTCTCAAAGCTCAAAGCTGAACAAGAGAAATGGGTGGGGGACTGACCCTGGAATGAAAACTATAGGAGATAGAGTACTGTTGGGTGAGGAAGAGTATGCTTTAGCTAGGATTCCTAGATGTGCTGATTGGAATTCCAGTGGATCTATTTACACAGAAGGATATCAGGGTTTGGGAGCTTGACTGGATAGGGCTTAGTTTGGATGTAGTGATGCATGACTTCTGATGGGGGTTGGGACATGGATGGAACTGGGTTTGGTTGGGGCCCATTTTATGAGATGTACAGATACTCAAAAAAACACAAAAAATGTATTTTTACACTATGAATAGAAGTAAAATGATAAAAAGTGGTTATTTAATGCTTAAGTCAAATCTATAATAAACTGAAGAAAAGTGTCAAATAATGTTTAATATTTTGAAAATATTATTGTTATTTTTATTTTATGTGTATGATTGTAATGTCTGCAAATAGGTAGGTGAATCCATGTTATCTAATGCCCAGGGAGGTTGGAAGAGGGTGTCAGACCCCTGGAATTGGAGTTACAATTGTTGGTCCTCTCCAAGAGCAGCTAGTGTTCAAAGATGCTGAGCCATCTCTCCAGCCCTTGTTTTAGATTCTTTAAACCAACAACCATGAGATTCTAAGTGCTTTATAGTCATTGACTTATTTTAAAACTTTTAAAATTAATAAGAAGCTTTACATCATTCTTCTAAATTGTAGACAATAATTTCATCACAGAAAGAATAACATCAGGGGCTGGAGAGATGGCCTAGCGGTTAAGAGCGCCGACCGCTCTTGCAGAGGACCCGGGTTCGATCCCCAGCACCCACATGGCGGCCAAGAACCGTCTGAAACTCCAATTCCAGGAGAACTCCAGTTCCAGGGGAATCCGAGACCCTCTTCTGACCTCCGCGGCATTGCACGACACGGGTGCACACACCTGCACGCAGACAGTACATTCATACACATACCGAAATAAATAAATTAAAAAAAAAAAAAAATTTAAAAAAAAAAAAAAAAAAGAATAACATCACACTCAAAACACACCACAGGGGACTGATATGGCAGTATAACTAGAGTTAAAATAATTCAATTGCCCTTTGCAGGTGTGTTTTTATTTCTCTGTGCTTTTAAAAAAACAAGACTTTCCATAAACATTAAAAATTGTTCTGGTGACTATAACATCAACTTTCATATATGATTTGTGTAAGCAAATATTACCTTTCTTATTTCAGTTGCAGGGCTATCTTATTTTAAGCTGCATTCTCATTACTTTGCTTCACTTTGAAAGATATTTACCAATATAACTGTACCACAATTAAACATGTACAAATAAGGAAAGTCATGACACTTAAGAAATAGGTACATCCCTCCCATCCCAGTCTACCTGTTATCCATTGTTGTATTTGTATTAAATATAACTAAAATGATGGAGGTATAGTGGGTACTATGTCTATGTACTATGTCTATCCTTCCTCATTTATAATGACTTGGAGAGGGAATTGTGAGTAAATATAAATAGATTTCGAGCCAACATTATGAAAGAGAAAATTCAGACAACATAAAAAATACTTTTCCAGGGGCTGGAGAGATGGCCTAGACGTTAAGAGCGCCGACCGCTCTTGCAGAGGACCCGGGTTCGATCCCCAGCACCCACATGGCGGCCGAGAACCGTCTGAGACTCCAATTCCAGGAGAGCTCCAGCTCCAGGGGAATCCAAGACCCTCTTCTGACCTCCGCGGCATTGCACGACACGGGTGCACAGACCTGCATGCAGACAGTACATTCATACACATACAGAAATAAAATTAAAAAAAAAATACTTTTCCAAATAAAGTGAAAAAGTATTCTGTCTTGCCCCTAGAACCACATATGAAAGGGCTTATCTTGATAAGAGTTGGGGAAACACAAAGGCAGCATTTCAGGAATAATGGATGAAAACTAGGACTTTGAGTAGACAGTAAAAAAATTACCAAGTTTCCTGGAATATAGAAATTTCTAAATACAGTGAATGGAGATTTTATGGAGTTTAGAAATGAGCCTTCTAAATATCCCTTCTTCAAGTTTCTTATACCTAGGTCACATAGAGTCCCAGAAACTGATGAAAGTCCTTAACTATCAATCTTCCTTCCTGAGGCTGAGGCCTTGAAAAAAACAAAACAAAAAAAAAAAAAAAAAAAAAAATCTGTGAGATGCTGGAGTAAAGTGGGCATTCACCATTCACCTTGAAACACTGTAATTGAAGTACCTCAGTTCCTCTTACCTAAATGCATCTGAAGAAAAAATGGACCACAAAAGGAAAATGTATATTGACCTGAAGTTCTAATAAGTTATGAATTTATTACAATGAAAATCCATGATGCATTTTACATGGCTTACCTAAAGTCCTGATAAAAATTCAGTACTGACAATTTTACTCACCTTCTAAAGTTGAGAAAATTAAGAAGCCCCATAGCTTGTCCAAGTCTCACATCTGAAACTTAAGTGATAACTTTATGAAAATAGCCAGAATAACTCCATGTTACATCTCTGGTGAAAAATTCATACTCTTAAGGAAAACTTTAGTGGTGACATGAGAACAATCCAAGGAAGATGGTGGTAGTGGATTAAAAACATAAAAAGAGATTTATGAAATATTTTTATTCATCTGCTAATTTTAAGGCATTATTTAAAATGTTTTAAGTAGGCGTTTCTTATAAAATTAGGCAAAAATTGTTCCATACTGATCTTATACATAGTATTTAGTGAAATTTAGGAAAGGAGAGAATATGGCCATATATTCTTGGACTTTTAATGTCAAAGAATGAGTGTTCTAAGATGAGTACTATACATATCACTGATCAACTGCGTTTGAGATTTTTGAACTCTTAACATTCGACCAGTATAACTTTATAATAGCCCTTAAATTATTTTTAAGAGATATGCAAATATTTTTAAATGTTAATACTATTCAAAATCCAACAATAACATTATAATTCTGATTATACAACTAGAGGATGTGAAGCTTATTAAATGATAAGTTTGGTATTATTTTTCCTTAAATATCTTGTTCATGGTAAAGTACAAATGATTTTCACTAAATAATCTCAACAAAACAAACATTATTCAATAAGAAAGATGATGGAGCTGATGATGACGATGATGAGAGGGAGAATAGTGATGTTAATAGTGGGTGTTTTATCACCCAGAAATACAGGCAAACATGTCCACTCCTTATATCTATCACGTGGTACATGTCCACTCTTTACACGTATCATGTGGAACTCAAAAGTCAAATTTTGAGGATCATTTTGAGACTCTGAAGCCCCTGCAAATTCACCAGGGAAATTGTAAATCATCATTCTTTGACATATATTCTTACCTCATTAAGATGATCTACCAAAGGATATGAGGGATTTTGTATTTATGTATGAAGTTTAAAAGGCAGATCCAAATGGCCCAGTTATGAGACAAGCCTCGGATCTCATTAGGCTAATGGCTTCCATTCTGAGAAGGGCTATTGCTGTGCCACCTCATTCATGTCATTACTCATCCTCATTTTCCCAGCTGTGATCATATGCTGAGAGGGATGTGTGCAAATGAAAATAAGAGAGTTTCCAACACAGGAATGTACGAATTGGTTTGAAATCCAACACCTTGGAGACTTCAAGGGAAATTAGTTCTTGTTTAGAAATATTTTAATGACCTTGGCATGGACAGGCTCTTAGATGGCCAATTTATGCAAAAGCTGATGCAATTAAAGGAAAGAAGAATTAGTTGCTTTGGAGCATTGAAAACAAAGGACTATGCACTTATAAATGGACTTTAAAGTTTCTAGACTATTAAAATAACATTCAGCATAGGGAGAACTGAGGAATTCCTATGTGGTTTCAATTCTTATGATCTTTATCATTCATTTAATCAAATAGATTGGAATTTTCTTTTCCTATTTTCCTATGTTAAAAGCATACCCTAAATCCTGACCATGCTTCTATGTGTCTGACTATTCTGAAAAACATTTTCTCCCCACCAATTGATGTACCATTCTCAAATTGTTATATTTAAGACATTTAAAATCATTAATACTAAAATATTAACAATTAAATTTATATCAATATTAAAATGATGTAAAGAGATCATGATACATACATCATATATTGAATGGATATTGGAACAGAAAAACTAATACTGAGAGAACCTTTTGAATTATTTCAGCAAGGAAAATGAAAGGGTTGCATATGGCTTTGTTGTACTATTTCTAAAGGTTAAAAATAGTTATATTTGAATATTACACGAAGGCCATAAATCACTTTCTGTGTATAAAGGAAAATCAACAAACACTTGCAAAGACAATATCTTATTTTACTTTATATAAAAACACTGGATTTGAGAATTGAAAAAAAATAAAGTTAACCTATTTTAACCTATTATAATGTTATTCTTGACTAAGAAATATATGCCCTCAAGAATTACCAAAGATTTATCTCCTGTAAAGAATTCAATAATGCTCTGCCCTGGTAATATTCCCCTACTGGAAACCACAAACATAAAAATATAAAACTAATTTTTAGTACAGTTAGAAATCTCAGTCAGACTTGATGATGGCCTGGGACAAAATATCTGCAGTTTAAGTGTTTGCAAGTCATTAGTTTTGGATGAAAACCAAGAATGAACAATTTATTCTAGATATATGCTGGGTACATGAAATCAGAGAACATGGGAAGCCAAGACAGCAGGACTATAAGCTTGGGGTTACCCTACTCTACATTGTGAGGCACTTTCTCAAAAAGAAAGCATTTAATAATGCATTCAATGTGGGGAAATCGAAGCATTTTAGTATTTTTTGACATTGTGCTAATTTTATAAATGTCTATTCCTTTAGGTGTTTTCTCTCTAACATATCTCATTATGGTTCCACATACAGATTCTTGGAAAACTTTGTTTTCTCATGGAACCTAACTAGATCAGGAAAGAATTTGCTTTACCATTCAAAGCAAAGATTTCTCTTTGTGGTGAGTGATCTTGATGTGAAAAACTATAGCAAGAAAATGTCCATGCCAGTGTATTAAAAAAAAAAAAAAAAGAAGCTTTTCTCCCAATAGCACCCATCCAGCAGATTGTTAAAGGTATAATTTCACTTAAGGGGACAAGAGATACTATACCAAAATCAAAACAGTTTCAACTTCTAAATAGTTCATACTTTTATATCAGAATATACTTTTATTTTTGGACTTTTTGAGACAGAGTCTCCCTGTAGCTCTGGCTGCCCTGGAACTCACTTTGTAGACCAGACTGACTTTGAACTCACAGAGATCGGCCTGTCTCTGCCTCCCAAGTGCTAGGATTTAAGGCATTCACCACCATGCCTGGCCAGACTATACTTCTGTGGCATCTAGTAAACCCCTCAGTTGTGATAACATTTCAGAATCTTGTACTGATTTCTCAGCTTTATCTTCATACTTGCGAAACTATACTTCCTCTGCTTTCCTGACAGCAGTCATGTTCTTCAAAATTTCTTCTCCCAAAGACTTTCATAACTATTTTCCCTATATGATCCACGTTCACTCTACTTAGCTTTGGCTCAAAAGTTCACTCATGATTCAGCCTATAAGTGACAAGTTAAAGTTGAATAAACCATAGAGATATGCTTTACAGCATACCATAAGTGATTAATAATGCTTGCCCATGTTAGAATTGTTGGCCAAGACCCATGAACATAACTGTAAGAAATATTAGGCAATAGCCCTTTCTTTCAAACCCTGTAAACTTAATCTTTTGATTACAACACACCCTGGAAGACTTTGGTTTAAGGAAAGGCTCTAATCTCCTAGATAATGGAGCCCTTCTCCCATTGCACTGATTCCTTAAACTAGCATCCAGAAAAGGCTGTAAAGTCAGACTCCAAACAATGGAGAGGGAACCAGTTCTCTTGCCTTAGAGATAAATGGCCCGCAAGCTTCTGAGTTCTGTGCCTGTGTGTATTTTACTGACTGATCTGTCAGTTCACCCTTTTGCAAAAGTAAAATATGTCTTGCCAATTTACTTATGCCTTGCCAATGTGTTCTTTGTGCAGTTTTGATGGGATCCTTGGACCTCATATGCCGTCTGAAATATACATCTGGTATTCCATTAAACGTGCATCATGCACGTGCCACATTCCACTAGGTGTTCTTCTCCCTGAACTTGGGGGGCCATGTCCCAGAACTGTTTCCCCACTCATGAGTTAGCAGTATTCAGGCTTAAGTCTCAAGCAGGGAGGGGAGGGAACAGTGGGAAGTAACCTGGAGAGAAAAGAAAGAGATGGAGTCTGGTTAGACCTGGAGTAAAAGGACTCAGTTTAATGTTGTAACTCAAGGATTTTTATACAAATCCTTGCAGGGGTGCACAGAATTGGGGGGCTGGGAGACACAGGGCTTCAGGTTATTTGCTCCAGATCAATGCTTTGCCCCAGGGGATCAAAGCAGGTTTGGCAACAACAGCAAGGGGCTTCATTTGCATCTTCCCACAGGATTGTCTGAGACCCATTTGGATGTCCACAGGGGACATCCATGGGGCTATGTTAAGAGTTTCACTCCAAAAGGAGGCAGCTTCCCGAGCGGAAATTTTAACCCCTTGGTTCTTAAGGAGCATCTTTATTTTCTTAGCCTGTGGGTCCTTTTGGTATGTCTGTTTGTTTCCCATGATCAAGAAAGGTAGGAAGTGCTAGTGAATAGAGGAACGTTTATTAGCAGACAGTTTGATGGCTCAGCAGGTGGAATAGCAGGAACCAAAGTTAGTTAAATACAGGTCAAAGATTTACCCTACATGGAGGGTCACGAGGATGTGCCACTAACCTGGCTGCTACCCTGAACCCTCTTTCAAGGGGGGTTTACTTCCCTACTCTGAACCCTCCAAGATTTTGTGACTGAGACAGCCCGAGAAAATACCTATTTTCTTCTTTATTCCTGTGGAAAGTCGAGCCCCACGTTGGGCGTCAGTGTGTTGTCTGAAATATACATCTGGTGTTCCTTTAAATGTGCATCTCACATGTGCCACATTCCACTAGATATTCATCTCCCTGGACTTTGGCTTCAGAGTCTGCCAGTTAGTAGTACTCAGGCTTAAGCCGCATGCAGGGAGGGGAGGGAATGGTGGGAAGTAACCTGGAGAGAAAAGAAAGATACAGACTTATGGTGAGACCAGGAGTAAAAGGACTCAGTTTAATGTTGTAACTCAAGGATATTTATACAAATCCTTGCAGGGGCACACAGAATTGGGGGCTGGGAGACACAGGGCTTCAGGCCATTTGCTCCAGATCAGTGCTTTGCCCCAAGGGATCAAAGGCAGCACCAGGGCAGGTTTGCAGTATTTCAGCAGGGGTTGAGGCTTGGAGACTGTTTGCCGACTCTCTTCAAGTGCTTCTGCCAAAAGAATGCCTACACTCAGATTTTATTTCTAACAAAGGGCAGCACGATTTAGACTCAGTGGGTTATATTATTAAAATAAAAAACATCAAGTTGGAAGAAGGACATGGTGGAGGATATTAAGAGGAGTTTAGGACTTGGAAATGGATAGCATCAACATTATTTTATACACATTAGAAATTCTGAAAAAAATTAGCAAAAAAATAGCAAAAATAGTTTTTACTACTTACTGGTAAAATACTGGAACAGATGTCCTAGATATAATCAACAATGTTCTGATTGTATTTAAGGCCCATTTCACAAGATGGAACTCATGTTTAATACTGTTACCTGTGCCCAAACCAATGGCTTGTTAGGTCATAGGTTTTAGGGTTAAACCTAATACTATTATTCTTCTTAATTAACATGGTAAACTGGGCACTAAGTTAACCTTTTTATAGCTATAGATCGATGCACTACTCAAAATTTATCAGAAAATCTTCCTTTGCAGTTGATGACAACTAACACTTGGATTCAGACCTTTTTAATGTTCAGAGAATGAGACAGGATTGCTTTGCTCTAAATAGGACTTGCATATTATACTCTTTTCCTTTAAAGTTCAGGGATTTTGTGAAGAAAGAGTGGAAGCTTTTAAGAACCAAATCAATAGACATATATGAGGAAACAGTTTACTAAACATGAGAGGCCATTGCACACAATAACAAACTATGTGGAGACTACACTGACAAAATCCACAGAAAGATGAAGTCACCAAAAACCTCAGCATGTATGAAACAGAGCCTGATGAGGTGTCATTACTGTCTTAGGAGATATTGGCAAATGACAGCTCCTGAGGGAAAGAGGATCTGTAGTTATAAAGAGGCCACCTGTGGCTACATTGTGCTAAATTACCTGCTTGTCTGTTCACACCGAAACCTGGCCCTAGGCAGGATTTCTTTGCATTGTTGTCCAATGCAACCTGTGAGTCACTCCCCCCCCAGGATTAAAAACTCTAACAAGAACACAACTCTAACGAGAACTCATGATATTTACAGAACATGGGTCTGAAAGCGGGCCCTGAGTTATGATGTCTCTTGGCTTATAAAAACAAAGTGCTGGGGCTGGAGAGATGGCCTATTGGTTAAGAGCACTGACTGCTCTTGCAGAGGACCCAGGTTCGATCCCCAGCACCCACATGATGGCTGAGAACCATCTTTAACTCCAATTCCAGGGGAATCCGACACCCTCTTCTGACCTCTGTGGCATTGCATGACACGGTTCACAAACCTGCGTGCAGACAGATACATTCATACACATATGAAAATAAATGAATTTTAAAAAATTAAAAAAAACAAAGTGCTGTGAACAAATAAATTTATTTTCCTTCACCACCATCTGAGGAGTCCCAACATTTGTTAATTTCTATGCACATGAGCTTGGCTATTTTTGGCATAGGGCTTGCATTGGTCACTAGTGGGTTTTGGCTGGAAAGAGGTTGCTCTGCAGACTGCCATCCTGTTATGTAGACTAAGATGGTCTGCACCTCAAATCCTGAAATTAAAGGCATACAATACTACAGTATGGATATTTTAAATAATAAAAAAACTAACAGATATGTGTGTGCAAAATTAATAAAATTTGAACCTGTGTTTAAATGGGCTTCAATAAAATCCAAAATGTCTAACCTGCAACAAATGCACAGACGGTAGAAATTATGTTACATATTCTCATCAAAATAATATAAATAGCAATAATTACTAACCAACAGAATGTGATGAAAATTTTGGAAGTGGTAGGCATGGTGATTGCTTCACCAGAGACATTTGGCTCTAAATTCAACAAATATTATAGAGTAAAAATTTAAATTTATTAAATTTACATCAGTAAATTGGTTTTTCCTTTGGGGAAAAAAAAAAGAGAATGCACCCCTTCTGCCGTTTCTCCATTTACCATGGATCAAGAATCTCCCAGACACTTTAGTAGACTTCTACAGGGATGACATGCTGGTCTCTTTCCCAAAAGCTTATTCTTAACATAATTCAATAATATGGATTAGATAGTCCATGCTGTTTACAAATTTTGTCATCAATCTCTCATGAATTAATTAAATCCATGTCCTAATGTGATCAGCCATGTTCTTCCTGCCTCCCTTGTGCTGGTGAAATGCCCTATTCTATCTGAGGCCCAACTGGCTCAGCTTGCTGGCCCTGGCTCTTGTCTTTTGCAAAAGGGCTATTTTGTCTTGGCAATTATAGATCACCCTCAATTATCTTCCCCACTCTTCTGGTCATAGCCTTTCAACTCAGTGTTTCTTTCTTTGAGTCCTGTCTTCAAATGGCTCCACTCTGCCAACACAGCCCTATTATCTTTATACTACTGTATTTTCCCAACACCAGGTTCTTCTACAGGAAACATATTGTATGCATGTCATCAGTGGTTGGTCATAATCTTCCCACTATATGCTCTCTGATTGGAGGGATTTTATTCCTAATTAAAAATTGTTAAATGAATAGATTAATACTTCTTGGGATAAAAATACTTTCCCATAAAATTCTCCTTACTTATTATAAGAGTAAATATCCAAAAGATCAGCTACACTTTGTGAATTTTGTTTCCACTGCTTGTCCTCATGACTATATTATATCTAGGTAAGATTCACCAAAACTTTCATATTTTCTTTGTTCTTGAAAATTTAAGAATTTATTTTTGTGCTGAAAATCTAGTATATTAAGGTAGTGTTAAAAATAAGCCACAATAGCCAGGTATGGTGGCATACAACATTAATCCTAATCCCCAGGAGGCAGACGCAGGGCATGTAGATCTCAATGAAATCAAGGTCAGCCTGCTCTCCAGCATGAGTTTCAGGAGAGTTGGGGCTACATTGAAAGCCTGTCACAAAATACAATGAAAAGGCAAAAAATAAGCATTTAAAGTCTATATTTTGAATTGGAGAAGATGAAACTACTTATTGATCCCTGTTCTCTTAAAGTAATTAAATATTTAAAATTCATGATGACTTCATCATAGCTATGAGTCACTTGTCCATTTTAATGTCTCTACTCTAGATAACTGAGATGAGTTGTGTCAGACTCTGTGTAGTATAAACATCCAGTCCTAAATTCCCTAGTATTTCACCAAAATTCGTATACAAAGTACTAGCCTACACCACAGATATAGACAAGGGAAAGGATAATGCTGTCTAAAAGCCAGACCTCATCAGAAGTTTCATATTTGCAAGTTCTTTATCTTCAATGATGTAAAGAGTCTCACTCCCTCCTGTGAGTGCTGATCAGTTATGATATTCTGGATTTTGGCTCAAGCCATCCCTGTTGTGCCAGATCAATCATGAAATAATGGAGTCATTTCAGTCTTTTAAGCACTGAATTGGCTTGTCTAATCACCCTTTTATCACTGATTGCTTATTGGCCTGTAAATCAGGATATTTTGCTACTCGGTGTCACCATCTAAAATGTATCTCCATTTCATTTGCCTTTTCACCTGCTGCCATGCTTTGCAAAACACACAGGTGCAAGGTCAAAAAGCCCCACCAGGATGGGTAACCATTAGGAATAGCAGGCAAATAACAAGCGACATCAAAGATATAATTGCAAGAGGTGACTGCCATGTAAAATGAGAGTGATTTCCAGCCGTCAATAGCTCATTTAGGGTCTCAGGTCATTGCAATGAAACTACCCCACATAATAAGCAATATGAAATCTCTTTTAAAACAAACGTGGTAACTTGCTTGCTTAATTTGTAGAAGTGAAAATGAGTCGTATGTTGAAAAGTTCAGGCATCATTTATAAATATCAGTCTGCCTACTCTCGTTCAAAAATTATCAACCTTGAAATAGAAACCAGATGCAAGAAACTGAACAGTGAGAGATTGTATTTAAGATGTCACTCCATCTTGGGATGGAGAGATGGCTCAGCAATTGGGAGCACTGACTGCACTTGCAGAAGGTTTGGTTTGATTCCCAGCACTCATATTGTGGTTAACAACCATCTTTAACTCAAATTTCAGGACATCTGACACCACCTTCTGACTTTTATGTTCATTGCAAGACACAGGTAGACATACATACATGCAGGGAACACACTCTTACACGTCAAATAAACATTTTAAACATTTTACAAAGATGAAAGTTCTTATGTAGCCTATTAATTTCTAATATGATAAGTGAGTATATCACCATCAAAAGACAAGCTTCTCAATTTCATTGGCTTATTAATGGAACACTCATTTTTGGGGATAGTTTGGGTTTAAAACAAATATATCTGTTTGTCCTTAGGATTTTTGCATTTTGATGGATTATAATTAAAATCAGGAACAAGTAATACCCATTACGATATCATTCACAATCATTTATTTTACGTTTATAAAAGAAAAATTAAAAAAATGTAAAAAGAAAGAAGAAAGGATGAAAAGGATTTTTTCTATATATGTTTGTAATATGATAATTATAATTAAAGTTTAAGTAATGTGGCTCAATGTTACAGGTAAGAGAGCAAGAAGTCTCATGTCCAATATAATTGCATAATTCCCACTGAATTGGACTTCACAGACACAGCCAAGCAAGTTAGAAACCTGATTATCTCACTTTAAAAGATATGCTTTCTTATCGATTTTTTAATGCTGAGAAGAAAATTAGATGAAATGTCAGATAAAGTGATTTTTTTTTGTCTTTTTGAGACAGGGTATCCCTTTAGTCTCAACTGGCCTAGAGCTCACTATGTAGACCAGGTGGGCCTTGAACTCACAGAGAATCACCTGCCTCTCCCTCCTGAGTTGTGGGATTAAAGGCCTGTGCCACCAAGCCTGGCTTTGAAGTGAATTTTTTTACAAATGAATATGTATGTCAGCCTGGTCAGCATTGTGTGTGTGTGTGTGGGGGGTATCATGCTCAGCTTACTATAATCATTTTTAAACAGTCTAGTTCCCAGGTATAGATGGGCTCAACAAAAATGGATGGATATTTCCACCTCAGTTATGCAATCAATTTAATACCTCGCAGGCCTCCCCAGAGACCCATCTCTTAGGTGATTCTATAGTGTCAAGGTGACAAATAACACTGTCACACTTGCTTTGTGTTTGTATACTTCAGTGTAAAGTACTTACCAGGTCCCACTCAACAGTGCATGCCACATTTTTAGGCCTGACCCATATATATCCACAATTGAGGGAGAGAATTTTCCACTTGTTTTTCTGGGACTGTGTAACTTCACTTAGCATAATGGCTTCAAGTTCCTTCCATTTACCTGCAAAGTTCATGATGTCCTCTTTCTTTACTGCTGAGTAGTACTCCATTGTGTACATGAAACACATTTTTGTCATCCACTCATCAGTTGAGCGGCACTTGGGTTGGTTTCACCTCTTCGCTATTGTGAAGAGAGCTGGAATAAACATGGATGTGCATATATCTTTGCAGTAGGATGAGTCTTGTGGGTATATACCCAGAAGTGGTATGGCTGGGTCAAGTGGTAAGCTCATTTTGAGTTTTTTAAAGTTTCTCCACACTGCTTTCCATAATGGTTGTACAAGTTTACATTCCCACCAACAGTGGATGAGTGTTCCCCTTGCCCCACAACCTCAACCTCTCCAGCATTTGGTGTCGTTTGTGTTCTTGATTTTAGCCAGTCATCTTAGAGTGAGATGAAATCTTAGAGTGGTTTTAATTTCCTTTCCTTAATTATTAATGATGTTGAACACTTTATAATATTCCTCAGCCATCTTTCCTTCCTCACTGGTGAAGTCTCTGTTCAGCTCTTTACTCCATTTTTTTGAGTAGGTCATTTGTTTTCTTACTTCTTTGAGTTTTTTTTTTTTTTAGATCAACATGTATTTTATTTTTTTATTTTTTATTTTTTTTTTTTTTGGTATTTATTATTTATTATTATTTTTAATTTAAATTTTAATTGATGGTTGTGCATTTTGGTACATATTTTCCAATTCAGATCAGCATATTTCCCTTTCCTTTCCCCACCCCCACCTCCACCAATCATGTCATTCTGCCATAACTGTCCTGCATCTTTCGGTTTTTTTTTTTTTTCATTTTGAGCTATAAGTGATAATCCATGAGTATAAGCATCCTTCGTGCAAAACCAATCTACAAGCTGTTGTGCCCAAACCCCACAGTCCACCAATTCAGTGGGGGGTGACAGGTTGTTTGTTCAATCAAGTTGATCAAATGAGTGTCCAGACTACATCGCTGTAGTTTCACCGTTCACCCCAATCGCAGCCTTTACATTCTACCACGCCCCCTCTTCTGCAGATTGTTCCCTAGGCTTAGAAAAGGGGCACAGGTGGATGAGAAGTAAAACTGTCCTCTCTCTCTGGAGCTGTTGACTTGGATTCTGGTCAATTCTGGTGAATAGTCTATATATTCTTGACTTTAATGCTCTGTCAGATGAATCACTGGTGACGATTTCCTCCCACTCTGTGGGTTTTCTCTTAACTTCCTTGATTGTTTCTTTCCCTGTACAGAAGCTTTTGAGTTTCATGAGGTCCCATTTGTCAACTGATGACTTTATTTCCTGTGCAGTTGCTGTCTGATTTAGAAAATCTTTTCCTACACCTATGACTTGTAGGTTGTTACCCACTTTTTCTTCTATCACCTTCAGGGTATCAGGTTTTATGTTGAGATCTTTGATCCACTTGTAGTTTATTTTTATACAGGGTGAGAGGTAGGGAATTAATTTTGTTCTACAAATGGTCATCCAGTTTTGCCAACACCATTTGCTGAAGATGCTATTCTTCCTCTATTGAGGTTTTTTGCCCCCTTTTCAAATAGGAGGTGGCTGAAATTGTATGAGCTCAAGTTTAGATCTTCAATTTTGTTCCTTTGGTCAACGGGTCTGTTTTTGTGCCAGTACCAGGCTGTGTTTATGACTATGGCCCTGTAATATTGTTTGAAGTCTGGTAGAGCAATCCCCTTTGTATTGCATTTTCACTCAGGGTTGCTTTAGCTATTCAGGGTCTTTTGTTTTTCCATATGAATTTAATGATTTTTTTTTCCAAGTCAGTGAAGAAGCTCATGGGGATTTTGATTGGGATTGCATTGAATCTGTATATCAATTTGGGTAAAATGGATATTTTTACTATATTAATTTTTCCAAGCCATGAGCATGGGAGATCTTTCCATCTTTTGATGTCATTTTCAATCTCCTTCCTCAGGGGTTTAAAATTTTTGTTGTAGAGATTGTTAGTATCTGGTTAGGTTTGTTCCCACGTATTTTATTATTTTTGAAGCTATTGAGAGTGGGACAGTTTTCTTATATTACTTCTCCACAGATTTATTGTTGGTGTAAAGAAAGGGTACTGATTTTTCCAGGTTAATTTTGTATCCCACCACTTTACTGATATTCTTAATCATTTCTAGAAGTTTTCTGGTGGAGTTTTAGCATCCCTTAAGTAAACTATCATATCATCTGCAAAAAGTAATAGCTTAACTTCTTCTTTTCTGATTAGTACATCTTTAGTTTCCTTCTCTTGTCTTATTGCCCTAGCAAGCTTTCAAGCACTATGTTAAAGAGCAGTGGTGATAAGCAGCATCCTTGCTGGGTTCCCAGCTTTAAGAGAAATGGTTCCAATTTTGCTCCACATAGGATTATTTTGGCAGTGGTTTTGCAATAGATGGCTTTGATCATGTTGAGGAATGTTCCCTGTACTCTGAATTCCTCTAGGACTTTAAACATGAAGGGATGCTGGAACTTGTCAAAGGCTTTTTCTGCATCAATTGAGATGATCCTGAGTTTTTTCATCTTTCAGTTCATTTACATGTTTTACTATATTTATTGATTTACATATGTTGACCCATCCCTGCATCTCAGGTATGAATCAAACTTGTTCATGATGGATGATCCTTTTGATGTGGGTCTGTATGCAATTTTCAAGTATTTTGTTGAGAATTTTTGCATCTATGTTCATTAACGAGACGAGTCTATAGCTTTCTTTTTTGGTTGTATCTTTGCCTGGTTTTGGTATTAGGGTGATGCTGGCTTCATAGAAGGAATTTGTGAGAATTCCCTCTGTATACTTCTGAATACATTGAGTAGTAATGGTTGTAGGACTTCTTTAAATGTTTTGTAGAATTCTGCTGTGAATCCATCTGGGCCCAGGCTTTTTTTAGTTGGGAGGAATTTTTATTACATCCTCAATTTCCTCAAATATTATGGATCTGTTTAAACTGCCAATCTCTTCTTGGTTAAGCTTTGTCCATTCCCAGGATTCCAAATATTCATCCATTTCTCTTAGGTTTTCAAATTTAGTGGAGTATATGTTTTTGAAGTATTCCCTGATGATTGTCTGGATCCTTTCTATGTCTGTTGTGATGTTTCCCCTTTCATCTTGAATACTATTGATTTAGAGTTGCTCTTTCTTTCTTTCTCTCTCTCTCTCTCTCTCTCTCTTGGTTAACTGGACTAGAGGTCTTTCTATTTTGTTTATCTTTTCAAGGAACCAGCTTTTGGATTTATTGATTCTCTGTATTCTTTTCTTTGTTTCTATTTCATGGATTTCTGCAATGATTTTTGTTATTTCTTCTTGTCTTTTGGGTTTAGGGTTCATTTGTTGTTGTCTCTCAAGTGTTTTTAGCTGCACTGTTAGATTGTTTATTTTTTCCCTTTCTGTTTTTTTTTTTTTTGATGTGAAAGCTTAAGGTTATAAATTTCCCTCTCAAGACTGCTTTTAAAGTATCCCACAAATTTTGTTGTGTTGTACTTTTTTTTCATTCAGTTCCATGAATACTTTTATTTCATCATTTATTTCTTCTCTGATCCATTCATTATTCAGGATGGTATTGTTTAGTCTCCATGTAGTCTTGTAGCTATTTGGGCTTATTCTGGTGTTCATATTGAGCTTTACTGAGGTATGATAAATAGCATGGACTAATTTCAATCCCTTTGTATTTGTTGCGATTTCTTTTGTGTCCCAGTATGTGGTCGATTTTGGAGATTGTTCCATGAGATGCTAAATAGAAAGTATTATTCTCTGATGTTTGGGGGGAATATTATGTAGATGTCTGTGAGGTCCATTTGGTGTATTGTATTGTTCAGTTCTGATGTTTCTCTGTTTATTTTTTGTCCAGATTATCTATCTAAGGGGCTCAGTAGGGTGTTGAAATCTCCCACTATTAGTGTGTTAGGTTTAATCTGTGTTTTGAGGTCCTGCAGAGTAGTGTTTATATAGTTAGGTGCAACAGAGTTTGGTGCATAGACATTTAGGATTATGAAGTCTTCATAGTTAATTGTTCCTTTGACAAGGATGTAAAGACCCTATTTGTCTCTTCTGATTAGTTTTACTTTGAGATATATTTTGTCTGATATTAGAATAACCACTTCAGCTTGTTTCTTGGTAACATTTCATGGAATATTTTTTTTCCATCCTTTCACTCTAAGGTGGTGTCTGTCTTTGAGGGTGAGATGGGTTTCTTGTAGACAGCGTATAGAAGGATTCAGTTTCCTTATCTATTATATGTCTTTTAGTTGGGGAGTTTAGACCATTAGTATTTAAGGTTAGTATTGAGAGGTGTGTTGCTTCCTTTCACCTTATTTTTTGTTTGCATTCTTGGTCTAGGTTAGATGCTCCTTTCCTCTGTTTTTTGGATTGCTTTGAGGATTTTCTGAAGTGGTTGCTTAGAAATGTATCCTTTCCTCTTGTTCACGTCTTGAAAGATTTTTCTTACTCCTTCAACTACAACTGACATTTTTGCTGGATAGTAGTCTGGGTTGGCATCTAAAGTTGTTTAGAGCAGGCAATACATTGGTCCACTTTCTTCTAGCTTTCATTGTTTGGACTGAGAAGTCAGCTGTGATTCTGATGGGTTTCCCCCATATATGTAACTTGTTTTTCTCTTGTGGCTTTCAGTATCTTGTCTTTATTTTGAGCATCTAGTGTTTTTACAATTATATGGCATGGGGAGTTTCTTTTATGGTCCTATCTGTTTGGTGTTCTATTTGCTTCTTGTAATTGTATGGGATTGTCTTTTTTCAGTTTTCTATTATCTTGTTGAATATCTGGTCAATAGTCTTGTCTTGAGATTCTTCTCCTTCCTCTAGCCCTATGATGTGGAGGTTTGGTCTTTTCATAGTGTCCCATATTTCCTGGTTATTCCACTCTTGTGTTTTTTAAATTTTTTCATAATCTCTACTTGAGCTTTCTAGTTGAGCCATATTATCCTGCAGGTCTGATATTCTTTTTTTTTTTTTTTTTGCTCCTTCCATTCCTGCTGATTGGATGAATGTTCAATATAATTTTTCATTTAATCCTATGATTTCTTTAGATTTTCCTCTTCCCTCTGGAGCCTGTCATTTTCATCTTGTAGCTCCTTAATTTGTTGGTCATTTTCTTTTTTCATTTTGGCCTGGGATCTTTTCAGTGTTTCCACTTCCTTCCAGAGTTTGTCATTTTCTTCCTTTATTATTTCCACCATTTATTATTATCTCCCTCTAGGTCCTTCTTGAGGTGTTCCTTCTCTTCCTTAAGTTTTCTATGTCATTCTTTGAATATGCCTATAGTTGTTCTTCTAGGGATGGTGTCTTGGCTTCTTTCCTTGGAGATCTCATTGTAGGGATCCTCTGTTGGGTTGGTAGAGTTTGGTGTGGATTTATTATGAGATTTTCCCATTTTTTATTTTCTTTGTGTCATTGACATGTGGATTTGTCTGTGTATTTTTTTCTTAGGATTCTGACACCTCAATGTTGGATGCACAGCCTATAATCACCAATGTTGTGCCTGTTAGGTCCTCTGCACCACAGCTCCACCAGGTTGGGGGGTGGGAGGGGAAGGATTGTGTTGCTACTTTGGCCCCCAAGGGTCAAAATGCAAATTCAAGAATGAGCGCACTAGTATAGGCCTTTAATCTCAGCATTTGAGATGCAGAAACAGGAAGTTATCTGTGAGATTTTGACCAGACTGGTCTACAAAGTTAGTTCTAGACTATCTGGAGCTACTTGGAGACCTGATCTAAAATACAATGCAAATTCAAGTCAGTAATTTTGTTAGTTAAACTTCACAGGAAAATACTGGCACAAAATATGTTGTATTTCTGATAAGTTACTTCTCCTATCAATACCAACACACGTCTTCTTCCTTGTCCAATGATGGCCCAGGTTGAATGACTTCTGGGATTCTTGATGTAAACACCTGACATTTAAAATTAGATTTACCACAATTTCTTCACATCAATATAATTATGCTTATAGTTGTTCAAATGATAGAAAATATTTTTGCTGATTTATAAAAAAAAAACCCTGCTCAGTACCATTCAACACCTAACCATTATATTTTTTATATAAATCAGTCTATCTTATGCACTTTTATATTGTGACAATATTCAGATTTCTCTCAGAACCTCTTGGGTTCATGCATCTCTATTA
The DNA here is from genome assembly GCA_009823505.1 of Rhizomys pruinosus. Classification (NCBI taxonomy): domain Eukaryota; kingdom Metazoa; phylum Chordata; class Mammalia; order Rodentia; family Spalacidae; genus Rhizomys; species Rhizomys pruinosus. The sequence goes on from VZQC01003283.1 coordinate 112,501, forward strand.
TCTGTCTATACTGTTTCTTACTTGCAGTATGTCAAAGCATAAGGGAACATCTTGATAGTAAAAAAGACATTTTAGGAAAAGTTAAATATTTGCTTAAACCTCAAATATTTTTCAAATCTTATTTCTGTACAGTGGTATATAAACTGATCATACTGCACTGTAAGCCTTTTCAAAGTCTCCTAGAATTTCTAATTTGATGAGAAAAATTTGAGTCAGCTGAGGTTTTCTCAAAATACCTTATTTTTCTTAATGTCATAAAATATGCTTGGAAGTCTTAATCTCTTCTCATATTTTAGTACCTTTAAAATCTGAGTCATCTTTGGTTTATTTTATAAAGCTAGAATATGGACAGCAGGCCTACAGTGAAATTCCACTGTTGAGAGAACAGCCCCAGATCATAGAAAAACACAGGAGAAGAGAATGCTAGAAGCAAGCCTCTATCCACAACAGTTCCAGAGTTCAGCAAGAACACTAAGATTGCAGGGACCAATAGCTCTCCTTTTCCCTTTGGTACAGCCCCACCACATGGAAACTACTGAACCCTGAGAGAGCAGAGAAGTCACCTTTCAATTCAATATTGCTATGGCTAGAACTCATTCCACTGAGTCTTTTTATCTTAGTTTCTAACATTTACTTTTTATAGCTAGATGGATAGATGATGATAGATAGATTAGAAGATAGATAGATAGATAGATAGATAGATAGATAAATGATAGAAGATAGATTGATAGATGATAAACACATAGATGATAGATAATAGATGATAGATAGATGATAGATATAGGCAGATAGATAGATAGATAGATAGATAGATAGATAGATAGATAGATACATGTACAGATAGATGTACCTTGTTTTTGCTTTTGTTTGTCTCTTCTTTAACTTTTACAACAATTCTTTCATGTTTCTCCACCAAGTTTACTGTAAGCCATCTTTCACACATCTCTCCAGCCACATCTCCTGCACTCCTCTTTTTCTTATTTCTTTTCTTCTTCCTCTCTTCTCCATACTCGCATGCTTTTATGTCTTCATTATAACCTTCCCTAGCTTAAAAGCCTTAAGATCTGTAAACCTAAATTTCCGCTATCACCAATTTAGCCACCTATTTTTTGTTCAAAGTTGTTCTCATACTTAATCCTATCCTTCCTCACCCTACTTCCCTCCCATTCAGAAACATACTACCACATCCCTCGTATACTGTCTTACACTTTTTAAAGACTAGGGACCACTGTTATTAATTGGTTACTACAAAAATTGTTAGCAGTAATAACAAAAATCTGTGTGTCTTCTCCCTGTCAATAATCTATTCAGAAAATAATATAGAACTTGCACCAGGATCTTCTGGATTGAGGAATTATTTACTGAAATACAAACTCATCACTGCTACTTCAAAACTCATCTGAACCTTGTGAATACCTCAAAATTATAGTTTGTCAGGCTTCCTTGTAAAGGTCTCAGGAGTTAAAGGCATGAGACCCTCTGAAAGTTCAAAGCCAGTCTTGTCCAGGCAGTTTATGCACTGAAGCTTTGTTTCCAAAAAATGTAAATAATATTTGGTATGTTATTGCTGGGAACTTTCAAAACCTTTAAAAATAATAAATTTATTTATATATAAAGGTACACAATTCTCTTTACCTTCTTTAAAAATGAAATGGTAAATAGTGTTAGAAATAAAACACAAGGTTGAAGGACCTCATTAATACCCAAAAAGAACATGTGGAACAAGGGAAAGTAACTCAGCAAGACAGATTTTACTTTTCAAAAGGGTCACCTGCGTGATCAGTCAGATCCATCAAGTACACACAGCACCTGGAACTTTGGGGGGCTTTGATTTCTAACCTAATAGACCTGTTTCTTTTCCCATTGGCCTGGTTCTGACCTCATAGTATTTCCTGGTTGGCTAGTTTAAAGAATCAGGGTGAAGGGAGAAGAGCAACTCCTCCAAATAATCAGGCTCTGGGATGCATCAAGGCCTTTCCTTAAAAACAAAAAGTCTTCGAAGTATGATATGATTAAAAGATTAGAATTTCTGGGCTGGAGGGATGGCCTAGCGGTTAAGAGCGCCGACCTCTCTTGCAGAGGACCCAGGTTCGATCCCCAGTGCCCACATGGTGGCCGAGAACCATCTGAAACTCCAATTCCAGGAGAACTCCAGTTCCAGGGGAATCCGACATCTTCTTCTGACCTCCGCAGCATTGCACGACACGGGTGCACAGACCTGCATGTAGACAGTACATTCATACACATACAGAAATAAATAAATAAAATTTAAAAAAAAAACGATTAGAATTCCTTGTAACAAACCAAGTTTCAAGTTTTACAGAGTTTGAAAGAAAAGACTAATGTCGATTGTTTCTTACCCTATTTATACATGTTTTGCCTTTCCATTCATTGTATGTTTCATAATATCTTTAAGTATTCTTTGATTTATTTGATTTTATTTTATGTGTATGAGTGAGTTGCCTGCAAGTATATAAATGCACCTGTGTCATGCAGTGCTCACAGAATCCTGGACAGGGTATTGGATCCCTTGGTAATGGAGATGAATTGGTTGCTATCTGCCATGTGGGTGTCAGGGACTGAATCTGGGTCCTCTGCAGGAGCAGCCATGAGTCATCTCTCCAGGCCCCCAGGATATTTTTAAATGAGAAAACACATCATCTTACTTTAATCACATTTGCTTTAGCAAAATATGTGGGTAACTGTGAAGACAAGCAATTGCCTTAGTTCTTAGTTTTGGAGTGAAATCTAAATAGCATGGAACCTGCTCTAATAAGAGCATGCCTGACTCTATCCTATTGCTCCATGCAGGCTGATACAACAATGGCAAGACTAAGATGAGAGAGATCATATGGCAAGACTGGGGCAAGATGAGACAGAAGGAAAAATCCTGGGACCTCCCACTATACGATGTTGCTGTGAATCCCCTGACATGTGTGAACAGCACCACACTAGGGCCAAGCCATGCATTCATGAAACCCTGGCCCCCACACACTCAAAGTTGTCAAATGCACATTCACGTATCTATCCTAATGAAGTAGAACTCTAGGCTTACTTCAAAATAATTTTATGTTTCAGATGAATTTATATGGTTTCATTTTACCAACAAAAGTAAAGGCAGCTTACATTTCTATTGGTTTAACTTTTCATTGTTGGTAAAGTAAGGAGTTTTTCATTAATAATTTTAAAACACATGCTAAAATAGCTAAACGTAATAAGTAGGATGCCTAGTATCATTGAATCTTCATAATTCTTTGAATTTACTTTTGGTGCAGCTTCCCAAACAGTTCTTAAATATTTCCATTTACTTTTCCCATCACTTTATTTCTGTGCAATGTGTGAATTTTCATAATAAAAATAATTTGCTTTATGCACTGACATTCATATTGAAAACACAGCAGGAGATATAAATCATCTGATTATTCTCATTTAAGAACCAGCATAAAAATATTAATGGAGCTGGAATGATGTTTCTACAGTGCTGCAGATCTGAAGGGTTTGAACTCAGACTGGATTCTCCTGTTCTGCCTTTGTTCTGTGGGAGTTTACTTATTCCTACACTCCAAAATGTACAGGGTGTTGGGTGGAAAACACAGGAGGAGAAATGAAGACAAATTATGGTGAGGCCCTTCTAATGAAAGGGCCATCCAATGTGCAAACAGATTAGCTTTATCAGTCTAGAATAATTATCAATGCCTTTTCAAACATCGGTGTCAACTGAGGCACTTTCTGTGTCAGAATTTCCCTTTAATCGAATGTATTAGAGATGTTAGAGTACACAAAATAATGATCAGTTCTTTAATTGAATCAGCCAGAAAGCAAGAACCATACATACCTCTCCACCCTCTGACACAGACAACATGGAATAACTGCTCATTAAAATCTGGGGAAGTGGATAAAAATTGGTGCCATTCTCTGAAAAGTTAACAACTCAATGTGACACACAACACAGTGACTTTGAATAGGAGAGGGATGAAGACAGACCAGCTGTTGCTTTGAAATGCAACATTACTTTCTGCATTGTCTTAATGTTAGTCTTTGATAATGAATAAAAAATACAGCCAATTTAAAAGTCAGGGATGTCCTTTGAGGTAAGAGGAGGCTGAGTGGCACACCAAGAACAAATTAGAAGAGAGGGAATGTCACTGTAACACTCCAGATGGTCTAGGGATCTTTGTTAACAGATCTGTGCAATTCCCACTGGGAACAGCCCAAAGATTCACGCAGGGAGCTCAGCAAGCATTCACTTCCTAAGAAACTGTACTTGGTGATTGGCTTTTAGTCAAAGTTCTTGGATATAAAGGAAAAGAAACTATTCATTGACTGAATGGTGCCCTGTGGGAACCAGTGGATTCTGGTAAATCATTTCCCAACAATCATATGGGCTCAGATTTCCCCTCAACTAAGTAAGAGGGCCTCAGTTCAGCACAAGTCATGGAGTCGAAGTGTCTTGTCCACTCAGATCTCAAACATCCCCCGTTTTTAGACTAAAGACCCACAATCTATCAGGCCCCAACATCCTTCTGCTATCCTGGTATCACCATGCATCTGTTCTCCCAAGGCAGGTAATACAGCTACTGCTTTCCTGAAAAAAAATTGGTGAACAAGGGATGAATGCCTCTCTGGGTTTCTGTCTGAAACCTGAGCAGGTGGATTGGAGCACTTAACTGTGCTTAGCAAGAGAAGAGAGGAAGGCTCATGAACCAGAGAATACGGAAGCCAGTTGTTTGGTTATTGCTGTATCTCTGTAGAAATTCATCTAAACATGCACCTTGTTTCCAGGTTGTCATGAAATATATATGTCAGAGTAAAATGATAAAATATCTAATTTTACTAAAGTTGCTTTTATCAATTTATCACTTTAATTTAGATTTATGGAATGTCAATCCCTCAATCCCTTTTATTTTTGTCTTTTTGAGACTCAATCCCTTTAATCTCCAAAGTAAACATATAGGAAAATCAGTGATGCTATGCCAAAGGTATATCACTTTCATTTAAACACTTATTTATTATCTCATTAATTATTGTGGTGAGAGTGTACATATGCTACTGTGTCTGTTTGGAGGCCAAAGACTACTTAAAAAAGTTGTCACCTTCCTGCTGAATGTGGTTCCCAGGAACTAAACCCCAGTCCTCAGGATTGGCTTGGTCTAAGTTACCAAACGATCTCAGTGGCTTATGTTTATTTTTTAAAATATTTTATTTCATTCTTTATTTTATGTGTACTAGTGTATTATCTGAATGTATGTAAATGCATCCTTGCTATGCTGGGCCCATGGAGTTCAGAAGAAGGTGTGTGATCCACTCCAACTGTAATTATAGATGATCATTAGTACTGTGAGTGCTGGGAGTTGAATCTTAGGTCCTTTCTAAAAGCAGCCAGTGTTCTGACCCACTGAGCCATCTCTTCAGCCTCCCTCAACATGCATATTTTTAAAGATAAAATTCTTAATTGTTTTTCTACAGTTCTGTAACATTAAGATTTATTGGAGATGGATTTTGACATGAGTTTTTGTTTATTTTTTATTTACTATTTTACATGTATGAGCGTACTCTCTGCATGTAGGTAGGTGCAACCATGTCGTGCAATGCTGTAGAGGCAGAAGAGGGTGTTGGATTCCCCTGGAACTGGAGTTAACGATGTTTTTTAGCTGCCATGTGGGTGCTGGGTCCTCTGCAAGAGCAGTCGGTGCTCTTAACCACTGAGCCATTTCTCCATCACCCAGTGGAATTGGTTGACTAGACTCCAATGAATAAATTTGCACTGAAAGATATCTGGGTACAAATTCGTTACTGGACTAGACATGAAATGTATGGCAGAATACATGAGGTCTGGTGTGTGTGGGGGTGGAAGTTCATGGATGGAGGAATGGGTCTCAATTTGATGAGACCCATTTCATTTGTATGAAATTATCAAAGCTCAATAAATATATTTTTTAAATTTATCACTTTGTACTATCTCTATTCCTTTAGGTGTTTTCTCTCTAACATATCTCATTTTTGTTACACGTACAGATTCTTCTTTCTCCATCAAATAAACAGTGAGTATTAATAACTAAATGAATGCTAGTCTTTCTTATTGCAACTTTCTCTCAAAACTAAAGCTAAAATGCTAGTGAGAATATACACAGTACAAATTACAAAAAAGTACAGTATAATTTTAAAAGATTTGGAAAGAATAGAAGAATCAAAAGAAAATGAGAAGAAAGTGAGGAGAAAAGTTATTTAGGAGGATGATGTGAATATTATCATCTACTTCTGCCTGAGTTGCTAAATAAGATATTATGTTAACTGCTACCATACATTAAATTTCCAATGAGATATCTCCCCTAGAATGCCTCACTCTTTTGAAACACATATACATATTTATTTGTTATACACTTAATGCATTTAGGACTCTGAGCTATATCATTTGAAGATTAGTTATAAATAATTTGTATTCTTTAAAAATTTATCCCAAGATTTATATCATCCATATCACTATTTCATGGCTTTGCACAGCATTAAATTTCTTACTTTTGTTTTATAGTACCAGCACATGGCCCTTCATCTCCTTTTGTACCGATAGTCAACAGAAGCCAAAGTATTTCATCTTACTTCTTACATCCATTTTAGCAATAAGTGCCTTTTATTTCTCTTCACCCCAAATCCTAGCACAGTAATACAGATATTCAAATTGCATACTATCGGTTTTTCTTTTATCTATAAACAGTATGCTCATTAATAGTTCCTAAAGGATATTTCAAAGTAAACTAGAAAAATGTTATTATTCTTTGCTGTGCATCCCTGCCTGACTTCAACTGTTCCTGGTTAAAGAAAAGAGAGGATCATCTTAGGGAGATTAATTGGTTCTGAGCCAATATTTTGCAGTTTATTTTCCTAGATAGTCCAAGGTTAAACATGCTCTCTGTCTTAAATGTTCTTTTTAAAGTCAGTATTAAATGATTTTGTTTGTTCTTGAGCTTCCAATTATCTTACACTGTTAGAGGGTAGATGAAACATGTTAAACCCTTACTACCTGTGACGTTACAAAAATCATGCTTTAGATGTCTAAACTGGTTGGGCTCATGAGCCCTTTCAGACTCACCCTGATGGTGTGGATCCGGGTTTATTGTTGGCCTCGTCAACAAAATTAGGGTTTGCTAATTTTCAGATTTTTGAATTCTATATTTACATTTTATTTAACCCTTTGTGGAACTCTGTGATAATCTCCATCCATCACAAAAACAAGCTTCTTTAAGGAGTGGTGAGAGGTATGCTTGTCTGTAAACCTAAGAGTACAAGTTTAGAATATAGTAAGAAAGTGCATTGGTGCAGGGGTGTGACAAAAATAAGTTTTTCTCTAATATCCAAACAACTAGTATCTAAATACAGCCATGTGTGCTTCCCACTGAGGGGGCTGTAAGTGCAATTAGACAGGTGTTGATAAAAGTGCCACTTCTGCAGCAGTCAGGCTTGTTAGCTGCTTCACAGAGTTTAGAGCTAGATGGAATTGTGGATTGGTTTTCATTATTGACAGTGTGCATAGTATCTTCTGAATTACTCTGACCAATAAGTCAAAGGTTTGCCCTCATGGAACTGTGTTTTTTTAGCCTTTGGGGATGTGCAAACACACACATGCACACACACACACACACACATGATTGTATGTTTATTTTTCAGTAGGTTTTTGAACTAATGCATTTCCCTCTGATTTTTCACACCATTCTTTTTCCCATATTTCTCCTTCCATATTCTCTCACCAGTTAAAGGATCGTTATCTCCATTTTCACTTGATAGCACCTGTCTCCTGCTAGTCCCTTCACTTTAGCTCCTTCTTTCCTTTAATTCTTACACTTTCTTTCGATTTTCCTAGTTTCTGAGTTTATATCTAGATATATACTCCCATCTAAGGGGTTAGATCTAAAATGCACAAAAGAGAGAAAACATATATAAGCTTGTTTTTCTGAATCTATGATACTTCATAGTTTCTAGTTCCACCCACTTGCATGCAAATTTCATGGTTTCATTTTTTTCTCTCTACTGAGTAGAACTCCACTGTATAAATGTCCCACATATTCATTATTCATTCATTGGTTAAGGGATATATAGTTTGTTTCTTTCATCTAGCTGTTGTGAAAAGAGCAACAACAGACATGGCTGCACAAATATCTCTATAGTAGGATGTTAGGTCCTTTAGGTGTATGGCAAGGAGTGGTATAACTGGATCATATGATCAATTCATTTTTAATTTTTAAGAGTTCTCCACATCGTTAATATAGTGGATGGCCCGACTTACAATCCCCACAAGCAGTGAATGAGAGCGTTCACATTCCCCTCATCTTATCCATATTTGGTGACATTTGTTCTCTTTATCTTTGCTATTCACACTGCAGTTAGGCAGTTAGATAAAATCTTAAAGAAGTTTTGCATTTCCTTAATTATTAAGGATGTTGAACACTTTTGAGGCTACTATTAGCCATTTTAATTTCTTTTTATTTTACGATTTTTATTCGCATGTATGAATGTATTGCCTACATGCAGTACGTAAGTCCACCCATATTGTGCAGTCCTGACAGAAGTCAGAACAAGGCATCAGATCCCCTGAAACTGGAATTAAACAGTTGTTAGCTGCCATGTGTCTGCTGGAATCAAATCGAAGTCCTCTGCAAGAGCAGCCAGTGCTCTGAAGCACTAAGCCATCTCTCCAGCCCCTTACTTTCTTCTTTTATGAGAACTCTGTTCAGATGTATAACCCATTTTATAAATTAATTTCTTTTCTTGCTTCATGTTTTGAGTTCTTTGTATATTCTGAACATTGATCCACTGTCAGATGCTTTGCTGATGAAGGCTTCCTCCTACTCTCAGCTTTCTCTTGTGTGGCTGTTTTCTTTGCTATACAGATTTTTAATTTAATGAGTTCTCTTTTGTCAATAACAAATCTCATTCATGAGTAACTGAAGTCCAATTTGGAAAGTCCTTCCTGGTCCTTATATTTGTAGGATACTGCCTGTTTTCTTCTATCAGTTTTAGAATTTCTGGTTTTACACTGAGGTATTTGATTCATTTGGAATTGAATTTGTATATGGTGATAGATATGGGTTTACAGTCATTATTATGTTTATGGAGACCTTCCAGTTATACCTGGAAAGCTAATATTAAACAGATCCCCAAACAGTGTAAATATAACAACAAATAAAGAATGTGATAGGCCAGGATATTCTAATAGAAATTAAGGAAATAGTGGTAAAGGCAATGAATAAAATTATTTTGTAGCTTCATCACTAGAACTCATTTCAGGCACACAGGAATATCTTTCAGTAACTGAGAATAAATTCATTTCATGAACAGTATCAAAAAGCTAAAGAACAAAGTCTCTGTTATCATTCAACTGATTTACTCCCAGATTGTGAGAAATATCTGTGGAAAGTTACAACAGTCTTAAAATTTCAACTTGATTAAGAATATCTACAAATCATTAACAGGTGATATTCAATTTTATGTTTAAGCATTGTCCTAGCAAGCCGTCATTGCCAAATTGACAATGTGAAATGTTAATTGTGGGTGGATGCCCAACTGAAGGATTCCCCTGATTCCACTGGACTGTGTGTATGTCTAAGGGTATTGTTCTGATTGCCTATTGACAGAAGGCCCAGAACCCTATGGGAGGCACCAGTCTTTGGGCAAGTTGTTCTGGACTGTAGAAGGAGGCTAAGTAAATATGATGAGCCTGTGAGTCAGCAAACAACATTACTTGTATTGTGCAGTGTACTTCCTTGGGTAAGAGTGGGATAACTGGTAAGTGGTAATGCTGTGTAGCATGAGACACAGGTCTGGTTTCCAGTTCTTCCTTGAGTTACTACCAGAACTTCCCTGAAAGATGGACTTTGATTTCAGATTACAATCCAGATAAATACTTCCTCCTCTATTGATTTAGGTCATGGCAACAAAAAGAAAACTAGAGCAGGTGATCCTAAGATCCTGTCATCACCCTTACTTCCACCATTTGGGGAAGTGTAGTCACTTCCAAAAGGAAAAAAAGGAAAAAAAAAAAAAAGAAAGAAACAAAAGCATACTGGGAAGAATGCCACCATCAAACTTATTCTAAAATCAAATGGGTAGGCTCATGACCTAGTACATGTGAATTACCCTGTTGAGGGAAAAGGGAGTGAGCGGAAATATTTTTCTAAATATTATACCTTAGAGATTGACAGTAAAAGGACAGTATATTATTGGCAGAGAAAGAGATATAGAGGCCAGTGAAGAAAAATAAAAGATGAAAAATAAGCCCACAGAACTATTTATGAATAATTTCAGCCCATATTGAGAACGAATTTGAATGAATAGAAAGATATTCACAATTGCAATAAACTAAAGTTATTAAATACCACATAACAGACAAAATGTTAGCCAAGACCTAAATATCCAACTCTGTATAAACCTGGATTAAAATGCACAATTTTAAATAACAACTTATAAAACCTTTCTATAAATAAAATAATATCCATGATTGTTAATATTTGGGATTCTAAATTTGACACAGTAGTTTTAAAATTCTTACTAAATTCACAATATATTGAAACAATATATCATGAATTATAACATCAAAATTAAGACAAACTAAAATATCTGTAAAAATATGATGAATATTATTCAAAGGAAGACTAAACAAATGATTAAGAGACAAGGTACAGATAGGAATAAGATTATATATATATATATATATATATATATATATATATCCTTTGTATATATCCTTATATAGAGAGACATAGGAGATATATCTCTATATATAGATATATAGATATCCTATGTATGCACAAAAAAAATACAAATTCATAAAAAAGTCTAAATTTATTCAAATTTAAAAACATTTTATTAGTTTTTGAAAGTTTCATAAAATGTACTTGGAATATTTAGACTCCCTTCCCTATAGCCACTCTCTCCTTGATCCATCTACACCAACTTCATATTCTCTCCTTTGTCAGAATAAAATGAGTCTATTTTGTGTTCCCCAAATGTTCTTCAGTGTGAGTCCATCCCTTATACCCTAACAAGTCTACCCAGAATCACATTCTTAAAGAAAAATAACTCTCATCCAGGCATGGTGTTACGCACCTTTAATCCCAGCACTCAGAAGGCAGAGGCAGGTGGATCTCTGAGTTCAAGGCCAGCCTAGTCTAAATAGGGAGTTCCAGGCCAGCTGGGGCTAGAGGGAGACCCTGTCTCAAAACACACACACACACATAAACACACACACACACACACACACACACACACACACACACACATCTCTCCTCTCAGAAGTGCTCAGTTGCCAATAGTTCCCCTGCTATGGTTCAGGAATCTTTGCCACTATCTGCCCTGATTCTGGGATTTTGTGTGGACTGAGGTTCCATAGTTCTTATGCATGCTGTCATAAATGCTGTAAGTCCATATGAGTAACTGCTGTGCTATCTGGAAAACACTTTCTTTGTAGTCATGCACCAACTCTGGCTCTTACACCTTCTCGGTTCCCTTTTCCAAATGATCCCAGAAACTTGAGAGGATAGGATGTGATATTGGTGTCCCATTCAAAGCCCCAGCACTTCATAATATCTTATTCTCTCCATTTTGAACAGGTGTATGTCACAATATATATCATCATGTACTGCCAGAGAAAGCTTGTCTGATGAGAATTGAGAGAATCATTAAACACTGAGTATAGAAAGACATCATTAGAAGTCAGTTTAATACTGTATCCATTTAGTAAAATAATAGTAGTAGATTCTTCTCTATGGCTTGTGACATTTTAGCCACCAATATAATAGAGTTGTAAAGAAGACCTTAATTCCAATTAGATATTGCTTTGTTACTCCTCACACATTTCTATTACTCTTGTACCAATGGGTACATCTTGCCTGGCCAATTGTTATTGCAGTTTGCAAAGTTCTCAGCAAGGCAGAGTTGATCACTACTTTACTTTTCCAGTATTATGAAATCTAGCCAGTAGAGATTTAGCTTTGCAGTCAGTACCAGTGATATTTCCTTGTTTGTTCTGACTCACACATTCAGTGTCTTCAGCAATAGGGCACTTCTCTTAAGTTCTTGGAGGTGATGAAAGTAAAGGTAACAGGAGTAGTTCTTAAGGGTCTATGGGACCCAACAGGCAAAACCATCAGAAGAAACTTTAATATCTTGTGAGATGTAACTATGTACCACTAGAATTTGAAACATATTTTAAAATATTGAAAATAATTTCTGGCAAGTATCTAATAAAAACAATTCTGGAAACTGACCAAAATTTTCAAGATTAGAGACATTCTGAGACGAAGAAACAGCTAACCAACAACACCTACGAACTAATATGTAAAGTTTTTACAAAAAGATAGAAAGAACAATTGAAAAAGACATATTACAAGAACTATCTTTAGAGAATGTATGCTAGAAAATCTAAATTTATGTTTACACTAATATTCATGGAAAAGACATTGTAATCAATACAAACCAAATTTGTAATCAGTACAGATGCTCTTCACTTAATAAATGGTAAAAAAGCTGGGGTTAACAAATAGTTGACAAACTATAGAATAAAAATATTCAAACATTTCTTGTCCCAAATATGGATATGTTGTTGGACATGGTGGCAAACCAAAACAAAACCAAGTATAGACATTTTTACAGAAAGTCATATGAAATGCTGGATAAAGGTGCAGATGATTATGAAAAGGCAAAAAAAGATCCCTCGCTCAGTGGATCTCACTGGCTCAGTGGATTTCACCAGGTCCTGAGTGTCATGACAGATAAATTCATGAGTCAACATTTTTAAGAAAAGCACAGGGCCATAGATATGTGACAACAAGTAAGGATGCTGGAGGAGAAGGCTAACAATCTGAATTCAATCCCTGGAACCCACATAATGGAAGTGACTCCTAAAAGTTGTCCTCTGATCTCTACTGCAGGTCATGTGACAAACACACAAAAATAAATGTAGCAAGTATTTTAAAACTTGTAAAGTACTCAATGAACACACACACATGTATGAAAACAAATTAATTTTTATGACTATGTTGGTGGCTTGTATCAATGACATTACCCTATGTGGCTAGATACAATAATTTCAAAATTGTGTATAGGAATAATCTGAAATATTCCTTATTACTGCATGTGAATACACCATGATATCAATAAAATGCTCAATTAAAATAAACTAGAAAACAGGTGTTGTGGTGCATGCCTTTAACCCCTGGATATGGGAGGCAGAGATGGGCAGATCTCCATGAAATTCAGGCAAGCCTCATCTCCATAGTGAGTTCAAGGCCAAATGTGGCCACCAGAAGACCCTGTTTCTAAAAGACCAAAGGAGAAGACAAAGTAAGTACAGCTGTTGATTATCACCAGGATAAAAGTATCACTGCAGCACCATTAGTATTTGTTGTGCTGTCCATTATTGTGGTTATTAGGCCTTATATTTGAGTTGGCCCACTGGTTGATTTTCTCCCTTAGCAACTTGCATATATTCCTGTGGAACTATTCAAGCTAGTCTTCAGGAAGAAGAGTTCCAGGTGAGTTCCATGTTTATTGTTCCAAGTCCTGTGTCTGAAGTGTATCCTGCCTTCAGCAATAATGTCTTATTTTAAAATTCTGGAGGGAAATCTACGGCTATGGTAATAGTGTTATTTCAGAACTACCATGATCAACCAAAGAGAGTTTTCTCCTGCCTGGTACTCTGTATCTTGTTATATAGCATTCAACTATAAACATGCACTCATGCTCAATGATCTAGTTAGAATTAAATCCCTCTCAGTGGGAGGGGACTTGGGGGTGGCACCATAAACACAGACAAATATACTTATCTGGACATTTCATGGATCCTAGAGAAAACCCTGTCACTGTAATATTCTACACAAATGTAATTCTTGCTGAATGCTAAATACTGATCCTTATATTTACAGATAAATATACCATTCAAACTCATCAAAGAAGTTTCTTTTCACAATGGATGGAGACTATTACAGAGTTCCTCAGAAAGAATATGAGAGATGCCCAGTGCTAAGTGTCACATCCACAGTGGAACCTCTACAGAGTATTCCAGGCCTCTAGAAACTTGCTCATATGAACTGGCAGCAATAGTGACAGCACTCCTAATAACCTTGCAGACTCAATAAGACAAAAATCCAGCATAGAACTGGGGAAATCGGAACCAGGCCACAAACTTAAGCAGATATCTATTGGCAAATGATTACTGGTGAATAAAACTTGAACTTTTTAAGGGAATGACTCTAGATGTGCTGACTAGACTCCAGTGGATGATTCACATTGAGGGATATCTGGGTTCAAAAGATAGACTCAGTAAGCCTTAACAGGCTGAGGGGCAGAAAGATTGGTGGAAAAGACATTGTAAACAATACAAACCAAATCTGTAAACAGTACAGATGCTCTTCACTTAATAAATGGTAAAAAAGCTGGGGTTAACAAATGGTTGACAAACTATAGAATAAAAATATTCAAACATTTCTTGTCCCAAATATGGATATGTTGTTGGACATGGCGGCGAACAAAAACAAAACCAAGTATAGACATTTTTACAGAAAGTCATATGAAATGCTGGGTAAAGGTGCAGATGATTATGAAAAGGCAAAGAAAAGATCCCTCACAGAGGGATGTATTAATAAATTAATACATCTGCAGACGCAGATGATTGGGCTGAGGGGACGGGAAGATTGTAACAGCCAGCAGAGGCAGATGATTGGGCTGAGGGGCAGGAAGATTGCAACAGCCAGCAGACGCAGATCATTGAGGCTGAGGAGAGGAAGACTGTAACAGCCAGCAGACGCAGATCATTGAGGCTGAGGGGCAGGAAGATTGTAACAGCCAACAGAGGCAGATGATTGGACTGAGGGGGCAGGAAGATTGTAACAGCCAGCAGACACAGATCAGTGCTGCTGAGGGACAGGAAGATTGTAACAGCCAGCAGAGGCAGATGATTGGGCTGAGGGGCAGGAAGATTGTAACAGCCAGCAGACACAGATCAGTGCTGCTGAGGGACAGGAAGATTGTAACAGCCAACAGAGGCAGATGATTGGGCTGAGGGGGCAGGAAGATTGTAACAGCCAGCAGACACAGAGGAGCAGCAAGGAAGCAGAAGTTTTCAGACTTCTGTTATTTTTTTTTAATGTATTTTAGGAAGATCTAAAGAGACAAAAAGAAAAATTTACCATATCTGAAGAAATATGCACAAGAAATACTGCAGTCAACCTTCAGTTAATTTCTATTTAAAATAATTAAGAGTTACAGTATCAGCTGGCTGAATTATATGAGCAGTTGTAAGTAAACAGTTAAATTTAAAGTATCATAGTTTTTCCATAACCAAAACCAGAAAAGTTTATAGTATTTCAGGACCAAGTTATTATTTTTATATTCCTGCATGCTCTTGTATTTTTATGTAAATTTGATAACTTATGATATTAAAGTGCCTTTGTGATCTGGAGCAATTCACTAAATCTGTGATTCCCTCAAGCCATCTTGTTCCAAGCACATAGTTATTTATTCTCGTTTCACTGCAGTGATTTGACTTAGCATAATGCTGATCTCACTCTATTTTTGACTCTGAATTTTATTGCCGGCATGTGTCAGCTTATTACTGAAGTGGTTATACATAAGCCCCTCTCAATATTCGCTGTCCTATTTTGCAGTCTCTTTTCAGACAACACTTCCATTGAGAGCAGTGGCCCTGACTTAGCTCCATGGGTGTCTCACCAATCAGGATGCAAGTTACATTCCGGATAGAATGAGCTATTCAAGCAAATATATTCCCATGAAGAGAGCAAAGCTAAAACGTTATTAATATTCAGGCCTGCTGCAGATAAGAAGCTTCTTAAGTAAGCTCATTAATCTTATCTTTTCTTATGAACACACCTTACCAAAGACCCAAGCGAAGTGGCCTCTTTATCTGCCTCTGTTTTAGGATATACAACTTGAAATGCAGAAATAACGTTTTTTGTTTTATTTTCTTTCATGAAATACAGCACTTGGGGTTTCTTTTTCCTAAAAATTTCAATTATCATACCCATAAAGTTTAACATTATTGATATGGCACATAACTTATGGATTACTGTGTTGCTTGGTGGAATATTGAAGTTTATCTTTATCCCCAAATAACTATTAAATTTCATATTAGGCTTACTGCACAAAATAGCATAAAACAGGTTTCTTGCTCCCAGGTAACCATATAAAGAAATGCCAGGGAAAGTTAGTTTAAGATACAACTATTATTTACCTCGTTTATTTATCCATTAAGTTACTTTTGTTTTACTTATTTGTGTGGATTGTATTCATTTTCTGATACAGAGGGTCATTTTGTGTCCCAGCCACCCCCACCCCCCACCCCGCCAGATCTCATTACATACACCAGCTTGAGTATAAACAGAAAAATTCCTCCCTGTTTCTGTCTCCTGAATGTTGGGACTACAGATGTGCTCCACCACACCCAGAGTACTTATTTATTTTTATCTATGCCTTATTCCTCACACATGGTTCCTGTGAGCTTTTCTACTCTTTAAGAAGTACTAAAAATTAATGAATCAAACATTACTTCAATGCTTGCTGCACTTTGAGGAACTGCTACCTGACTGTAGGTGCATTAACTTTAAAATATTCACAAAGTCAACTCTATAATGTTTTTCTAAAACAGATCAATCTGAATATAATCAATATATGGATTGCAAATCATATACAATATAAGGCTCAACAGTTTTCATCCGAAGAAAGGGGTCACACTTAAGGCTGCTGTAAAGAAAGAATGGTCTTAAATACAACTCTCAAACTGAAAACTCACAGAAATAGACACTCAGTTCCAAACATTGATTTTTTTCAATGAGCTATAACATATGTTTTGATAGTGTGAATACAAGTGTGTGTGTCTGTGTGTGTGTGTGTGTGTGTGTGTATGACTATGACTGTCCTCCAAACACCTCTACTGGAGGCATCATGTACATAACATTTACTAGGTCCCCAAAGTTTAGAATATGCATCTAGACTTTGATTTTAACAAGCACTCATCAAAATTTATAGATAATATAGTTTATCTATTACCTCATTTCTCAAGTGAAGAAAGTGAAGAGTGTTTTTCATAGTCACATTCTCAGTTAAAACAGAGACCCACCCTGGTATGTACTTTCTTCTTACTTTACATATTTTCTAGGTGTTTACCTTTTGTTTATATTAGTAATTATGGATTAATAGATATTTTACCTCTCTATACCTATTCTCTCCATCTCATCAATTGAACACAGAGAGGTCACAGGTAATGAATACATTAATGGTGTACATGAATCCTAAATGGTCAGATGTTTCAGGGTAAGAAAAAATTAAGTGCCATTTAGTCTAGGAACAACTGGTAGAATGGACTGATAGCACATCATACACTGCTTTGATGACAAAGATTAAAAATTTCAGTGTTATATATGAAAATTACAAGAACGAGACAATTTCCTCACAACCTAGGAAGCTCCCAAAGGATTACAACTGCATTTAATAAAAGAAATAGACTTTCACGAATACTAAGTTATAACCATAAACTCATGCCCATCTTCCCATCCTCTTATAGCATCAAATCCAACATTTAATTATGCCTGTCATCATTCTGTGCTGCTATGGCCAGCATTATTCAAATTTCTGCTTTTTGTTTTGATGAAGCTGATATCTCATTAGATTCAGAATACAGAGAGGAGAATGAGAGGACAAGAGAGTGAAAGGACTCTGTTCCTGGCAGAACCTCCAAGAGTATTTCTTCATCTAAGCAGTGGCCATTAGTGAGTGCAGCATTAACATTTCCCAGCGTGCAGCATCTTCAGTATTCCCAGAACTATCTTGATGGCATCCTCCAGAACTATCAATGTAGTAGTGATGTTGGCCATATCACTAAGATCCCATCTTCTATTAGCTCTCCTTTGCTAACTGCCTCATATATAGCTTATCCATTTGTCACTATTTTAAATTTTAAAATAACACATTTTTATATGCTTGAGATACTAAATTCTGGAATCATTAACTGGATAAATCTTAACTTGGTTAATACTGGTCCAAAACCCCACAATAAATATTTTCTTTAGTTTCTCAGGGTCCAGAACATTTAACAGACTACAGATAATATCAAACTCTAGGAAATGCACTTGCAATGTTTGATATTTTAAAGTGAAGTAGGTTTTAGCTTACAGTAAAATGATGCATTTGTCCAGATAATTGGAGGAACTAGCAAGGAGAGAGAAGGTAGTTATTATCTCAAGAATAATCTGTAAGGAATGAAAGTAGATTATCACCTGAGAAACAGTAATTGTTATCAAGTCAAGATGAATAACCCAGCAGTTGATCTGCCTGTCTACCCTCTTCTCCTTCATGAAATATCTTTCACGTTTTTGTGTTCCCTAAGATGATTTTGTTAGGGGATCATACTTTCCTCTCACTCTTCATTATACTAAACTTTGCATAAATAGTCCCACTAACACGTATCCTCCATGTGCTATCTTTCAATGTATGAGCAGCTGGACTGGGATCAAGTCACACCAGCAGCAGCCAAGTATCTGAATTAAAACTAAGTACAAGCCACTTAGATGGGTGTCTATATTTAAGCTTCTATCTTATAATCTCAATGCAATCAATTTCTTCATTCTAGACTTGATATTGATTTCTTGCAATTATCATCTTTGTGTTATTCAGATTTTCTTCATCTGTTTAGGATTCTAACATGTATGCAACATATTTCTTGCATTAAATTTTTCATAGTAAAATCATATTAAGTGAATTGAGTCCGTCTGAGTAAGATGAAATATCACATTTTTTACTCTTATGTGAGGGCTCTAGACTTTACAGATACAGAAAATGTTAAATGACTAGATGACATGACAGTAGGAGTGAAAGTGTCTAGGGCACCTGCAGGGAGGGAGAGAGAAGAAGGAGGAGTTGTTGCGATGGGAAAGGTGTTCTAAGTGCATTATATGCTTGAAGGACAACGGTGTATGCTAGTCTGTATATCAAACATCAGTTAAAAATAATCAGAAAACAATCACATCCATCTCATGAACATGCAAAAATAATGAGTCTTATTTGCATGTGGTTTTGTCAAAAGACACTTATAAAAAAAAAGACTAATACAAATATTAAAGTAAAAATCTTTATATTAAAATTTTCTTCCACTTCTAAGTCACTATCTCTAAGATTTTGCATATCATGCTTTTGTTTCACTTAAAAGGCTTTTTTTCTTTATACATACATACATATATATATATATATATATGATAATAGAAATAGTATTCTGTTGTAATCACCTCAGTGTGAGGTCCAAAGTCACCTATTTTTTGTTTGGTATATGTTTTTATTTCCTTTGAACATAAGGTCAGAGAAAATACTTTTAGAAGAATAAAACTTAAATTTTGGAGAAGAGTCTCATCTGGGGCTAACTAATTGACATGGTTTATGGCTGCACTGTACCCTTTGAAACATTCTGTGTGTGTGTGTGTGCATGTATGTGTGTATGTGTATGTGTGTTGTGTGTATGTATGTGTGTATTTATATGTTTATGTGTGTGTATGTATGTGTGTTTGTGCGTGTGTGTGCTATGTATGTATGTATGTATGTATGTGTGTATGTGTGTTTGTGTGTGTGTATGTGTACGTGTATGTGTGTATGGATGTATGGATGTGTGTATTTGTGTTTGTGTCTGTATGTGTGTGCGTTTTTGTGTGTGTATGTGTATGTATATGTGTGCATATATGTACATGTGTGTGTTTGTGTGTATGTGTTCTTGTGTATGTATGTTTGTGTGTGTGTGTCTTTGTGTGCCTTTGGTGTCTGTGTGTGTCTGTATGTGTGTGTGTCTGTGTGTGTCTGGTTTGTATGTGCATGTATGTGTGTATGTGTGTGTACATCTGTGTGTTTGTGTGTGTATTTATGTGTGTGTGTATTTATGTGTGTCTGTGTGTGTCTGTTTGTATGTGTGTGTGATGTGTGGGTGTGTATGTGTGTGTCTTTGTGTGTCTGTGTGTATGTGTGTGTGCTGGATAGCTTTAGTGTCAACTTGACACACCTGGGTTGAGGGAGCCTCAATTGGGGAATTGGCTCCATTGGACTAGCCTGTGGCCACATCTGTGGAGTATTGTTTTGATTGTCAAGCAACTTGGGAGGGCCCAGCCCACTACACAAGGTACCACCCTGGGCAGGTTGTTGTGTACTGTGTAAGGGGGCAGGTTGGGCATGGGCCAGGAGAGCAAGCCAGTAAACAGCACTCCTCCATATCCTGTGCTTCAGCTCCTGCTACCAGTTCCTGCCTTGGGCTCCCTAAGCAGTGAACCCAGGAGATGTAAGCTGAATAAACCCTTTCCTCCCCAAGTTGGTGTTGGCCAGAGTGTTTTGGAATGGAAGCAATGGAAGATAAACTAGAACAGTGTGTGTGTGTGTGTGTGTGTGTGTGTGTGTGTGTGTGTGTATGTCTGTGTCTGTGTCTCTGGGTGTGTTTGTTTGTTTGTGTGTGTGTGTGTGTGTGTGTGTGTTACTGAGGATTGCATAGGTAATTCATTTTATACATGTGCCCCACTACAGAGCTATAATCCTAGTCTGCTTTTTATATTTTAATCTTGAGGCAGTCTCAGTAGGTTTACCAGACTAGCATTGAACTCATATTGTTAGCCCAGGCAGGGCTTGAATTTGAGATTTCCCTACTTTAATCTTCCAAATAGCTGGGTTTATGCATCTGTTCAGCAGACTTGGCATAAGGGTGTTTTGTTTTGTTTTGTTTTGTTTGTTTTGTTCTGAGACAGTTGGCCTGGAACTTGATATATAGAACAGGCTGACCTTAATTTCACAGAGATTGCCTGCCTCTACCTCTCTAGCACTGAGAGAAAGGCATGTGCCACAACACCAGGTTTAAAGGTTTGTTTTAATAAACACACATAATTCACATAGCACATGTGCATCATTAAAAGTTATGTAGAAAATTAGAAATATGAAAGCAAACCACAGTATATTAGTAGAGTTTTTTTCAAAGTGCTCAACATGATAAGTTGCCAATATTAAATCATTGCTATAACAATGCTAAAACTTCACTACATGGTTCCAAAATATTGAGTCAAATGCTCTTAGGTAATTAATTTTAGTCATATTCTGAAACATCAAGATTTCAACAATTTAAAAACCATTTGTTGGCATGGAAACATCAACTTAATTAAAACTGGATTAAACTAATTAACCTAAAACATATTGTACTGCTGAGTGTTTGATTTAGAACACGTTGGAAAGAAGAGAACATTTTTCATAATTATTTTAGTTCTTTTATCTAATGGAAGTGATTAGGCTTCATAATGGACCTACACAGACACTAATGTCCCAAATGACTGCTTTCGTAGGAAGAGTTTGGTTATGAATTGGGTTTCCATTAAACAAAATGCAGCTTTCTCATGGGATGCAGAGTGCAGAGCATTTACTGAACATTGATTATTCCCCTTGCTTAGCATTAGCGTCAAGAAATTTTAGACAAATAACCACAATGGCTTCCTGTGTTTCAAGCCTTACCATTCATGCTTATTGGCAAAGGTTCGCGCCATATAATGAGAGGGATAAAATATTCTGAAATACAAAATTAAAGCACCCATTGAAGTAGGATAGCAACAATTTTATGTAACATTTTAATTACCAATATTCTTTATAAATCAGAAACTAATAAGTGCGTAGATGACATTGCTGAACATACTTTAGATTATTCAATATTTTCAGTTCACTTTTGGTCTTCTATGATATTGAGTATTTATCACATTTTAAGGTTCAAATGTGAACTGTTTAAATAGACTGATTTGTAGTCTGGCCAGGAAAGCCACATTCTTCATTTATTTTTTCAACATGAATATAATCTGGCCAAAGACTCATTTTCTATCATTTGATAACTCCTGTTAATACTTATTTTAATCAGTTTTCTATGGCTTTGGCAAAATATCTGAGATGACTTACAGGAGTAAATATTTATTTTGGTTCATCTTTAATTTCCTTTACATTTCTCTTGCTGAATTTTATAAAGCAGAATATCTTGATCATAATAGAACAAAGATAATTATATTGATTAGACCAGGAAAGAGAGCAGGAATGAGATAATGAGATAGAAATATAGGTGGAGAGAGAGATATAAAGATGGAGAGAGTGAACGAGCAACGAGACACACACACACACAGAGAGAGAGAGAGAGAGAGAGAGAGAGAGAGAGAGAGAGAGAGAATAGTAACTATAGTTTCCAAAAAGGAGATTATCAAAGATGATCACTAATCCCTGTAATTCCCATGGATAATGAATTTCAACACAGGTCTATTTACTTTCAAATACAATTGCATTTTGCATGATTAATTAAAAGGACAGACACATAATTTTCATAATGATCCATTGCTTTCAGGAAGAGATTCTTTAAGTCATGTAATAGCTGTAACTTAAATATAATTTGAACAAAATCCAGAGCACCTTTCAGAAATCCACCACATTCTTTTTTTTTTTTTTTTTTTTTTTTTTTGCATCTTTTTTTTTTTTTTTTTTTTTTTATGGCAAAGCTCGTTTTAATACATCAGTTAGCCAGTTTATATCTCTTTGGCAAGCAGGGCGGGAGAAGTGAAAGTGACTAGGATTCCGGGCCAATGATAACCGGGCTTGCAGCTGCGTCCTAGCAACCAGCAGCGCCTTCCAGGTAACTGGGCTTCTTAGCCCATCTTAGGCAACTGTCCTGGCAACTGGGCTACTTAGCCGAGTCTGGGCTGCGTCTAGGCGACCAGCCTTTCAGCGTGCCCAGGCAAAGCCATTTTTTCAGGTCGGGCTATGCTGAGTCATTCTATGTGGAATTTGACTTACTTTCAAAACTTATAGCAAATTGCCAAACTTTAGGGCAAGCTCAAGGATTATTTGTGGGCGCATGCCTCAGGCAGGCCCAACATGTGTACACAGAGGCAGGGGCCTCTCTGCTGCTGCCTGTGTCCTGGTATGCAGGAAACCTTTTGGCTCTCCTTCTGTATCTTGTCCTTCTTGTTTCTTCTTTCCTTCCCTTTCTGCATGAAAATCCATGGTGTGGGGTGTGTGTGGTTTTTTCTCTCTTTTAATATTTTTATTTTTATTTAATATATTTTAAGGAGTCACATATAAGAGGACAGTTGTTTTCAGATAACATTGACATGCTCAGTTTGCCATACAATTAGGTAATGGTGTTAGCATCCACAGATGAATGATACCATTCGTCATTTGTTTTTCTGGGACTGTGTTACTTCACTCAGCATGATATCTTCTAGTTCCAGCCATTTACCTGCAAAGCTCATGATGTCATCTTTCTTTACCCCTGCATAGAAACTCCATTGTGTAGATGTACCACATTTTTTATCCACTCATCAGTTGAGGGCCACTTGGGTTGGTTCCACTCCTTGATATTGTGAAGAGAGCTGCATAAAAATGGCTGTGCATGTACCTCTGAGGTAAGATGCGTCTTGAGGGTACATGCCCAGGAGTGGTATGGCTGGGTCAGGTGGCAAGTTCATTCCAAGTCTTCCAAGGGTTCTCCACACTGCTTTCCATAGTGGCTGTATGAGTTTACATTCCCACCAGCAGTGGATGAGTGTTCCCCTTTCCCCACAACCTCTCCAGCACTTGGTATCATTTGTTTTCTTGATCCTAGCCAGTCTTATTGGAGTAAGATGATATCTTAAAGTGGTTTTGATTTGCATTTCCTTAATGATTAATGATGATGAACACTTCTTAAGATGTTTCTCAGCCATCTCTAATTCCTCACTTGTGAAGTCTCTGTTCAGCTCTTTGCTCCATCTATTGAGTGGGTCATTTGTTTTCTTGTTTTTTGAGTAGTTTATATATTCTGGAAATCAATGCTTTGTCAGATGTTTCTGTGGTGAAGTTTTCCTCCCACTCTGTGGGATTTCTTTTCACCATATTCTGAGATCATTGCCTCTCTAACTCAGATTTTTAAATTGGTTTGAGTAACTCTTTTTGCTAAAAATGTGGATTCTGCCCTGCTTCTCTAAATTGAGACAGCCACTTCCCCCACCCCTGGTACATATCACAGCCTGTGGATACTTTCGTTGAAGAAATGGTTTATCTGTATATCATAGCATACAGTGAATTGACCACATGTTTTTTGCTGGCAAAGAGAATACTCTCAGAAGTCTTTTAATTCACAAGGAGCTTATACTAGATTGATGTGCTTATATTTTTATAATGATACATAAATATTTAATATCTCTATTAAAACATAAAATTTTACTTCAATCAGTGAGGCTATGTATTTTCTTCCTAAAATCTTATAATTAAAGTAGCACTAAATAATTTCCATCCCTCAGGACGTATAGTGATTGTAGCAAGGCCGTGTGTCTGTGTTAGTCACAAATGGTTTGAGATGAATGGTGCCGAATTGTTGGAAAATGTGTCTTTCTTGCTAATTAATGAGTGCTCCATAATTTCCAAGACTGTTTTATTTTCTTCCAGGCAAAACTTCAGAATTCCAATTTTAAAGTTATTGTGGGCACAAAGGAAATAAAATCCCCATGATTACTATTGTGAAGGTGGCAGATTAATAGGTACAGCAGACAATAAAGACAGACATGATGCCCTCTGGAAAGTGCTTTCTAGGGGCTGCAGAGATGGCCTAGCGGTTGGGAGCACCGACCGCTCTTGCAGAGGACCCAGGTTCGATCCCCAGCACCCACATGGCAGCTGAGAATCGTCTGTAACTCCAAATTCCAGGAGAACTCCAGTTCCAGGGGAATCTGAGACCCTCTTCTGACCTCCACGGCATTACACGACATGGGTGCACAGACCTACATGCAGACAATGCATTCACACACATACAAAAATAAATAAAATTAATAAAAAATAAAGTGCTTTCTAGCTGGGCGTGGTGGCGCATGCCTTTAATCCTAGCACTCAGGAGGCAGAGGCAGGCGGATCTTTATGAGTTCAAGGCCAGCCTGGTCTACAGAGCGAATTCCAGGACAGCTGGAGCTACAGGGAAACCCTGTCTCGAAAATACCAAAAAGAAAATAATAAATAAATAAAATAAATAAGTAATAAAGTGCTTTCTAGCATCCTGGAGGCTGTTTACTTGAATTTATACTGTGGGAGCTGGGTAGGAGGAAATTCCACTTGAATCATCCTGAAGGCTAAACAAGAGCTGACTGTGAAATAAGAAATTTGTTAGAAAATATAACCAAGTAAAAGAACAACATATTCACAGGTCCAAAACTATACAAAGTGGTAGAAAGTGGTATGGGTGAATAATAAAATAATGTTCTTTTAATGTAAAGAAAAGTGGGGAAGGAGGTTATATGGCTGTGTGTTGGTTCCCAAGCTATTGCTTATTAAAGAGAAATTTCTTGAGGTGCTTTGGGGATGTGACTGTCACAAGTACAAGGACAACCTACTACATAGGAAGAAGAGACTCTGAAGAAGAATAGGCTAGTTGAGAGAGTGTAGCTAGAGAACACAATTTGGTGTTATTGGTACCTGTGTATTTTGTCCAGATAGAACATACAGCAGAAGACTCTCATGAAAACAGGACTTCACTGATACATATTTGATAGAATAGATACAATAAAACACAAAAATCTTTGTACTACAATAATAATAGTTATTTATGTAGAGATTGTGATGGAAACAAAAAAGAATTACTTACTTCAAATTTGTTCCTAACTAACTCAAGTAGGAATTCATTCAACATTGTTGCAACAAAATACCTTTAAAAAAAGAAATTAAAAAAATAATTGAATTTGGGCTCACAATTTGAGGTCATAACATGCATCATAGTGGGAAATGTATAGAAACAGTTGCATGAGACAGATGGTTACATTAGATTAGTTGTGAGGAAAGAGAGAGAAATAAATATACATGCTCAACTGGATTTCTCCTTTTTATTTGGTCTAAGACCCCAGTCCACAGAATGGTACCAACCACACTTATGTCTTCTGACCTTTGTTATCTCAGTACAGTATGATGCAAATGGAAGGTCACAACTAGTCAAGCTTAAAAGATTGTGAACCTTCAGAGTGTGTATCCAGTGATACACCCACCAGTGGCTAAGGGATCATTGGGGAAACTACAAAAGACTTAGTACTGTTGCCTGAGAAAGAGTATGCTGACCAGACTCCAGTGGACCTGCTGGCACAGAAGTACATGTGGGTTTGGGAGCTTGACTGGATGTTGTAATACATGAGATCTGATAGGGTTGGGATATAGAAGGTGGTTGCCTTTGATTGTGAACCATTGTATGAGATGCAAATATGCTCAATAAAAATTACATAAAGTTAAAAAATAATTTAGGCCATACTATTTGGAAAAATGCTTAATTAGTATGAAAGTGATAAGAAAAAGATATGTTAAATGTGTTAATGCTTTGTTTGCAAACACCTGCATTGGTGATGTACTGGTAAACATCACATTCCTTTGGGAATCTTCTGGCACATATATTTAAAGATGTTCATCAGAAGTAAAGAAAGTAAAAGTATGCATTTCTCACTGTTCACAAGACAGGGTTTTAGACATCACAACAAAGTAAGGATCCAGACAATCATACCAGAATACTTCAAAAACCTATACTCCACTAAATTTGAAAACCTAAGGGAAATGGATGAACCAACAAACCTTAACCAAGAAAAGATTGACAGTTTAAACAGACCTATTATATTTTAGGAAATTGAGGATGTAATAAAAAAAAAAAAAACATCCCGACTTAAAAAAGCCTGGACCCAGATAGATTCACAGCAGAATTCTATAAAAAATTTAAGGAGGTCCTACAACCATTACTACTCAATCTGTTGAGAAGGATACAAACAGAGGGAATTCTCCCAAATTCTTTCTATGAAGCCAGCATCACCCTAATACCAAAACCAGGCAAAGATACAACCAAAAAAAGAAAGTTATAGACCCATATTATTAATGAACATAGATGCAAAATTCTCACCAAAATCACATGCACACACACATCAAAAATATCATCCATCATGACCAACTTAGATTCATACCAGTGATGATTCAATATATATGAATCAATAAATATCATAAAACACATAAATCGACTTAAAGACAAAAACCGCATGATCATCTCAATTGATCTAGAAAAAGCCTTTGACAAGATCCAGCATCCCTTCATGTTTAAAGCACTAGAGGAAACTGGACCACAGGGAACATTCCTCAACATGATCAAAGCCATATATAGCAAAAACAATGCCAACATCATCCTAAATGGAGAAAAATTGAAACCATTCCCCTTAAAGGCAGGAACATAGCAAGGCTGCCCCTTATTGCCACTCCTCTTTAAACACAGTGCTTGAAATGCTTGCTAGGTCAATAAGAAAAGAGAAGGAAATGAAAGGAGTACTAATTGGAAAAGAAGTTAAGCTATCCCTTTCTGCAGATGATATGATAGTTTACCTAAGGGATGCTAAAAACTCCACCAGAAAGCTTCTAGAAATGAATAAATGTTTCAGTAAAGTGGTGTAGACAAAATTAAAGAAGAAAAATCAGTAGCCTTTCTTTACATCAACAATACACAAGTGGAGAAGGAATATAAGAAGACGTTACCACTCACAATAGCCTCAAAAATAAGAAAATACCTGGGAACAAACCTAACCAAAGATATCAACTATCTCTACAATACAAATTTTAAACCCCCAAAGGAGAGTGAAAATGACATCAAAAGATAGAAAGACCTCCCATGCTCATGGACTGGGATAATTAATATAGTAAAAATGTCCATTTTACCCAAATAAATATACAGATTCAATGCAATCCCAATCAAAATCTCCATGAGCTTCTTCACAGACTTTGAAAAAAATCCTTAAATTCATATGGCAAAATAAAAAAAATAAAAAAACCTAAATAGCTAAAGCAACCCTGAGTGAAAAATGCAATACAGGGGGATTGCTCTAACAAACTTCAAGCTATATTACAGGCCCATAGTCCAAAAGACAGCCTGGTACTGGCACAAAAACAGACCCATTGACCAATGGTACAAAATTGAAGATCCAAACAAGCTCATATATTTTCAGCCACTTCATAGTTGACAAAGGGGTAAAAATCCTCAATGTAGGAAGGATGGTATCTTCAGCAAATGGCGCTGGCAAAACTGGATCACCATTTGTCGAAGAACAAAATTAAACCCCTACCTCTCACCCTGTACAAAAATTAAATCCAAGTGGATCAAAGATCTCAAAGTAAAACCTGAAAAACTGCAGGTGATAGAAGAAAAAGTTGGTAGCAACCTACAAGACATAGGTGTAGGAAAAGACTTTCTAAATAGCTGCACAGGAAATAAGGTCAATAGTTGATGAAAGCTTCTGTACAGCCAAAGAAACAGTCAAGGAAGTGAAGAGAAAACCCACAGAGTGAGAGAAAATCTTCACCAGTGATTCATCTGACAAAGCACTAATGTCAAGAATATATAGATTACTCAAAAACACAAAGAAGTATGCTGAAATTGTATGTGCTCAGGTTGGGATAGTACCAATAACCCAGTTATAAATATTTCTTGTGGAGAGGGATGCATATTAAAAGAACAACAACAGAAAGATTGCATCAGAATGCTGACTGAAATGGTGACTTGGGAGGGGTGGGAGGGGTGGGAGAGGGACACGGGTGTGTATTCCATTGGTGCAAGTTTAATTGACGTGAGTTCAACAAGTATCCAGTTTTGCCCAGACTCTGTCTACAGGATACATGGTGTTTTAGGACTTAGTAAAAGTAAATATGTGCATATTGGACAACATTGGTTTGAAGGCTAATAAAAACGGTAATGCATCTGAGTTAATTGGTGATATAAATTGCTGTTGTCCACATTAGATTTAACTAAAACCTGTATAACAATTACTTTGGGATTGGTATAAACAAATGTTCTCTATAATTTTGCTGTCATATAGTATTACCTGGTAGCAATCTCTTTCACCTATAGGATGATTTAACTCAAAAATAAACTTTGTTTCCCAAGTTAATCACATACAGTAACCCAAAATAGCATGGGTGAACTTGATGAAATCTGTGCCTTGATTCCACCCTATAGGTATGTATAAAACAACTGGTTTTTTTGACTCATGGTCAAAAATAAAAACCTTAAAATAATAATAAAGGGGATATAGATAGATATGAAACTTTTTGTCAAAAAGCCTTGCAACCCAAAGTCTTAAAACAACTAACTATGAAGGAAAGGATTGTATGTTCCAACAGGCCAGAGTATCCACCACTAATGCTGAAAGAAAGAAAATGCAGCTTTGCAGTGAGTAGGATGCTACAGAAAGTGCCAGCAGAAAGGTTGACTCCTCTGGGCATTGAAGGGAAAATGCCCAGATTGCTGCAGACATCAGTCGCCCTCTGTTGATTCCTACCTAGGTAACAAATTTTTAATATCTCTAACGAAGCTTACCTCTAGGTGCACAAAAGTTTAATATAAGAGCTTTCTTAACTCCCCCCCATAGAATAAGGAGAAATAGGATGATGATGAGGTCGTTCTCCACTGTAGATTGGAGGCAGCTTACAAAAAAAAAAAAAGAGACCCTTAAAATAGTAAAACTGTCCTCTTTAATTGATCTAATGAGACAATAGGAACTTGAAAAGATTATAACTCTATTCAGAACCAATATAATACTAGTTCTGCCTAATTCTATGCATTGATATATAGCTAATAATATTATTAATACAGGAGCTCTGACATCAACAATGGATTATTCTACCAAGGAGATGTTGGCCAGGGGATTCAAGCCCCCACAAAAGGTAAAGGCTCCTTGGCTCCAAACTGGGATATCTGCAGGAAGAGAGGCGATAAGGCCCTGCTATTGAAGACCTGATATAAACATGGGAAAGATGTATGGAGACCACATTTGCAAGTATACAGATGGTCTCTGGAATGCCAGAGAGTGTTACCAAAGGCCACTAAACCAATAAGCAAATATAGGTCTCCTTGAGTCAAGCAAGACTCCTCCGTCAGCACCAGCTACACCTCATCTGCCTGGAAATACTGCGCAGCAGTGGCAGCCATATGTCTGTATATCCCAAATCTAATTGGCTATTATCTCTCTCTTTGGAGGAATAACCCACGGATGATGCCACAAGCTTACATCCTCTAATGGTTAGGAGATGTTATAAACCACATGAAGACCCTGCCATACTTAACAGAAGAAAATGTAATTCATGAATTAACATACCGTCCAAACATCTGTGTCTATACCAAAGTATCCTACCATAACAATCAGTACTGTTTAAATACCTATATATCTAATTGCATGTGCTTCATTAACAGGATCGAAAGGCTATATATTATACTGTTTAAATACCTGTATATCTAATTGCATGTGCTTCATTAGTAGGATCGAAAGGTTATTCCTGGACAAGCTTGCAGCCCATGAAAGAAAACAGCCAGAATTGACTAGAGACCAAGACATCAGCTCCAGAGAAAGTAGACTGTTTTGCTTCTCATCCACCTGTGCCGCTTTTCTAAGCCTAGGGAACAATCTGTGGAAGAGGGGGTGTGGTAGAATGTAAGGGCTGCAATTGGGGTGAATGGTGAAACTACAACAATATAGACCGGACACTCATTTGATCAACTTGATTGAACATACAAGCCCCCCTGCTGAATGGTGGGACCCATGAGCTGTGTGGGTTTGGGCACAACTGCTTGCAAATTGGTTTTACATGAAGGATGCTTGTAATCACAATTTATCACTTATTGTTAAAAAAATGAAAACAAAACAAAACAAAAAAGCAGAGAAAGATGCAGAAAAGTTACGGCAGAATGCATGATCTGGGATGGGTAGGGGTGGCGTGGGGGGAAGGGAAGGGGATATATGCCTGAACTGAATTGGAAAATGATGTATGAAATACATAAAGCATCAATAAAAAAAATAATAAAAAGTAAAAAAAAAAGAAAAACACAAAGAAGTTAGAAAACAAATGACCATCTCAAAAGGTGGAGTAAAGAGCTGAACAGAGACTTCTCCTGTGAGGAAGTAAAGATGGAGGAGAAGCATCTTAAAAAGTGTTCAACATCATTAATAATTAAGGAAATGCAAATTAAAACCACTCTCAGATATCATCTCACTCCAATACTACTGGCTAAGATCAGTGCAAAAGACACCAAATACTGGAGAGGTTGTGGGGAAAGGGGAACACTCATCCATTGCTGGTGGGAATGTAAACTTGTACAAACATATGGAAAGTAGTGTGGAGGATCCTCAAAAAACTCAAAATGAGCCTACCACCTGACCCAGCCATACCACTTCTGGGTATATACCCACAAGACTCATCCTACCCCAAAGATACATCGACATCCATGTTAATTCCAGCTCTCTTCACAATAGAGAAGAGCTGGAACCAACTCAAATGCCCCTCAACTGAGGAGTGGATGACAAAATATGGTACATCTACTCAATGGAGTACTACTCAGCAGTACAGAAAGATGACATCATGAACTTTGCAGGGAAATGGATGGAACTCAAAGCCATTATGCTAAGTGAAGTAGCACAGTCCCAGAAAAAGGTGAATGGTCTCCCTCATCTGTAGATGCTAGCACCAAATCCCCAGATGAAAGGCAAGCTGAATAACATTATTGTTATATTTCTGTTTATCTGAAAACAACTATGTTGTTATAATGTAAATCCTTTAACGAGCTCTAGAATTGGCCCACCACTTAATTTCAGACTCTGTAATTACTGTATATAAGTGGAACGTATGTATGCACATTTTAGAGTAATATAATGGATAGTTGTAGCAGAGTGCATGATCTGGGGTGGGGTGGGGGAAAGGAAAGGGGAATATGTCTAAACTGAACTGAGAAATGATGTCTGCAATACACAAAACATCTATAAAAGCATTATAAAAGAAGAAAACATAGATAATAAACAGCATATGTATAATTAAAATATTAAAAGAAATCCTTAATATTTTTGGAAAAAAGTCTACTTGTCTTAAAAGAAATCTATATTTTCTCGGTTTAACAGATAATTTTACCATATATTTAATAATTAGGTATGAAAATATATATTCTAGCTGTGCATGGTGGCACATGCCTTTAATCCTAGCACTGGGGAAGCAGAGGCAGGCAGATCTTTGTGAGTTCAAGGCCAGCCTGGTCTACAGAGTGAGTTCCAGTACAGCTGGGGCTACAGGAAGACCCTGTCTCAAAAAGAACAACAACAAAAAAAGAAAATATATATTCTATTCATGAGATTCTGAAATTGGAATTATGTGTCTAATTTCTTCTGTTTTATAGTCATCTGGCTGTATGAATGTGATAAATTAAATTGTTAAAGCAGACAGGTTTACAAGGATAATGAGAATATTTTAGGGAGTATGTTTTTTTGCATTTTTATTCTTTGAGAAATTCATACAATGTATTTTCATCAAATTAATGCATTTTCTCCAACTACACCCTAATCTACTCATCCTTCCCTGCCAATGCAATATTGTGTCCCATTTTTTGGATGGTAAAGGAGAATCCATTTATTCATTTTTATTTTTTGTGTGTGTTTCATAATATTTTATTTCATTAACTTTAGTTTTTCCTTAGCATACAATGTATTAGATATCATTATGGGGACTGGAGAGATGGCCTAGCTGTTAAGAGTGCCAACTGCTCCTGCAGAGGACCTGGGTTTGATCCCCAGCACCCACATGGTGGCTGAGAACCGTCTGTAACTCCAATTCCAGGAGAACTCTAGTTCCAGGAGAATCCGACGCCCTCTTCTGACCTCTTCGGCATTGCATGACACGGGTGCACAAACCTACATGCAGACAATACATTCGTACACATAAATAAATAAATACATAAAATAAAAATTTTTGGAAAGCATTTATAGATATCATTATGGTATTTTTTAAACATTTTTATTGAAGCTTTGTGCATTTCATATACTATTTCACATTCCAATCTAGACTCATCTCCCATTCCATGCCCCCCACCCCACCTGACTTCATGCACCCTGCCATTCCTGCCCTGTAACTTTTTCTGAGTATTTTCAAAGTTATACAAAGCAAAAGTTTACTGTTCTTAGGGGAACTTTACTGTTTCAGCCAGTTCCTCTGCTGTGGTAGCCATTCCTTCCAATCTGTATTGCTTCAACATAAGCATATGTATATATATATATAATATATAATATTATTTACATATGCTATGTTGAAGCAATACAGATTGGAAGGAATGGCTACCACAGCAGAGGAACTGGCTGAAACAGTAAAATCCCCTAAGAACAGTAAACTTTTGCTTTGTATAACTTTGAAAATACCAGAAAAAAGTTACTAGGGCAGGAATGGCAGGGTGCGATTGAAGTCAGGTGGGGTGGGGGGCATGGAATGGAGAATGAGTCTAGAATTGGAATGTGAATAGTATATGAACATGCACAAAGCTTCAATTAAAATTGTTTAAAAAATATACCATAATGATATCTATAAATGCTTTCCAAAAATTTTTATTTATGTATTTATTTATTTTATGTGTACGAATTTATTGTCCTGCATGTAGGTTTGTGCACCCGTGTCATGCAAATTGCCGAAGAGGTCAGAAGAGGAAGAGGATGTCGGATTCTCCTGGAACTAGAGTTTCTCCTGGAATTGGAGTTACAGGGACGGTTCTCAGCCACCATGTGGGGTTGGGGATCAAATCCCAGGTCCTCTGCAGGAGCAGTTGGCACTCTTAACAGCTAGGGCATCTCTCCAGCCCCATTATGAATATCTAATACATTTGTATGCTAAGGAGAAAAACTATAAATGTTAATGAAATAAAATATTATGAAACACACCACAAAAAATTAAAAAATGAATAAATGGATTTTCTTTCCTTTACCCATCCAAAAAATGGGACACAATATTGCATTGGCAGGGAAGGATGAGTAGATTAGGGTGTAGTTGGAGAAAATGCATTAATTTGATTGAAAAAATTGTATTGAATTTCTCAAAGAATAAAAATGCAAAAAAACATACTCCCTAAAATATTCTCATTATCCTTGTAAACCTGTCTGCTTTAACAATTTAATTTATCACATTCATACAGCCAGATGACTATAAAACAGAAGAAATTAGACACATAATTCCAATTTCAGAATCTCATGAATAGAATAATATTATTTTCTTTTTTTGTCTTGTTGTTCTTTTTGAGACAGGGTCTTCCATGTAGCCCCAGCTGTACTGGAACTCACTCTGTAGACCCATTGGCTGGCCTTGAACTTCACAAAGATCTGCCTGCCTCTGCTTCCCCATTGCTAGGATTAAAGGCATGTTGCCACCATGCCCAGCTCCTAGTTTTCAATTTTATAATATTTTCATTACTAATTATTAAATTTATATGGTAAAATTATCTGTTAAACTGAGAAAATATAGATTTCTTTTAATACAAGTAGACTTTTTTCCCAAAAAATATTTTAAGGATTTCTTTTAAATATTTAATTTTATAACATATGCTGTTTATTATCTTAATGTTTTCTTCTTTTAAATGTCTTTTATTAGATGTTTTGTGTATTGCATGACATCATTTCTCAGTTCAGTTTAGGACATTTCCCCTTTCCTTTCCCCCACCCCACCCCAGATCATGCACTCTGCTACAACTATCCATTATATTACTCTAAATGGCTGCATACATACTTTCCACTCATTAACAGTAATTACAGAGTCTGAAATTAAGTGGTTGGGCCAATTCTAGGACTTGTTAAGGGATTTACATTATCAACACAGGTTGTTTCAGGATAAAAGAGATATAATATAAGTGTATTTCGTCTTTTGCCTTCACCTGGGGTTCTGGTGCTAGGGCATCACAATATGAGCGGGACCATTCACTCTTTTCTGGGACTGTTTGTACTCACTTAGAAACATAATGCATATTGTAGTTCCAATGCAATTTCCCTGCAAAGTTCATGTATGTGTTTTTCTGTTAGCTGCTCCATGAAACTCCATTTGGTAGATGTACCATATTTTTGTTCCATCTTTCCTCAGTTATCGGGCATTTCGATTGGTTCCACTCTTCTCTCGCTATTGTGAGGAAAGAGCGCCATTAACATGGATGTGCCCATTATCTTTGTCAGTAGGATGAGTACTTGTGGGTAATATACCCAGAAGTGTATGTGCTGGGTCAGGTGGTATGCTTCATTTTGAGTTTTTAAGTGTTTCCACACTGCTTTCCTAAGGGGTTTGTAAAGTTTTACATTCCCACCAGCATGGATGCAAGTGTCCCCTTTCCCCACCAACACCTGCACAAGTGATCTTGGTGTTTTCCTTGATCTTAGCCAGTAGTATTGGAGTGAGATGATATCTGCAAGAGTGGTTTTAATTTTGCATTTCATTAATTATTAATACTGGTTGATACTTTTTAAGATGCTTCTCCTCCATCTGTTACTTCCTCCACAGGAGAAGTCTCTGTTCAGCTCTTTACTCCAACCTTTGAGTATGGTCATTTGTTTTCTAACTTTCTTTGTGTTTTCTTTTTTTTTTTTTTACTTTTTTATTATTTTTTTTATTGATGCTTTATGTATTCATACATGCTCATTTTCAATTCAGTCAGGCATATATCCCCTTCCCTTTCCCCCCACCCCACCCCTTACCCACCCAGATCATGCATTTCTGCCGTAACTTTCTGCATCTTTCTCTGCTTTTTTTTGTTTTGTTTTGCTTTTCATTTTTTTAACAATAAGTTAGATAAATTGTGATTACAAGCATCCTTCATGTTAAAACCAATTTGCAGCAGTTGTGCCCAAACCCCACACAGCTCATGGGTTCCCCCATTCAGAAAGGGGGCTTGTATGTTCAATCAGTTTGATCAAATGATGTGTCCGGTCTATATTGTTGTAGTTTCACCATTCACCCCCAATTGCAGCCCTTACTTCTACCACACCCCCTCTTCCACAGATTGTCCCTAGGCTTAGAAAAGCGGCGCACAGGGTGATGAGAAGCAAAACAGTCTACTTTCTCTGGAGCTGATGTCTTTGTCTCTAGTCAATTCTGGCTTTTCTTTCATGGGCTGCAAAGTTTGTCCAGGAATAACCTTTCGATTCATTAGTAGTAATGAAGCACAAGCAACTAAATATATAGGTATTTAACAGATATAATATATTAGGCCTCGATCCTGTTAATGAAGCAACATGCAATTAGATATTATTAGTGTATTTAAACAGTTACTGATTTTATGGTAGGATACTTTGGTATTAGACACAGATGTTTGGACGGTATGTTAATCATGAATTACATTTTTCTTCTGTTAAGTTATGGCAGGGTCTTCCTGTGGTTTTATAACGTCTCCTAAACCATTAGAGGATGTAAGCTTTATGTGGCATCCACCGTGGGTTATTCCTCCAAAGAGAGAGATAATAGCAAATTAGATTTGGGCTATACCAGACAATATGGTTGCCACTGCTGCGCAGTATTTCCAGGCAGATGATGTATAGCTGGTCGCTGACGGAGGAGTCTTGCTTGATCAAGGAGACCTATATTTGCTTATTGGTTTAGTGGCCTTTTTGGTAACACTCTCTTGGCATTCCCAGAGACCATCTGTACACTTGCACATGTGGTCTCCATACATCTTTCCCATGTTATATCAGGTCTTCATAGCGGGACTTATCGCCTCTCTTCTGGCAGATATTTCCCAGTTTGGAGCCAAGGAGCCTTTACCTTTTGTGGGGGCTTGAATCCCCTTGGCCACCATCTCCTTGGTAGAATATCCATTGTTGATGTCATAGCTCCTTGTATAAATTTTGTTATTTTTTTGTTTTTTAAAAATATTTTGTTTAAGTGCATAGCTTTAGGAGACTTTAGCATTAATTTGGTTTCTGAATTAGAGTTAAATAATCCTTTTCAGAGTTTCTATTGTCCATTAGTCAATTAAAGAGGACAGTTTTACTGATTTTCAAGGGAATACCTCTGTAACAGCTGCCTCCAATCTACAGCTGGAGAGCAACGCCCTCATCATCATCCTATTTCTCCTTATTCTATGGGGGCGGAGTTAAGAAAGCTCTCATATTAAAACCTTTTGGCACCTAGAAGGTAAGCTTCGTTAAGAATCATTAAAATATTTGTTATAGGTTAGGAATCAACAGAGGGCCTTGATGTCTGCAGCAAATCTGAGCATTTCTTCCCTTCAATGCCCAGAGATGTCAATCTTCTGCTGCACTTTTCTGTTAGCATCCTACTCCACTGCAAAGCTGCATTTTCTTTCTTTCAGCCATTAAGTTGGTGATACTCTGGCCTGTTGGAACATACCAATCCTTTCCCATAGTTAGTTTTTAAGATTTGGGTTGCAAGGCTTTTTGACAAAAAGTTTTCATATCTATCTATATCCCCTTTTTTTATTTTAAGGTTTTTATTTTTGACCATGAGTCTCAAAAAACCCAGTTGTTTTTTATACGATACTATAGGGTGGAATCAAGCACAGATTTCAATCAAGTTCATCCATGCTATTTTGGGTTACTGTATGTGATAACTTGGGAAACAAAGTTTATTTATNGCATATGGTATATATATATATATTATATATATATATATATATATATATATGACCTATACTAAAATTATATCATCTGTACACAAATTGTCATTTCCATATCATATTTCAGGATTTATATTTTTCCTTTTTAAATTTATATTACTCTAATATATGCCTACATATCCTCCACCCATATACCAAGATTGCAAAGTCTAAAAATATGTAGTGGGTTAATTCTGGAACTTGTTAAGGGATTTACATTATAAGACCACAGTTGCTTTCAGGGAAAGGAGTATATAACGTTGATATTTCTCTGTTTGCCTTACAACTGGGTGCTTGGTGCTAGCATCCACAAATGAGGGATACCATTCATCATTTGCTTTTCTGGGACTGTGTTACTTCACTTAACATAATATCTTCTAGTTCCATCAATTTACTTGCAAAGTTCATGACGCCATCTTTCTTTACTGCTCCATAGAACTCCATTGTGTAGATGTACCACATTTTTGTTATCTTGTCCTCAGTTCAGGGGCATTTGGGTTGGTTCTAACTCTTCTCTTCGCTATTGTGAAAAGAGCTGCCATAAACATAGATGTGCATGTATCTTTGCAGTAGGATGAGTCTTGTGGGTATATATCCAGAAGTAGTATTGCTGGGTCAGGTGGTAGGCTCATTTTGAGTCTTTTAAGGGTTCTCCACACTGCTTTCCAAGGGGGTTGTATTAGTTTACATTCCCACCAGCAGTAGATCAGTGTCCCACTTTCCCCACAACATCGCCAGCATTTGGCATCTTTTGTTTTCTTGATCTTAGTCAGTCTTATATGAGTCAGGTGGTTTTAATTTGCATTTCCTTAAATATTAGAAACGTTGAACTTTTTTTAACAATTTTTTATATTTTTTAATTATATTTATTTTGGTATGTGTATGAATGCACTGTCTGCATGTAGGTTTATGCACCCGTGTCATGCAACACCGTCGAGGGCAAAAGAGAGTCTGTAGGATTCCTCTGGAACTGGAGTTAAAGATGGTTCTCAGCCACCATGTGGGTGCTGGGGATCAAAACCCGGTCCTCTGTAAGAGTGGTAGGCACTCTTAACCACTAGGCCATCTCTCCAGCCTGATGTTGAACCTTTTTTTAGATGTTTCTAAGCCATCTTTATTTGCTCATTTATGAAGTCTCTGCTCAGTTCTTTACTCCATCTCTTGAGTGAGTCATTTGATTTCTTACTTCTTTGTTTTTTGAGTAGCTTATATATTCTGGAAGTGAATGCTCTGTCAGATGTATCACTTGTGAAGGTTTCCTCCCACTCTGTGGGTTTTCTCTTCACTTCCGCAGGTGAAGTTCAGTTTCAAGTTGAGATCTTTGATCTAGTTGGAGTTGATTTTTGTGCAAGGCGAGAGGTAGGGTTTAGTTTTATTCTTCTACAAGTGGTGGCCTTGTTTTTCCAACACTATTTGCTGAAGATGCTGTCTTCAAAACCAGCCTCCCAGCCAGCACAGCAGCAGCGGGATACATAGGAGGGTCTAGAACCTAGAGAGGTTAGTGGTGGCTAGGTTGCCCTAGGGAAGCCAGGTCCAGGGGCTTGGGTTCAAGCATCCAGCGAAACTACACCCCTCTTGCATAATAGTCCTGGGTGGAGTCTCCCAGCTAGCACAGCAGCAGCATGATGCAGTATGACCCAATGTGTGTCCTCTTTTTTTAAAAAAATAAAACCCATCAATTCCAATCCCCACTACCCATGTGCTCTTGGGCATGTTACTATCCACTAAACTGTGGTCATCCCACAAGGAAACAGGCTTCCCAGCAGCTCTCAGTTGCCAATACCTCTTAAGCTCAGTGTGTGACATACCCAGCTTCCTATTCCAGGATACTGTTTGTTTGGATTGAAGTTGAACAGGGGTTATGCATCTTGTCACAACTACTATGAGTTAACCTGTGCACCTACCCTGTTATGGTTATAAAATAGTTTCCTTGTGGTCTTCCGCTACCTCTGCTTATCTTCTGATCCACTTTTGACAATAGTCCCTTCCTTTGCATTGGAAGGAGATGTTATTTAAGGAAATATGAAGGCATACTGTTTTTGAGGGAGCTGTAATTTATCAGGAAACCATTTTATAAGGAATAGTAAATGTTTATTATTTGTAGAAATAATATCATGAAGAAAGACACAGAAATGACAGAGAATTATACTAAGGAAATAGGGAGATTTATTTGATACATTAGGGAAAAAGGAAGCAGAGATATGTGAAGACTGGTAAGTGGAGAACTGAAGAACACCATTCTGGACTGGCTACAAGCTTAAGTCGTTTCTATTTCTGCCAGCAAAGGTCATTGGAAGGATACACATGGTATCAATGAGTTTGTGTTTATTTTCAATCTTGTTAGAATGATTAATATACTTTAATATTTATTTTGTACAGCCTGACGGAGGGCTTTTACCTTAAACTTCAGATGATATATGTTTAAGTCAAAGGGCATTGTTAAGAAAAATGATGCCAGCACAGATGGGAAAAACCGGTAAGAAGTCCTGCTCATAGCTGAGAAACTCTTGGTAACCAATTAGAACTGGGAGAAGGAGAATTGAGTTTCTATAAGGCAGTACCTGTAGATAGGGTGACCAGGTTCCAGGAGGGACATTTGGGGACAAAACATGGCTTAATAGGCCATAACAAACTTGACAAAGTTCAAGAAATTTGGTGTTGGGGGTATGGAAAGGGGTAGTAGGAAAGGGCATCTAAATATGATCAAGACATATGTGTTTCCTTGTTAATCACCATCTGCTGCATAAGGAACTTCTCAAGTTGAGAGATGTATTTATCCTAGGTGTGGGGGTGGCATTTAATCTCAATTCTTTCCTTATTTTAAGAGGTAAAGTTTCTTGTAAAAGCAAATTGTTTAAAATTTTGTTTATTACATAGAAGTGGTCTTATAGATGCTAATATCCAGATTATATTTTTATTCATTTACTCATGAAGACTGAAGATATAAGTTCATGCTGCCGGTAGTACTCTAAAATAAACTAACCAATGTGATATGATGTGTAAGTGTATGTAGCCATGTAAATATATAAAGGTGTTTGTATATATGTGTATATATACATACAATAGAATGTGTATATGACTATTTATATATTTATGTTTGCATAAGTAGTTTTATGTTTATATATGTTTAGGCATAATATAAATGCATATGTGTACATAAACTTATGTTTGTATATACCTATATATGTATATATACATATATAGGTATGTACATACACTCTGCCACACATTTCCTGAATCTCTTTCCGAGTCTTCCAGAGTTGTGTTTTGTTTTATTTTTCCTCCAGTTCTTTTGTTGTTCTCCCCAACTTGTATTGCTTATATGTGTAGATATGTATATGCATATATATACATAATTGTATACATAATTGTACATATACATAAATACATACACACATACATACATACACATATCACCTGAATTGGAAGATTTTCTTAAGATATGCATGGAGACTTACAAACTGGAGACCTGGGACAGTTACTGATTGATTCTAATTATTAGGCTGTGAAAAGTAAGACTGGCTAGTACTACAGTTCATGTTTAAAGCTGCAAAGAAGCTAATAACAATATTTCAAGTCACAAAAAGCAGAGAAAACTTTCTCCTACTCAGAAGAGAGTATTTGTTTTCTATCTAGGTTTTAAATTAATTGATCAACTCAGTTCACAGTACAGAGTAGAATCTGATTTGTTATGTCTACCTATTTAAATGTTAATTTGAACCCCAAATATCTTTCCAGGAAAACAGTAATATTGGAATAATAGCTCAGCATGATGTATCCAAGTTCATTTGACGTTAAAATTAACAGAAACACTATTTAGCTATTTATCTATTTATCTGTCCAGAGAGTTGTATAAATTCTAAATGATATGAAAATAACCCAAAATAAATGTAAATAATTTACTTGATGATTATGAGTGTGGCTGATAAAGGAATACATCAGTGAGGAGTTAATAGGTATGTAAAGGCCTAAGGGAAAATGGAGGGAAGGGAGAGCAAGACAGTAATCTGAGAGAATCTCAGAATGCAGGGGACCTTCAAGACCAAAGCCTGTGAAGTGGAGTCCCTCTGGGTAGATCAGTAGCATCATGTGAGCCAGTGCAGTAACAGCAGGGTTGGTAACAAGGAGCATACTGCTACAGGGCTCAGACAAAGAAAAACTCCTGAGTACAGTTGTGTCATTGCCCTGACTGAAATTGGCTCTAGTTGAAAAGTTTTGAGCATCCAAGTGACTATATCTGATCTGCGTGTTGCAGCTTCATCGGTGCCAAATGGTAGGCAGTGTCATAAGAGGACTACTGGTCAATTCAAATGAGAGGTAGCAGGAATTTCAACCACAGCTATCAAGGCAAATGGTGAAAACTAAATTAAGTTAAAATATAAGGATTTAAGGTTGGAGTGATGGCCTAGCGGTTAAGAGCCCTGACCACTCTTGCAGAGGACACGGGTTTGACCCCCATCACCCACATGGCGGCTGAGAACCGCCATTAACTCCAGTTCTAGTGGAATCTGACGCCCTCTTCTGACCTCCGTGGCATTGCACTACACGGGTACACAACCCTACATGCAGACAGTACGTTCACACACATACAAAAATAAATAAAATTAATATATATAAAGATTTAATATCATGCATATATATATATATATCACTGAAAAGCAATGATGTCTTTTTAAACTTACATATTTTGCCATTTGTAAAGTATTTACCTTCAAATTTGAATGCAAAGCTACATTTTGTTCATTTATTTTATTAAATATTTTCAAATTTGGCAAAAATAATGACATTTTCCTTATAGAAGCTGACAACATATTTACACAGACACAGGGCCTAAAACCGTGTTAAAATAAGAAAAAGATGAGCTGAACTCTCATTTTCTCCCTGTCCCTCTTTTTTAATAGTCTTTTGTCTAGCTTGCTATTTTACCCCTAACTTGGCTTGTAACAAATGTGGAAATGCCTAAAACAGGTGAAGGTTCTCTGTCAGCTATATTGTTTTCTTCTAGGAGAGTATTTGAAACCATTCATGCAACTAAAAAATCTCTAGGCATTTTCATATTACTTTGTGATTTCACTTGGAATATAAATGTCAGTGAATTTTTCAAAGTTAAATGAAGGAAAGTTAGAGTGAAATTGCTTCATGCTTATAACTAAGAGAGCATCAGTCTCTGTTACAAAGATAAGATTCATTTTACCCAACACATTATTTTAATCATATATAATAAATTTAAATGATGGTGGTTTTAGAGAATGCCTTTTTATTTCACAAAGATTTCCTCATTT
Organism: Rhizomys pruinosus; assembly: GCA_009823505.1. NCBI lineage: Eukaryota > Metazoa > Chordata > Mammalia > Rodentia > Spalacidae > Rhizomys > Rhizomys pruinosus. The sequence goes on from VZQC01003283.1 coordinate 155,245, forward strand.
CAGGAGTTCTGTATTGTCATTTCGACCACTTTAACCAATGATTCTTCATTCTCCAGAAAAGTTAAAATGTCTGAAAGCAAGCTGTCTTCTGACTTTTCCCCTCTTCCCATATAATAGCTAATCTGTAGAATTCATTCAAAAATAAATTGGAGTTATTATTGTAGAGAATGCTGTTACATTATTTTCTCCTTTCATCTTACTCTGAGGCTCTGAATATGTGACTCCAGTTCACTGTTATGTAAGAAATAATAGTGAAACAGACAGGAACACAGATATAATTTATCATATAACTAAGTCATATTACAGCGATGCTTATGAAAGCAGGACTCTTCACATCTATTTAAAGGCCAAGTGTGGAACCTAACTGTGAACAGACTGAGCAAAAGCTTGGCTCATCCTTCAGTGAAACAGTTTCTCCAGCATGAAAATGAGAGTCAAATGCCCAGTTTCCTATTTTCTCATTGTTTCATTCAGGCCGGGCATCTGTTTGCATGAAGTCCTCTGAAACACAGAAACTAAGAGAAAAATTAAGTGGGGGAAAAGGAAACAAAACAAAAGGACAAAAAAATTAACTCTGAGCCATTAAGTTTGCCTTTGACAAAGGTGAACCTAGAACCTCATAGAATATTACAGTTACATCCAGAAAAACAATTTTGCAAGTCAAAAAGAGCCTGAACTTTGGAATCTTTCTCCAGTGTGAAATGTCTCTATAATCTCGCAGAGATGGGAAATTGAGCAGAGCAAATTTGAAAGCAACCAACTGAAACCTTTTTACACTTGCAAGCTAATGGGCTGAATGGACTGAGGTCCCACAATGTAGTGTAACTTTCCTCTTTTCATATTATTATTGTTTGTTAGCTGACAAAACCCGAAGATCTTTCATAATTTTCTTTCTGCCTCAAGTCTAACTATGCAATGGGACTGTGTACTTGGATTTTTTTAGTTTGGCTAAAGACTATCTTTCAAGTACCTTCTTTTAACTATAAAGTTGGTATTTATAATAAAAAATAAACATGACATATAGTATAGGTTAAAGGAAAACACTAAAACTTAAAACCCAAAGACAAATGTCTTTGCTGTTTTCTTTTACTTGTGTTTTGTATGCCTTGTTTATTTATTAAATTTATAATCAGAGTCTTGCTCTGTAACCCCTGCTGTTTGTCCATGGTCAACTTTATAAACTAAAAGATCAGATAATATTCAGCTTGGGATGAATAGGTCAGCTCGGATGTTAATTTGGTATCACATGGTAATGTATGCACTCTCTACTAATAAGACTGGACTACTTCTGAAGCAATCAGAGTTATATATAGGAAAAAATAAAGTTAACCTTTGAAGGCTGGGAAATATATAAGCGGTTTAAGAGCTCTTGTTACACTGACAGAGGTCCTGGATTCAATTCCCAATGCTCACATGGAGTGGCTCACGGATGCCTATGACTCCACTTGTACTGGTTGGGACGCTTCATGAGCACCTGCACACGGACATACAAGCAAGCAGTCACACAGACATATAAATAGAATACCTATATGTATTTAAAAATCAATTTTTAAAATGTTGATCTGCAGAATCCTAATATTTATCCCTGTGACAATTCTAGATGCCCCTACCTAAGCCTACATTAAATTTCACTGTTCACAACTGCTATGTAAGCACTATCTTGTCTGCTAATGCTTCTGACTCTAATGACAGTAGCTTACAGAAAGCATGAATATTTTGCAGATCCTTCTCTTTTTCCTGGTCTTGAAATTGGAAAATTCCTATAATTTCTGTACTGTCTGAACTACGAAGTAGAGCTGAGGAATTGAAAATTTTCTGAGCTGTGATAAAGACTCCTGTCAATTGAAATGAACTTACAGATTTTTGTATTTATTATTATTTTTAATAGTTTTATTAAAGTTTTGTGCATTTCATACATAATTTCTCAGTCCAATTTAGACTCATTTCCCTTTCCATGCCCCCCCCCCAACCGAGTTCATACATTCTGACATACATGTCTTGTATGTTTTTCTGAGTCTTTTAAAAGTTTTTCAAAACAGAGGATGTTGTTTTGAGGAGAACTTTACTATGAGAGTTGGTTCTTTGTACCAGTTCATTTGTTGTTGTTATTCCCTCCAATTTGTATTGCTTCAACATATATATATATATATATATATATATATATATATGTCAAGCCTATACTAAAGTTATGTCATCTGAAAAAATACTGTATGCTATTTCCAAATCATATTTCAGGATTCACTTTTCCCTTTTAATTTTATATTACTCAAAAATATGCCTACATACTTTCCACCCATATATCAAGATTACAAAGTCTCAAAATAAGTGGTAGATTAATTCTAGAGCCTTGTAAGAGATTCACCTTATAAGAGAACAGTTCCTTTCAGATAAAGAGGAATATATCATTAACATTGCTCAATTTGCCTTACAACCAGGTACTTGGTGCTAGCATCTACAAATGAGGGATACCAATCACTGTTTGTGGTTCTGTGGCTGTGTTACTTCACTTAATATAATATCTTCTAATTCCATCTTTTTACCTGCAAATTTCATGATGTCATCTTTATTATCACTGCATAGAACTCCATTGTGTAGATGTACCACATTTTCTCTATATACTCCTTGGTTGAGGGGCACTTGAGTTGGTTCCAGTTCTTCACTACTTTGAAGAGATCTGCAATAAACATGGATGTGCATGTATCTCTGTGGTAGGATTTTTTTTTAAGTTCTATTCTTCAACTTTTTGTCATGTTTGTGACAATAACCTTCACATTATGAAATACTTGTGCTTTAAGATTTTGTATGTACTATTTTGGCATATAGTAGTAATTACCTAATCTTATCCACAATAATAAATCTATTCCAAACATCAATAAATCTACAGAATTCTAAATGTTGAGGAAAATTCTAATTTTGCATTCATTACTGAGAAAGAACATCAGAGTTGGGTTGGAAATCCACTGGTCTTACTATCAAAATAAATTTGCATAAATCTCAGCCCAAAGCATAGGACACAGTGTTTTGGGTCTACAAATGAGTAACCAGCATCACATTCACGACTACCAAAGGTCTGACTTCAACATTTTTGTGCAGATCTGAAGTTACTGAGTTTCAATAGTACCAGAGCGCACATGTAATTATGTAAGAATGTCAGTTTCTCCATGACACCCTAAATGCTGTGTAATGTCAAATCTCTGTTACTCAATGATAAATTTTAACAAGACCAACTAGCCTTTTGATGGCAAGTACATAACAAAATTTGAAATAACGGTCAACTGAATATCTGAATATTTCTCTCTTCTTTTCATTTAAAGGTTAAATTTTTGAAAATTTCACTTTTGTGTACTATAATTACATCATTTCCTACCCTCCCTCTCTGAGTTCCAGATATTTTCATGTCTCCACTGCCTGTTAATATATTGTCCTATTTTTAAATTACCTATATCTATATCTATATCTATATCTATATCTATCTATATCTATATCATGTGTATTTGTGTGTGTGTGTGTGTGTGTGTGTATTTTCATGTGAATGTGTTTAGGATAACCATGTGGACTGGATACACTACCAGTCAGCTTTTCCCTGGAGGAAACTAATTCTGTCCTCAGCAGTCATAGATCTCATGGTACCTTGTGAAAATTTCTCAGTCCACATTGTCATGTGACCTGGTGATAACAAAATTTTGGAATAAATATTCCAATTCTAATAAAGTTACCCTAAAATGTCTTCTCTTTACCAAGTTTTCAATTTATAGCCAACTGAATGCTTTTCTTGTTCATAATATTTTTAAACCCAGAAGTTCAAAATTATTAAGAAATAAGATAATTAAATATGTTTTCTATTCAGAAGTTAACATTACAGTGTCAGGATTTGACTTATGGAAAGGCGAGGCACTTTTAGAATCAAAGATAAAGAATAAATAATGGTCAGAAAAATTAAACAGTTACTATTGCATTATAGGTAGCTTTCTTCTATAATTAACATGTTCGAATCTTCAACCTGAGTTTTCTGAGGATATAATTTTATGGATATTCACCAAAATGAAATACACAAATTTAATATTTCATGTCTGTGTCTTATCACCATATCCAGTATTCAGACACAAACAGAGCCAAACACAGACACACATGAGAGTGAGATTGAGAAAGAGAGAAAGAAAGAGAGAGAGGGAGAGAAAGAGATAGAGAGAAATAGTCTTCTATATTAGGAGCAAAAAATAAATTTTTAAAGATTTTAAGATGCTATAATTTTAGTATCACAAAACCAACTAGAATATAAGTTCTCTTGTTATAAGATAATTTAATACCATTGATAGAAATTATGACCATTAATCGTTAAGTTTAAACTTACTTCATCTGAGCAATTTGAAAACAAGTTGTAAACTGAAGAACATTACACTATCTTAGTGATGTTGACCTAGATGCTGACTTGAGTTCTCCAATATGTGTCCATTTAAAAGCACAAGTGATGGAGAAACTTTGCTTCCAACCAAGATATGGGAAGACTCAATATTTTTCTACTGTAATTCTATAGTCAGGGGCATTTCCAGGTTACATACAAAATGAAGATTGAAAATTTATCGATGAACACTGCCAAGTTTTTCAATAAATATATAAAGTAATTTAAAGTTGCAGAACTTGTTATTTGTGAGCTAGACTTATTGTGTGGTAGAGCTTAAAAACTCAAAACTATTTTATGGAGTTAAAGTTTTGATTGGTTCTGAAAGTATATCTCTGAGTTAGATGTGTCTAAAGCTATGAAAAATATAATCTATTTATCTTAGAGTTGATATGTGTTCTCCTGATTTTTGCTTTAGGATAAAACAGGAAAATGTATTACCAACTCACAGGTTCTAGAAATAAGATTGGAAAGGTTTTGCATCCATATACAATGCATATCTATGCCATGATTTTTTATTTCACAAAAATGTGTTAAATAGATTTTTGGGCAATCACTTGATGCCAAATAATGTTATGAATCATCCATTAAAATTTACTTACAATCTCAGTTTCAAATGTCTTTCACCTCTGCAGAAATTAGGTTATATGTATTAAATATCCCCCAAAGTAACAAAATTCATCAAAAGAACAATTCCAAAGGAACACATAGAAGAAATATCAGACCTGATATAAATGATGGGACGAGACAATCAGCTAAATGTAGAAAACAATCCATGAAGAGTTAAACCAGGTTAGCCTATAGGACATAAAAAGAACATGTATCAAAGGACCACTGAAACTGAGAATCTGAAATCATGAATACCATCGTATGTCTCTATACTGAGCATGTTTCTATGGAAGAATGTAGTCTGAATGGATCAACAGGAGTAAAACACGGAACCTTGAAAGAATGGACTTTTATATTCTTTGTTACTTTTAATTATGACATTTTACTTTTTCTTGGTCTTTTTGAGACATGGTCTCCGTGTAGCCCTAGCTGTCCTGGAACTCACTGTGTAGACATGGCTGACTTTGAATTTATAGAAATCCACCAGCCTCTGCTTCCTGAGTACTGAGATTAAAAGCATGTGCTACCACGCCCTACTTAGCTCAATTTACTTTTAAATTCCTATTCCCTACAAATTGGCAAGCTAGTACCCGCTTGTTATTCTATCACCAAGGGAGCAGGGGCAGGGAATCATGAGTTTGAGCCCATCTGGACTACATAGGAAACCTTGTCTCAAACAAAATTGCATCCAGTAGAAACAACTGTATTAGTATGTAGTCTTAGAAAACTTGACAAATTAATATTCCTGCAGACATTATCACAGACAAGTGTCAGAACAACTGGATGATTCCCCATAATTCTTCACACTGCTTTTGGGGAGCCAGTCCCAGTCCCTAATCCTTGCCCTTGCATTCTGGTAACCAGAACAGTTATTTCTGTACCAAATATCATGGAATTAGAAATAATGCCATGTGGTCTTTTGGGGCACAGTTCTGTCCTTCAGGTTTAAAAAGTTGAGAGGCAGCTGTACTTTTTTGTGAATTACATTGCTTTTTTATTTAGTAGCATTCTCTCACATGGTTTCCAAGTTGTTTTTGTTTAACCACTTATCAATCAAAAATTATCTGGCTTATTTTCATTCTGGACCCCAATGGATAAAGTAATTATAAATATTTACAGGCATGTTTATGAGAAAATACACTTTCACTACTGTTTGATAGATATATGAAAATAAGGTTGTTGAGACATGCAGTGAATTTTTTATCTTTGTGTGTTACTGCAAAGCTGATCATTAAAGCAGGGAAGACATTAGCTTGCTCAGCCACAATAAATGAGTATTCCCTTGCTCTGCATCCTTGCTATTATTTGATATTGTCAATTTTAATTTTATTTTCTTGGGTATGTACTGGATCTATGACAATTTGGTACCTATGATTTCAGCTAGCCTCCACTAATTATTAAAAACATTAAACATGTTTTATTTGCCATCTGCACAACTTTTTGGAAAAAGTTCATATGCTTAATAGGTTTTTGTTTGTTTCTTTTTTTCTGCTTTTTGGACAAGAGGTCTTGCTATATATAACAGGATGAACTGGAACTCACAGAGTTCTGCGTGCCTCTCACAAATGCAGAGATTAAAGGAGTATACCACCACACCAAGCCTCTCTAGAATTTTGGTGGATTGTTTTCATTTCACTGAATTCTGAAAGTTAACTATGCTATCCAAGAACAAATCTTTCATTAGATACATAACGTTGCTCGTTTCTTTGAAAAGTTCTGTCAAATGTTCTTATCCTACATATTTGAAACGCTGCAGTAACAGCAGTCCATTACTTCCTCTCTCTAGCTCCTCATAACCATCAGTTTAACTTCTGCTTCTAAAAGACTTTAATTTCTTTATGCATATAATTCAAGAGGAAGATATAGGACAGATATATTTTTACTGTGATTGGATTATTGCCCCTACCATGATGTCAAAATTTCTTTATATACCAATGTTAAAATTACCTTATTACTACAGATAAATGTTAATCAAATATAATAAAAATATCTATTTTAGTTGATCAATAAAATTATGTATCAACCATTAGGCTAACTGCTGTATCTAATGTGGTATAGTTAAAGTAAGATAATTAAAATATTTTTACCTCACATAGATTTTGTTTGTGTGTAAGTATAACAGTTAAAATCTGCTTCTAAAAAAATGTATTTATAATGTGTAATTAAATATAATCACCTTGATGTAATTTAGATCCTCAGTCAACATTTCTTCTGGTTACCAGAATACCTGTACATTTGAGCAAGATTGCTTCATTCCTTGGTCTTGCTGTTACCTTTTGGCCACCAGCATTCCATGCTCTGCATCTAGGATACATAAGGCCTGCATATACATGTGATCTTGCAAAAGTAGCTTTCTGTACCTAAATTATATCATTTATCATAATGTCTTCCAGGTTTGTCCATGCTATCACATGATACCAAGCTTTAATTGATTTTTATGATAGTTCCATGGTCAAGAATGAAGATGTATTGTGTGTAATATTCAGTTTTCTCATTCATCCACCGATGACTATTGGGTTAATTCCATATTCTGCTGATTGTGAATGATGCTCTGCTAAACATGAGATTGATTTAATTCAGAAACTGCATTTTTCCAGATATACCTGTGAGTGTAGTTGCTGTATCATATAGTAGTGTGATACTGACTATAAAATCTTGTATGTGTTCTACAATGTTTAAGGCAATTTGCAGTTCTATCATTAGATACAAAATACTCTATATTCTTCATATATTTGCCAATTGTTCTCATAGTTGCCTTTTGAATAGTGATTCAAATATATTGCAATGACATTTTGTCAAAATATTTTAGCTTACTTTTTGTACATAAGATAATGTTCAATTTCCTTGTTTGAAAAATGGATAGAAAGTTTTCCTATAAGAATTTGCTAAAGGTCACCACATGCATGACTTACTTTATTATTTGAATTATTAATATGATTATTTCATGTGTATGAGTGTATTGCCTACATGTATGTAAGTATACAGGTGACACTTGGAAGTCAGAAGAGGCCATCATATCCCATGGAATTGCAGATATGGATGGTGGGACTTCAAATGTAGGTGCTGGGACTCCAACCTAGGTCCATTGCAAGAGCAGTCAGTGCTATTCCCTTCTGAGCCTTCTCTCCAGACTCCTTCTCCATCTAAATTTAACACCAGCATCTTTGTTCTGTTTTCTTGCTCTATCAGTTTCAGACTTCTTTATTTGCATTTGGTGAACTGATTGATGACTTTATATTTTTATTTTTATTTCTTTTTGGTCTTTTTGAGACAGGGTCTCCCTGTAGCTCTGGCTGTTCTGGAACTCACTTTGTAGAACAGGCTGTCCTTGAACTCACAGAGATCTACCCACCTCTGCCTCTCAAGTGCTAGGATTAAAGCCGTGTGCCACCACACCCGGCAATGACTTTATTATATTTTATTTCAAGAATGTGAGTAAGAGGTCACTTGCAGGAGCATGAAGACAGGCTGCACTGCCAGAAGCCTATGGGAGCATGGATGTGGATTCATAAAAAATGCTTACCTGACACAAATTTTTCTTATTCTTGATTTAGGACTAGATGTATTAAGACCTTCATGATACTGGAAGTGGGATTATTTTCCAGTCCTTTTTTGTAAGTCTCCATATTTTATTTTATGTGCATGGGTATCATCTGCATGTGTGTAAGGACCCTTGTGCTGTGCAATGCCTGTGGAGGGAAGAAGGGTTAAATCCCCTCGAGATGGAATTACTGAAGGTTATTTGCTGCCATATAGATGCTAAGAACCCTGGTCCTCTCCAAGAGCAACCAATTCTCTGTCACTTCTGATCCATCTCTCCAGCTCTCAGCTCTCTATATTTTATTAAATTATTAGAGTATGAAGGACTATAAAGCTTTTTAATTGAATTTTTGAGATTTTCATATATTATATTTTTGTGGTTTGCTTTGCTCTGCTCTGCTTTGCTTTGCAGCCCCAGCTGGCCTGTTACTCACTATGTAGAATAGGGTGGCCTTGAACTCATAGAGATCTGCCTCCCTCTGATTCCTGAGTGCTGGGATTAAAGGTGTGTGTTACCACCCTGGCTCTGGCTCAGACAATATATTTCATGATATTTAGACACCTTCCCCTCTGCAATTCTCCTTATTGATCCCAACCCAATTTTATGTATGTTATCTTCCTTATAATATGGCCTATAGAGTCTGATTGGTGTCCTCAAATATCCTTCATTTTGGGTACCATACAGAGAATAAGAAGCTGTGGATTGCTGATCCATGAATAAGACACCTATACCAGGTACCACGGTAAAAATGGGCAGAAAGATTCTATTAGCCAGAAGGTGTAAAAGACCACAAAGAAATAGTTTTCCAGACAACTGCTCAGTTACTCATATGAACTCAAAGCGAAGGTGAGATCATCCACAAGCACCATGCAAACTCAAACCAGTAAAATATCTAGCTTACTCATCAGGAAGTGGATAACAATCTCCAACCCTACTTAAGGAAACTGTATCAACAGTCTGAAGGGTTAGAGATGCTTTCGTCAAGCATGGGGCTCTTGGCAGGATAACCAGGCTCCTATATTATTTTTGAAAATTATTAGTAAAATAGAAATACTACCCCAACTTTGTATATTAAATTGTATTTTGAAGGCTTGATAAAATTTACTAAATTTACTAGTTAGAAGCAATTTTGTGAAATAAAGCTTTTTACATAGTAGATGATATCATCTACATACAAAGATATTTTACACTTTTTTTAGGTTTATATGTTTCTTATTAAATTTTGTTGTCTAATTTAAATTATTAGTAAATATTTATTTTCTTTTTTTTGCATACATGTAATTAATTATTAAAGCCATTTAACCTCCCAAGTACACTCTCTTCTCCTCTACTTAATCCCAGTGAACTGTTTTGTGTTTCCAAGTCTTCTCTTATTTTCATGTTTTGTGTGTGTGTGTGTGTGTGTGTGTGTGTGTTTTGTTGTGACACATTGACTTTAACTGGGATTGCTAGCATGCAAATGGGTGGGGCTATATGTACTAGAACTTCAGTAGTTTAAGAATGGCTTTAAACCCTGAAGAAGGAGATTAAAAGTGACATCAAAAGATGGAAAGACTTCCTATGCTCATGGATTGGAAAAACTAATATAGTAAAAATGTCCATTCTACCCAAATTAATGCGCAGATTCGATGCAATCCCAATCAAAATCCCCATGAGCTTTTTCATGGACTTATATAAAAATATTCTTAAATTCATATGGAAAAACAAAAGACCCAAATAGCTAAAGCAACCCTGAGTGAAAAGTGCAATACTCAGGGGGATTACATTACCAGACTTCTAGCTATATTACAGGGCTATAGTCATAAAGACAGCCTGGTTCTGGCAAAAAACAGAACCATTGACCAATGGAACAAAATTGAAGATCTAAACTTGAGTTCATATAACTTCAGCCACCTCATATTTAACAAAGGGGCCAAAAAAGCTCAATGGAGGAGAGATAGTATCTTAAGCAAATGGTGTTGGCAAAATTAGATCACCAATTTTAGAACAAAATTAAACCCCTACCTCTCACCCTGTACAAAAATAAACTCCAAGTGGATCAAAGACCTCAACCTAAAACCTGAAACCTTGAAGGTGATAGAAGAAAAAGTCAAGTCAGCAGCAACCTACAAGACATAGGTGTAGGAAAAGACTGTCTAAATCAAACAACAGCTGCACAGGAAATAAGGACAACAGCTGACAAATGGGATATCATCAAACTCAAAAGCTTTTGTACAGCTAAAGAAACAATCAAGGAATTGAAGAGAAAACCCACAGAGTGGGAGGAAACCTTCACCAATGATACATCAGACAAAGCATTAACATCCAGAATATATAAGCTATCTAAAAAACAAAGAAGTAAGAAAACAAATGACTGACTCAAAAGATGGAGTAAAGAGCTAAACAGAGACTTCACCAGTAAGCAGGTAAAAATGGCTGAGAAACATCTTAAAAAGTGTTCAACATCATTAACAATTAAGGAAATGCAAATTAAAACTACACAAAGGTATCATCTCACTCCAATAAGACTAGCCAAGATCAAGAAAACAAAAGACACCAAATGCTGGAGAGGTTGTGGGGAAAGGGAAACACTCATCCACTGCTGGTAGGAATGTAAACTGGTACAACCACTGTGGAAAGCATTTTGGAGAAACCTTAAAAAAACTCAAAATGAGCCTACCACCTGACCCAGCCATACACTCCTTGTTATATACCCACAAGATGCATCTTACAACAAAGATACATGCACACCTATGTTTATTGCAGCTGTCTTAACAATAGCAAAGACCTGGAACCAACCCAAATGCCCTTCAACTGATGACTGGATACAAAAATGGGACATAGCTACACAATGGAGTTCTATGCAGCAGTAAAGAAAGATGACATCATGAGCTTTACTGGTAAATGGATGGAACTTGAAGCAATTATACTAAGTGAAGTAACACAGTCCCAGAAAAATAAAGTGAATGTTTTCCCTCATTTGTGGATGCTAATACCAAATCTCCAGTTGGCAGGCAAACTGAGCAACTTTATTATTATACTTCATTGTATCTGAAAGCAACTCTGCTATTACAATGTGAATCATAAATGGGCTCTAGAATTATCCCACTACTTATACTCACACATTGTAATTACTATATATAGATGGAAGATATGTAGTCATATTCTAAAAAAAGAATGTGAAGTTACACAACTTTATACCAGCATGGAAATTTACTGTTAAAATGTGAATCTCTAATGTGTTTAGGAATCAACCTATAGTTTAAGTTTATTTTCAGAATTTTTAATTTTGACTTATTTGTGGAATATATATATATATATATATATATATAAATAATATAAAATAAAAAGGAAAGAATGGTCAATAACGTGCTAAGGAAAGGATAAAAAAATGAATGGCTTTACCACTAAGCACATTGTCTCACCCAGCAAGCACTGATGATCAAAACTTCTTGGGGAGGGACACAATTTCTTCGGTCCCTATCACGTTTATTTTGAAATGTTACTGTGCTTGATCTTTTAGACATCTTGTGGGGCTAATCAAAACTGCTATGAATTCATAGGTTCACATGCCATGTCATGTAAAAGAGACAGATTGTGAAATTACTCCTCCCCATTCTATGGTTTTCACATTCTTTACTTGTCCTATGCAAAGTTTCCTGAGACCTAAGGGAGGGATATATATGCTTCATATAAGGCTGAACTCCCAGCTTTCATGTATTCTCAGCATTTTGGACATTTATATGTCTCTGCCTTAACTATTGTCAACTACAAGCAGAAGCTTCTTTGACCAAGGCTGAGTAAAACACTAACCTGTGTATATATACTTAAATATATACATTTTCATACCTTATGCTCTTCACAAAACAATAATAGGTCCCTCCCTAAAGCCTCTGATCTCTCTATGCCTTGGCTTTTGAGAAGGTTTAGAACATGAAGCATGAATTCCCTCTTCTTCAGATCCAATCAGAGAACGAGGAAGCAGAGGTAACTAATAAAAGAGAGGTGAATGTTTAAGGTAGGATAGGAGTTGGAAGATTAAGACTAGGTAGGAGTTGGGAGAAGATCAACCAATATGAAGACTATATGAAAATCATATTGAAAAGAACAAACAGAAAGGGAAGAATTAGCTTGACATTCCAATATATAATCAAAAGTGAAAACCTGAAACTCAGACCAACCAACTCTCCATAAACAAGAAGTGAAAGAAATCATGTGAAGGCAACAAGCAAAGCAAGCCTCCAAAGCAAAGAAGGAAAAGTTAAGATTTGCATCAGAATACAATCAGTAAAATAATCCCACATGCCAAAAACACAACGAAAAATCAAAATGGGAAATCCACGCCAAACCACTACCAGTCCTATAAAAGGAGAAGACTTTCTAAATCAGACAGCAGCTGCACGGGAACACAATGAAATTTCCTTAGAATCAACCCAAGACAAGATATTAGAAGAACAATCATAGATATACTCAAAGAAATTAAGGACTATAAAGAACAAATAAAAAATCAAGGAATATAAAGAGCAAATCAAAGAACTACAGGGAGAGAATGACAAACTCAGGAAGGTACTAGAGAGAATGACAATTTTCCCCGCCTCCAGGAGGTAGGGAAAACGCTGAAGAGATACCAGGCTGAAATGAAAAAGGAAACAGACCAGAGAAGCAAGGAGCTACAAGCAAAGAATGACAAGCTCCAAAGCAAGTGGAAATCCTAAAGAAATCACAGGATGAAATGAAAAAAGGAAATTGAACACTCACCCAATCAACAGGAAAGAAAGGAGAAAGCCTCAGAAACAGATTGGAGAAAGCAGAAAATAGAATATCAACATTGGAAGATAAAGTGGAAGAACTAGAATGCACACACAAAAAAAATATGGAAAATTAAAAAAAAAAAACAAGACTGGAACAATCAGGAAATGTGGATACTATGAAAACACAAAACCTCCACATCATAGAGATAGAGGAAGGAGAAGAATCCCAAGACAGCAGTATTGACCAAATCTTCAACAGAAAAATAGAAGACAATTTACCCAAACTAAAAAAAGACAAACCCATACAAATACAAGAAGCACATAGAATGTGAAATAGACAAGAACAGAAAAGAAATTTACTACTCCGTATTATATTTAAAACTTTAGACACCCCCAAAACAGACAATATACTGAAAGCAAGGACAGAAAAACAACAAATTACATATAAGGGGAAACCCATCAGAACTACAGCAGTCTTTTCAATGCAAACTATGAAAGCCAGAAGAACATGGACCAAAGAATTCTCAGTATTAAACTACTATAGATGCCAGCACAGATTATTATACCCAGCAAAAATGTCAATCATAGTTGAACAAGTAAGAAAAATCTTCCATGACATAAACAAGATGAAAGAATACATGTCCATGGAAACCAACCATTCAGAAAATACTCAAAACAATTCAATACAAATAAAAGTATAACTACAAAAATACAAACATAGACCAAGAATGCAAACAGAAAATTAGATGAAAAGAAGAGACACACATCTCTCAATAATAACTTTAAATATTAATGGGCTAAATTTCCCAATCAAAAGACATAAATTGGGAGCATGGATCAGTAAACAGAATCCATCTATATGCTGTCTACAGGAAACAAATCTCATCCTCAAGAATAGGCACCAACTTAAGGTGAAAGATTGGAAAAAATGTTCCAACCAAAGGGAACCAAAAGCAAGCAGGAATTGCCATTCTAATATGAGACAAAATAGACCCCAAAGTAAAACCAATCAGAAGAGACAAACAGGGCCATTGCATCCTTATCAATGGAAAAATTAACCATGAAGATTTCTCAGTCATGAACATAGATGAACCAAACTCTTGTGTACACAACTTTATAAACACAATCCTGCAAGACCTTAAGGGACAAATTAATCCCAATACACTAATAGCAGGGGGCTTCAGTACTCTACTGAGACCTTTAGATAGATCAACTAGACAAAGAATAAACGGAGAGGCATCTGAACTGAACAACACAATACACCAAATGGACCTCACAGACATCTACTGAATATTCTACCCAAACACCAGAGAATATACTTTCTAACCAGCACCACATGGAACCTTCTCCAAAATCAACCACATACTGGAACACAGAATAAACCTCAACAAATACAAAAGGATTGAAATAATTCCATGCATTCTATCAGACCACAGTGCAATAAAACTCAATACCAACATCAGGATAAGCCCTGCCACATTCAAGAACACATGGAGACCAAACAACACACTCCTGAGTAATGAACGGTCAAGGAAGAAATTAAGAAAGAAATAAAAGCATTGCAGGAACTAAACAAAAATGACAATACAACAAATCAAAACCTTTGGGATACTTTAAAAGCGTCCCTAAGAGGGAAGTTTACAGCCCTGGGTATCTACATAAAAAAAAAAAAAACAGAAAACAGAAAGAATGCAAATAAATGATCTACTGGAGCTGGAGATAGAAACACGTGAGAGACAACAACAAATGAACCCTAAACCCGACAGACTGGAAGAAGTAACAAAAATCAGAACAGAAATCAATGAAATAGAAACAAAGAAAACAATAAGACTCAATGAATCCAAAACTTGGTTCTTTGAAAAGGTAAACAAGATAGATGGACCTCTAGTCCAGTTAACCAAAAGAAAGAAAGAGCAAATCCAAATCAACAGAATTTGTGATGAAAGGGGAAGCATCACAGCAGACAACAAAAAATCCAGACAATCAAATCTCTATTAAACTTGAAAACCTAAGAGGAATGAATATTTGAAATCCTGAGAGGCAATAAATCTTAACCAAGAAGAGATTGGAGAGATTGGGACTGGAGAGATAGCCTAGCGGTTAAGAGCACCGACGCTCTTGTAGAGGACCCGGGTTCGATCCCCAGCACCCACATGGGCCCTCCTAGAACCAGGCTAGCAGCTTTACAAGGCTTGTAAGCCCTCAGGGCTGTCTCCTGCAGCTGGCTGGACACTCTTAGGCTGAGCTCTGGCAAGAAGGGGGAGGGGAGGAACCATGTGAAGTCACGAAAGTAGGAAGAAAGAAATTGGAACTAAAATAGAAGGTCCA
Source organism: Rhizomys pruinosus (assembly GCA_009823505.1). Classification (NCBI taxonomy): domain Eukaryota; kingdom Metazoa; phylum Chordata; class Mammalia; order Rodentia; family Spalacidae; genus Rhizomys; species Rhizomys pruinosus. Next base: position 170,852 of record VZQC01003283.1, read on the forward strand.
GAGAGAAAGACTCAATTTTATTTATGCCAGCAGTTGTGTTTTATACTAAAAGCTACTTGTTGCTCTGGGCAAGGAGTGGGGGGGGCAGGAGGAAGAGAAAACAAAGGGGAGAGCCACTTTGGCTTTACCATGGGCTGCAGAGCTCCTATTTGTGTAAACAGTAAACCAGAAGTGTGACATTTTTTCTCCAGTTCTTTAAGGGAAGGGGCCACTGGGTCTGGACACTTGCACGAGATAGGTTGAGGCAGAGGAAAAAACTGTCAATATCTGACCTAGGGAAATACAGAAAGAAATAGAAAACTCACAGAGACAACTGAAGGCCCACAGAGATATCAGATAAAACTCTTTAGCAGTTCCTAGGAGACCGGACGGACAGGGCCCTGCAGGCCAGCCATGGGCAAAGGGGCAGCTCGTGAGCGAGATATGGTGCATAGTGGGGAGAGGAATGAGATAAAGGCAAGGGAACAGGGGGTAATCGCGCGAAACCAGAGAGGCGATGATAGCTACCGGGGGGCCGGGGGGAGGACACGTAAGGCGGCGGGGGCCTAGAGGATGGGGTACTGAGGAGGCCAGGGGGAGAGCACGACAGCTGTGAGGGGAACCACAAAGAACGAATGGACGGGATGCATAAGAAACGATGGAGAGCGAAGGCGCCCCAAATCAGGGAATCCGTGTGCAGAGGGAATACGTGTGAAAAAAAGACCGGAAGACGAAGAGACAGGGGCACAGGCGGGCAGAAGCAGGACAGGTTGAGGGTGGAAGGGGGGAAGGGATCAAGGGGTAAGACGGGGGGAGACGGGCGGGAACGGAAAAAAGGATGCAGGTCGGGATACGTACTACACTAAAGGCCAAGATTAAATGGAGGATAAAAAACGACACGGAAGAGGGCCTCAAACAGGGGGGGGCGTGCGAGGGGTCAGGGTGAGGGTGGGAAAGATCGGAAGGCAGGGAATGGGGGGGCATGGAAGGCGGAGGCAAACAGAAGGAGGGCGAGACCAAAAGTAGAGGTGTAGCCGACAGGGAGCAATAGAGACCGAAAAAAGCGAACAAACAAAAACAGGCAAGAAGGCCGGGAGAAAAGCTACAACACGAGCACCACCCGGGCGTCCTAGTGTTAACAAAAAGATGGGTAGTGGGTCTGGCTGAGTGAAATTAAACAGTCTGGGCGGAGGCCAATGCAGGCGGTGAGGGAAAAGTGCAGGACCAGAGTGGCCTAGACCAGAAGGGCGCGTTGCGGCAATACTGGTTTATTGATGAATTTGTATGTGCATTATCTTTCAGTCCACTTTAGACACATCCCCTCTCCCTGCTCCCAGCTCACCCCTGTCCAGGCCGGCTGCCATGCCAGGGCGGGCAGCTGGCTCTCAGTGGCCAAAGGTTGGCACCCTGCAGGGTGTGGGTGTTGGGTCAGCAAGGGGCCGAACTTCGTCATGTCATTCGGACCCAGTGCGGGATGTGGGGTGGTGGCGCCCCGTGCGATTGCGCCAACCAAGGTCGAGAGAAGGCATCAAGTTATGACTGGGGGAAGTAGAAACTGTAGGTGAATGCCAAAATAGGGGTAGGAATTCACATTGTACCCCGGATGGAAGGTGATAGGACGATAAAGAGTGATTAAGACCGGCCACCCCTAGAGGCAGGAAGGGGAGCGAGTCCTGAACTAAGGGGAGGTCGATCTAGAGCCCAGTAAGCGATTGACAGGTATCTCAACACAGTTGCTTTTTTATAAGTTGTACCATTTACAACAATTCTTTCAGGCTCATAAAAAACAAAACAACAAACAAACAAACAGCAAAAATAAAAAAAAAAACAAAGGAAAAATACCCAAGTATTTGGAACATCCGAAATCCTGTAAGCACATGAAATAAAAAATTAAGGCTGGGTTTCTTGATCAATCCCTCTAATCATCAGGTACTGAATGTATCTGAATGTATCTTCTTTTCATCTAACAAATAAGCTGGGATTTGATTCTATGACTTCACATTGCACAGTGTTAAAGAGAGGAGCCATGACTGTAAAGTAAACTTGTACTTGTCAAAATAGTTGATCCCATTCTCAGCAGTCCCAAATTTGACGTTCTTTCCTGTCAACACCTAGATTCAGGATACCGTCAAGGCCATGAATGACCCTTTTGGCAAAAGCCCCCAAAGCATCAGCACTTGATATATATTTTTGTCTTCTTTATTTGATTATGACTGTAGCAGCAATGTATGTTAGCCTGAATTTTTCCTAGTACCAATACGGTGGCCTCTTCACCTTTTCTTTCCTTTATTTCGGCAGGTAAATCGGATCAGCAACGTTAAGAACATTCCTTGTTTGGGGTGGAGAATTTGGGCCTAGCGGTTGAGGGCGCCGACGCTCTTGCAGAGCGACCCGGGTTCGATCCCAGACACCACATGGAGCTGAAGGAAGCCGTCTGAAACTCCCAATTCCAAGGAGAACATCCAGTCTCCGGGGAATCCGAAGCGCGCGACCGCGGCGGACAGCCGCGGCATGGCACGCCAGGGGGGGCACAGATCTGGCAGGGCGGAGGAGTATCATTGTCACACACCCTATTACAGAACGAAGGGACAGTAAGGAAAAAAAAAAAAAAAAAAAAAAGAAGACGCGGGGGGACAGAGCACTCAGGCGCCCATGCGGAACAGCACAGGGCACCTTCTCCCAGGCCCGTTGTGGCCTCCAGGTGTGATGGGGGTCCAACGACACTATGCAGACAACGAAGAAAGGCGCACAGTGAAATTAGAAAATGAATGATAGAGCAAAAGTAGGTTTAAAAAATAAAAGATAAAGATGGTATCTAACAACATTCTGTAACTTGAGTCCCAGGGTATCAGAGGTCCTCTTCTGGCTGCTGCAGGCACTACACATACGGGTGGTACGCTTTGTAGCATCCATATACATAAAAGTAAATCATTTATTATTTTTATGGGCTATGAGTGTTTGTATCGCCTTGTAGATGTGGTGAACCTGTCCTGTGCAGTTGCCCATGCGAAGGCAAAAGAAGGTCATTGGATACCCTGCACGGGATTTACAGATGGTGGTGCATTCTGGGATGTGAACATGGGTCCTCTGCAAGAGCATCTAGTTCTCTTAACTGCTAAGCCCATTTCTCCAGTCCCAATGCAAATATTTTGAAAAGGTGAATTGGTGAAGAAGAGAAAATAGATTAGTTCTATCTATTGTAATTGGATTCTGTCACGTGATAACAATTATATAAATCATGGAGGAAAAGAATCTCATGTTTTTAGCAACACTAGATTAGAAAAAACACATTGCATGTTTCTATTGAAAAAAAAGATTAAACGCACACACATATGTTATAATAGTAGAAGGCAAGAATATTTTTGAAGGGAAAAAGAAGAAGGGGACACAGGGGTAACCTGGGCTAGTTGAGTCAAAGAGGTGCATGAGGAACGGACAGATGGCGGAACCGAAAGACATGTGAGGTGTGAACAACAAAAGTAGAGGCAAACACACGATTGTTCAGATTAAAATATTTTATGTTTTACACTGTGAAAACTATCTGAAGTTCATAGAGTATATGGCTTTAGAGGCGGCCAACAGACTGGTAACAGCTCAGAATAAATAAGGTTCGCCACTCAGGGAGAAAGCGAGGGAACGGGTGATGTTTCTGTCTTTTTGTGTATGTATAGTGACTCAAAATTTAAATGTGGGGCCCTTTAACACTCCAATCATTCCAAGTCTCTCAATCTTCTTTCTTTAGTGTTTATGAAGATAATATTCTCAATTTCTCACTTTGCTGAATCTTGAACCATTACATTTAAACTTACAATTATATACATATATAGCTATATACATATATTTTTATGTGTTTCATATATCATTTTCAGTTCCATTTATGTATTTTATAAAATTTTCCAAAGTTAACATCAAGAATGCTATCATCAGCTTAAATATTTTTAAGAGAGAAGTATTGTCAATCTTTTTTTTTTTTTGCACTGAAGCTCTTGAAAACATTTTTGCCTCCACGCATACTTTTACTGAAGAGTTCTCAGGAATAGCCTTGCGTTAAAGATTTTCTCATCCTGAAGAGGATTTAACTAAAAGGGGATAAATAAAGGATTTAGGCAAAAATCTTTGAGTAGAAAAAAAGCCAATAAAAGTTGATGGAAGGTCCTAAAGAAAAATCCCATGACAGCAGCTAGCAAGCAGTCCCAAAAGCCCATCAGTCTAAATTAGAGCAAAAATAGCCATTTTACTTTTGCTGAGTTGTCTTTAATAGAATTAAAATAAAAAAAACCTTTTGTTATGTGATGTGTTACCAAGACAGAAAGTTTGTCCTCCCTACTTGTGCTATCTGGCAGAGGATGAACAAGTAATGCTATGTCTTAACTCGTCAAGACACACCCCAAAAACCAAGGAAATATACACGCAATTTAAAAAAAAGGCAGTAGGAAGCTAGTGACATTTTAGTGTAATTCAAACATAGCTACAAATTAATGACAGGTTGTATTGTGCGAATAAAATATGTGTTACATTGTTTTATTTAAAATGAAAGTAGAAGCATGCATTGTGTCTATGTGCCTTGTGTAATGGCATGTGGGTTTGTGTGTTATTTGCTGAAAGTGTGTTATCACGTCTAGAAAGATTTCTGGTGAAAGTTTCCCGGGCTTTCATGTATACAACTATTTTCTACTATAGTAGGAAAACCTACTCTAGAAGCTTCTTTGATTATATACAGGTCACAAAATATTCGAGATTTGATTTAAATTGTATTTACTCTATTACATGGGTTTTCAATGGCCCTAAACTGATACCAAAGGCTAGCCCATGAAAACCTCACCACAGGGGAATGGATTCATTCATTTGAAATGGTTGACCAGGGGCCAAATGACTATCAAAAAATACTAGTCATTGCACCTGTTTTTATCTACCAAATAGAATTTGACAATGATGAAGGAAAAAATTAAGCTGGTACTGACCTTGAATAGCTACAATCTCTCCTGGCTAGTTTCATAGTACTAGACAATACTAGGCATGACATTGTCAAAAAAATCTAATCACCAAGTTCACTCAGCTGAGAACCTATGAGATTCAATAATAACTGGCTTAAAATATTCCACAGTATATAAATTAGTGGGCATGACGATTATGGTAGTAATAAACATTTTCTAATTATATTTTAAAGGGCCAGTTTTACACTACGGGAGTTCATACCCATTCTGAACAATAAGCCAGAAGAAAACGAACAGTGGAAGGGAAACCTACCTACCAAAGAGAATACAATATAAACAATTTATTTTTTCTGATGCAAAAATAATTTAAGAGAATAATTTACCAAGCATTATATAAATAGTTCAATGAGAAGAATTAATAGATATTCCTCAATAGTAACTCTGGTCTCACTTCTTGAATCAAAACCACAGACTAGCAGATTGGGTTAAATATGATCCCTCTATTTGTTGCCTGCAATTCAAATCACTGGTTTTCTGAATCTCAGGCAAAATAGAGCGAGGCAGGTGGTCCATCACCCTGCTAGATTCCACTGTCTGTTCTCCCTTATGCTGGCGTTACGTCATTAGGATAATGCCACCAGGTCCAGCTTTTGTTACATGAGTTCTAGAGAACACCTGTCCTGAGGTTCTACTGCTTGGGAGGTAAGCACTTTACCACAATAAGCTATCTCCCACATCCCCATAATATTCTTTTTGGTTAGATTCTATTGTAGTCTTCCTTATAATTACAATGAGGAGATGTAATTGTAGGGACCACAGTTACAGCTTAATGTGTCATGTGATTGCAAAATTTACTTCACCATTTGTCTTTCTTGGCATTGGTCATTTGGAGAGTAAGGCTCCATGGTCATTAGGAGTTGGGCTACAAGTAGTCAGGGCCTGTTTGTTAATTCCTGCTTCGGTTTTATCATTTTTTTAATTTCTATTTTCTCATTTTTGAATCCCTGATAGACAAAATTAAGTGGGATATTGAATATCAAAGTCTAGTATCACACTGCATGTTACTATTCAAAGTCATGCTAAATGGTTTAGATAGGTAGAACCTAGGGGGCAAGAGTGAAGTGTTCAACGGAAAAAGGAATATGGAAGAGTCAGGAACCTCAAAAACGAATCACACGCAATGAACGACTGCTCATATGAAGGAAGCCGGAAGGAAAATGATCAGCATCAAGCCCTACACGTTGGAGAGAACAACAACATAAATAAGAACTTGATAAAAATTTTATGGGATCAAAGTGAAAGGTTCTCCCAAAAACAATAAGCCTCTGCTAAAAAAAAAAAAAAAAAAAAAAAAAAAACAAACTTGGAAATTACAGAAAAAGATTGCACGACATGTAAGGCCGAGTGCGTGAACTCGGGTGGGGTTGGAGGGCATGGAAGTGTGAAATGATTCTAAATTGGAGTGATGAAATGATTGTATGATATATGAAAAAGTCTTAATAACAATTAAAAATATATTTAAAAAACTTAGAAATTCCATACACATTGTTGTTTCTTGGGCACTTTGTCACTTTTTACATTCTGGGAATTACATCTTGGACTGATGCTCAGCAGGCAGGCCATTATCAGTAAGCTATTCCCCTATCCCCGGTAAAATTAAAAGTAATTTTTTGTGAACTTACTACAGTGGTGGGACAATTACAAATCACATGTAAAACTGGTGTAAAACTAGCCTGAAATATCAAAATATCACATTATTAATAATACTGTTAATGTCTACATTTAAAGTGGGCATATGTACATGTATGACTGTTTATATTGGGTTATATAAATGTTTCTGCAGCAGTGTGTGAAGGCCCAAGAGGATAGTCTTGGGTGTCATTCTCTATAGTATCACCTATCTCCTTTGACAAAGAGTTTCCTATTGGCTTGGGGCTCAGCTATAAAACTATCTTGGGGGGAAATTGAAGCAGTACATATTGGAGGGAACAATAATAGCAGAGGAACCCAGACAAGGAACCAACCGAAACAGTCAAGTTCCCCCAAGAACAATAATCCTTTGCTTTGAAGAAAACTTTGATTTTTTTCCAAGCCTGTGAAGAAACTCGTGGAGATTTTAATTGGGACTGCATTGAATCTGTATATCAATTTCTGTAAAATGAACATTTTTACTATATTATTTTTTCCAATCCATGAGTATGGGAGATCTTTCCATCTTTAGATGTCATTTTCAATCTCCTTCAGGGGTTTAATTTTTTTTTAAAGATTGGTGGTATCTTTGGTTAGCTTTGTTCTCAGATATTTTATTATTTTTGAAGCTATTGTGAGTGGGAAGGTCTTCTTATATTCCAGCTCCACTTGTTTATTGTTGGTGTAAAGAAAGGCTACTGATTTTTCTAGTTTAATTTTGTATACACCACATTACTGAAATGTTTAATCGTTTCTAGAAGTTTTCTGGTGGAGTTTTAGCATCCCTTAGGTAAACTAACATATCATCTGCAAAAAGGGATAGGTTAACTTCTTATTTTCTGATTAGTATTCCTTTAATTTCCTTGTCTTGTCTTATTGGCCTAGGAAGCATTTCAAGCACTGTGATAAAGTGGAGTGGCGATAGGGGGCAGCCTTGCCAGGTTCCCCCCTTTAAGGGAAATGTTTCCAATTTTTCTCCATTTAGGATGATGTTGGCTGTGGTTTTGTTCTATATGGCTTTGATTACATTGAGGAATGATCCCTTCAGTCCAATTCCCTCTAGAACTTTAAACATGAAGAGATGTCATATTTTGTTAAAGGCTTCCTCTGCACCAATTGTGATGATCACGTGTTTTTTGTCTTTCAGTCCATTTATGTGTATTATGATATTTATTGATTTATGTATGTTGAACCATCCCTGCATCTGTGGTATGAATACAACTTTGTCATGATGGATGATTTTTTTTTCATTTTTTATTGATGTTTTGTGTTTTCATACATCATTTCATACATAATTATGTTTTCATACAATCATTTCTCAATTCAGTACAGGCATATTCCCCTTTCCCTTCCCCCCGCCCCACCCCAGGTCATGCAGTCTGCCATAACTGTCCTGTATCTTTCTCTCAGTCTTTTTTTTTTTTTAATGCTTAGGAATTCATATTTTCCTCCACTAATTTTATATTACTCTAAAATACAGATACATAGTCTTCACCCATATACAGTAATTACAGTGTTTGAGAATAATTGGTGGGTGGATTCTAGAGCCCATTGAAAAATTCACATTATACCAACATAGTTGCCCTCAGATAGACAAAAATATACCAATATAATCATTCAGCTTGTCTTTCATCTGGGGGATTTGGTACTAGCATCCACAAATGAGGGAAACCATTCTCCATTTTTTTTTGATGTGGGTCTGTATGTGATTTTAAAATATTTTGTTTAGAATTTTTGCATGTGTTCATTAGTGAGATGGGTCTATAGCTTTCTTTTTTTGGTTGTGTCTTTGCCTGGTCTTGGTATTAGGGTGATGCTGGCTTCATAGAAGGAATTTGGGAGAATTCCCTCTGCTTGTATCCTTCTGAACAGATTGAGTAGTAATGATTGTAGGACCTCTTTAAATGTTATATAGAATCCTTCTGTGAATCCATCTGGGCCCAGGCTTTTTTTAGTTGGGGAGTTTTTTTATTCCATCTTCAATTTCCTCAAATATTATGGGCCTGTTTAAACTGTCAGTCTCTTCTTAGTTAAGCTTTGTTTGTTCCCAGGATTTCAAATATTCATCCATTTATCTTAGGTTTTCAAGTTTAGTGGAATATAGGTTTTTGGACTATTCCTGTATGATTGATTGTCTGGATCTTTACTTTGTCTGTTGTGGTGTTTCCCCTTTCATCATGAATACTATTCATTTGGAGTTGCTCTTTGTTTTTGTTGTTGTTATTGCTGTTGTTTTTGGTGTATTTTGGGGTTTTTTGTTGTTAATTGGGCTAGAGGTATATTTTGTTTATCTTTTCAAATAAGCAGCTTTTGGATTCTTGATTCTATGTATTGGATTCTTTGTTTCTATTTCACTGATTGCTGCTCTGATTTTTTGTGATTTCTTCCTAAATAGAATAAGAAAAAGATAATGGCAGGGCTGGCAGGGTGCATGAACTTGCATTGGGGGGGGGGCATGGAAAGCAAGCTAAGTCTAGATTGGGCTGAGAAATAATGTATGAAACAAAATTTGTAGATGAAATATTTCTGAATTGAAAGGCAAGCTGAGAAATGTTATTGTTATATTTCTTTCTATCTGAAAGCAACTGTGATGGTGTAATGTGAATCTCTTATGGAGCCCTAGAATTAACTTACCATTTACTTTCACACATGGTAATTAATGTATATGGGTGGAAAATATATGTCAGTTGATGCATATATCATCTGTTGGTCCTTTAATCACGTGTGTGGCTGCAATCCACACGATGATGTTCTTCCCTCCTAGAACCAGGCTAGCAGCTTTACAAGGCTGTAAGCCCCAGGGCTGTCTCCCGCCAGCTGGCTGACAATCCCTAGGCTGAGCTCTGGCAAGAAGGGGGGAGGGAACCATGTGAAGTCATGGAAAGAGGAATGAAAGAAATGGACTCAAAGAGAAGGTCCAGGAGAAAGACTCAATTTTATTTATGCCAGCAGTGTGTTTATATACTAAAAGCTACTGTGCTCTGGGCAAGGAAGTGGGGGGCAGGAGGAAGCAAAGGGAGAGCCACTTTGGCTTCTACCAGGGGCAGCAGAGCTCCTATTTGTGTAAACAGTAAACCAGAGGTGTGACATTTTTCTCAGTACCTTAAGGGAAGGGGCCATCTGGGTCTGGAACTTTGCAGAGATAGGTGAGGCAGGAAAAACTGCAATATCCTGACCTCAGGGAAATACAGAAAACTCACAGAGACAACTTGAATGCCCATAGAGATATCAGATAACTCTTAGAAGTTCCAGGACAGGACTTACAGGTCCCGCCGCCAGCCAGGCAAAGTTTCATTCCTATAGATATATATTCATATTTTAGAGTAATATAAAATTAAAGGGAACAGTATGAACTCCTAAACATATATCAGATTTAAGATACAGTTTATTCCTGGAGGACATAATTCTGGTACATATATGATGTTTATATAGGCATATTTTAGAGCAATACATTTGGGAGGGAACCACAATAACATAAGGACTGGATCAAAGAACGGACTGATATAGCTAAATTCTGCCCCAAACAGTGAACCTTTGCAGAGGAAAACTTTAAAAAGACTGAGAGAAAGATATAGGACATGTATGGCAGAATGCAGGAACTGGAGTGGGGCAGGGGGAAGGGAAAGGGGAATATGTTTAACTTGAACTGAAAAATGATGCATGAAATACACAAAATGCCAATAAATGTATTATAAAAAAAGAAAACTTCAAGCATGCCAAACATTTTTGTCTTATATTTTCATTTATTTTTTTAAATATCTTAATTCATTGAATTTTCTTTTCATTAAGTCTGATCAACAGAAATGATTTCTACTACAAATTTATATGGTATCTACATTAGCAAATTAGACCTAAAAAATATACACAAACAAAATAAACATGCAAATAATCCTGTATAAAATCACACACCATCACCACCCTGTCTCCTATGTTAACAAATATGGGTATTTGTTCTTTCTCTATTGAATAAACACTTGTCTTAGTCAATTCAGGATGTTATTTTAAAATTTCATTGACAGAGTGGCTTAGACCAGAAGTTTCTCTTTTTAATACTTTTTTATTGATGAATTGTGTATTTCATTATCTTTCAGTCCAATTTAGACACATTCCCCTCTCCCTGCTCCCATCTCACCCCTGTCCATGCCTTCTGCCATACAGGTCTTGCATCTTTCTCTCAGTCTTTCCAAAGTTTTTCCCTGCAGAGGTTTGTTGTTTTTGGCAGAGTTTAACTGTATCATTCATTTCTTTAACCCAGTCTTTATGTTGTTGTTTTTTCCTCCCCTTTGTATTGCTCCAACAAATGTCTATATAATGCATCATAGTTATGACCTTTGGGAATAAACTGTATGTTAATTCCAAAATATGTTTAGGAATTCACATTTTCCCCCTTTAATTTTATATTACTCTAAAATATGAATACATACCTTCCACCCATATGCAGTAATTATAGAGTCTGAAAATAAGTGGTAGGTCGATTCTAGAGCCCATTAAGAGATTTACATTATAACAACACAGTTGCTTTTTTATAAGTTGTACCATTTACAACAAAATTCTTTCAGATAATAAAAAACAAACAAACAAACAAACAAACAAGCAAACAAAACAAAGAAAAATACCCAAGTATTTGGAACATCCGAAATCCTGTAAGCACATGAAATAAAAAATTAAGGCTGAGTTTCTTGATCAATCCCTCTAATCATCAGGTACTGAATGTATCTGAATGTATCTTCTTTTCATCTAACAAATAAGCTGGGATTTGATTCTATGGCTTCACATTGCACAGTGTTAAAGAGAGGAGCCATGACTGTAAAGTAAACTTGTACTTGTCAAAATAGTTGATCCCATTCTCAGCAGTCCCAAATTTGACGTTCTTTCCTGTCAACACCTAGATTCAGGATACCGTCAAGGCCATGAATGACCCTTTTGGCAAAAGCCCCCAAAGCATCAGCACTTGATATATATTTTTGTCTTTCTTTATTTCCTTATGCTGTAAGCAGATGATGTAGCCTAGAATTTCTTCCATACCGTACAATACTGTGGGGCAGGTAAATGGATCAGCAGTTAAGAATACTCTGTTTTGGGGCTGGAGAGATGGCCTAGCGGTTAAGAGCGCCGACTGCTCTTACAGAGGACCCGGGTTCGATCCCCAGCACCCACATGGCGGCTGAGAGCCGTCTGAAACTCCAGTTCCAGGAGAACTCCAGCTCCAGGGGAATCCGAGACCCTCTTCTGACCTCCGCGGCATTGCACGACACGGGTGCACAGACTTGCATGCAGGCAGTACATTCACACACATACAGAACTAAGTAAAATTAATTAAAAAAAAAAAAAAAAAAAGAATACTCTGTTTTTACAGAGCACTCAGGCTCCATTCTTAACATCCACATGGCACCTTCTCACCATGCCCTTTTCTGGCCTTCATGTGTGATGTGGTTCCAAAGACACATATGCAGACAAAGAATAAAATGCTCACATGAAATAAAAATGAATAAAATATTTTTAAAAAATAAAGATAAAGATGGTCACTAACAACATTCTGTAACTTGAGTCCCAGGGTATCAGAGGTCCTCTTCTGGCTGCTGCAGGCATTACACATACGGGTGTGTAATGCGTGTAGCATACATATACATAAAAGTAAATCATTTATTATTTTTATGGCTATGAGTGTATCGCCTGTATGTATGTGAGTGAACCTGTCCTGTGCAGTGCCCATGGAAGGAAAAAGAGGTCATTGGATACCCTGGCACTGGATTTACAGATGGTGGTGCATTCTGGGATGTGAACATGGGTCCTCTGCAAGAGCATCTAGTTCTCTTAACTGCTAAGCCATTTCTCCAGTCCCAATGCAAATATTTTGAAAAGGTGAATTGGTGAAGAAAATAGTATATATAATTGTAATGGACTTCTTTCAGTTATAAACAATTATAAAATCATGGAAAGAATATCATTGTTTTTAGCAAAATAGATTAAGAAAAAAACATTGCATGTTTCTATTGAAAAAAAAGATTAAACGCACACACATATGTTATAATAGTAGAAGGCAAGAATATTTTTGAAGGGAAAAAGAAGAAGGGGACACAGGGGGAACCTGGGCTGTTAGAGTCAAAGTATGTGCATTAAATGTACAGAGTTAACCTAAAGACATTATTTTGAACAACAAACATATATTAAACACACATATTTTCATGATTAATATTTTATGTTTATACTTTGAAACTATATCTGAAGTCATATAGTATTGCTATATTCTGCCACAGACTTGTAACATCTCATAATACAATAATTTTCTCCACTAAGTGGATAAAGCTATTTATTACTTTATTTTGTGTATGTATAGTGACTCAAAATTTAAATGTGCAAACCCAATCCATTCCAAGTCTCTCCAACTCTCTTTTTAGTGTTGAAGATAATATTCTCAATTTCTCACTTTGCTGAATCTTGACATTACATTTAAACTTACATATATACATATATAGCTTAAATCTATATTTAAGCAAACTATAGGCTCTATAGACTTTGTTATGTAGTTTATAAATTTTCCAAGTATAACATCAAGAATGCTATCATCAGCTTAAATATTTTTAAGAGAGAAGATTGTAATCTTTTTGCACTGAAGATCTTGAAAACATTTTGCCTACACGAATACTTTTACTGAAGAGTTTCTCAGAATGGCTGCAGTAAGATTTTCTCATCCTGAAGAGGATTTAACTAAAAGGGGATAAATAAAGGATTTAGGCAAAAATCTTTGAGTAGAAAAAAAGCCAATAAAAGTTGATGGAAGGTCCTAAAGAAAAATCCCATGACAGCAGCTAGCAAGCAGTCCCAAAAGCCCATCAGTCTAAATTAGAGCAAAAATAGCCATTTTACTTTTGCTGAGTTGTCTTTAATAGAATTAAAATAAAAATATTTTGTTATGTGATGTGTTAAAATACAGAAAGTTTGTCCTCCTACTTTTGCATCTGGCAGAGGATTAACAAGTAATGGTATGTTATTAACTAGTCAGAAAAAAACACAAGGAAATTATACAAGCAATAAAAAGGCAGTGACATTTTAGTGTAATTCAAACATAGCTACAAATTAATGACAGGTTGTATTGTGTGAATAAATAATTTTAAAATGTGTTACATTGTTTTTATTTTAAAATGAAAGTAGGAAGCATGCATGTGTCTATGTGCTTGTGTATATGCATGTGGGTGTGTGTTATTTGCTGAGTGTGTTTATCAAGTCTAGAAGATTTCTGGTGAAGTCTTCAGGGTCTTTCATGTAGACAACTATTTTATCTATAGTAGGAAACCTACTATAGAAGCTTCTTTGAATATATACATGTACAATATTCAGAGATTTCAATGTATTTACTCTATAATATGGGTTCAATGGCCCTAAACGATACCAAAGGCTAGCCAATGCAAAACTCACCACCAGGAATGGATTCATTCATTTGAAATGGTTGACCAGGGGCCAAATGACTATCAAAAAATACTAGTCATTGCACCTGTTTTTATCTACCAAATAGAATTTGACAATGATGAGGAAAATTAAGCTGGTACTGACCTTAAAGCTACATCTCTCCTGGCTAGTTTCATAGTACTAGACAATACTAGGCATGACATTGTCAAAAAAATCTAATCATCAAGTTCATTCAGCTGAGAACCTATGAGATTCAATAATAACTGGCTTGGCAAAATATTCCCACAGTAAATAGTGGCATGAATATTATGGTAGTAACTAAACATTATCTAATTATATTTTAAGGCCAGTTTTACAATACGGAGTTCATACCATTCATGAACAATAAGCCAGAAACAGAACATTGGAAGGAATCATACATACCAAAGAGAAATAAATATAAACAATATATTTATGATGCCAAAATAATTAAGAGAATTAAGTACCAAGCATTATATAAATAGTTCAATGAGAAGAATTAATAGATATTCCTCAATAGTAACTCTGGTCTCACTTCTTGAATCAAAACCACAGACTAGCAGATTGGGTTAAATATGATCCCTCTATTTGTTGCCTGCAATTCAAATTCACTGGTCTGAATCTCAGCAAATAGAGGAGGCAGGCTGGTCATCCACCCTGCAGATCCACCTGTCTGTCTCCCTGATGCTGGAGTTATAGGTAATTGCCACCATATCCAGCTTTTGTTACATGAGTTCTAGAGAACACCTGTCCTGAGGTTCTACTGCTTGGGAGGTAAGCACTTTCCACACTAAGCTATCTCCACAGTCCCATAATATTCTTTTGGTAGATTTCTTATTGAGTTCTTTCCTAAATTACAATGAAGGAGATGTAATTGTAGGACACAGTTACAGCTTAATGTGTCATGTGATTGCAAAATTTACTGCACCATTTGTCTTTCTTGAGATTGGTCATTTGGAGTAAGGCTCCATGGTCATTAGGAGTTGGGCTACAAGTAGTCAGGGCCTGTTTGTTAATTCCTGCTTCGGTTTTTATCATTTTGTTTTTATAATTTCTATTCTTTATCCTGATAGACAAAATTAAGTGGGATATTGAATATCAAAGTCTAGTATCACACGCAGGTACTATTCAAAGTCACATGCCTAAATGGTAGAACCTAGGGGAAGAGTGAAGTGTCAACGGAAGAATATGGAAGAGTCAGAACCTCAAACTAATCACACTCAATGAAGACTCTCACTATGAAGGAAGCCAGGAAGGAAATGATCAGCATCGAAGCAATACAAGTTGGAGAGAACAACAACAACAAAAGAACTTGATAAAAATCTGATTGAAACAGTGAAGTTCTCCCAAAAACAATAAGCCTCTGCTTAAAAAAACAAAAAAAAAAAAACTCTGGAAATATTCAGAAAAAGATGCAAGACATGTAAGGCAGAGTGCATGAACTCAGATGGGGTGGAGGGCATGGAAAGGGAAATGATTCTAAATTGGAGTGAGAAATGATGTATGATATATGAAAAAGTTTAATAACAATAAAAATATATTTAAAAAATTAGAATTCCACTCCACATTGTTGTTTCTTGGGCACTTTGTCACTTTTTACATTCTGGGAATTACATCTTGGACTGATGCTCAGCAGGCAGGCCATTATCAGTAAGCTATTCCCCTATCCCTGGTAAAATCAAAAGTAATTTGATATTCAATTTACTACAGTGGTGGGACAATTACAAATCACATGTAAAACTGGTGTAAAACTAGCCTGAAATATCAAAATATCACATTATTAATAATACTGTTAATGTCTACATTTAAAGTGGGCATATGTACATGTATGACTGTTTATATTGGGTTATATAAATGTTTCTGCAGCAGTGTGTGAAGGCCAGAGGATAGTCTTGGGTGTCATTCTCTATAGTATCACCTATCTCCTTTGACAAAGAGTTTCCTATTGGCTTGGGGCTCAGCTATAAAACTATCTTGGGGGGCTGGAGAGATGGCCTAGCGGTTAAGAGCGCCGACTGCTCTTGCAGAGGACCGGGGTTCGATCCCCAGCACCCACATGGCGGCTGAGAACCGTTTGAAACTCCAATTCCAGGAGAACTCCAGTTCCAGGGGAATCTGACGCCCTCTTCTGACCTCTGCGGCATTGCATGACACGGGTGCACAGATCTGCATGCAGACAGTACATTCATACACATAGAGAAAAATAAATTAAAAAATTAAGAAAAAACTATCTTGGATGCCAATGGGTCTGGGTACCTCCTGTCTCTGCCTTCACAGTGCTGAGTCATACCCTCAGCCCAAACATTTAAAATATTTATTTATTATTATTTTTATTTTACGTGCATGAGTGCATTGCCTGTATGTATGTAAGTGCACACATGTCACACAATGCCTGCAAATCTCAAAAGAGGGCTTTGGATTTCCTGAAACTGGAGTTTCAGATGATTGTTAACCACCATGTAGGTGCTGAAAATTGAACTTTGGTCCTCTGTAAGAGCAGCCCGTGCTGTGCTCTTTACTGCTGAGCCATGTCTCCAGCCTCTGGTTCAGCATATTTTTAATTGGGTGCTATGTTTCAAATTCAGTATTTGCAAGATAAAGAGTTTAAAGACTGAGCCATCCCCCAGTCCTCATTGCTTACACATGCAAATCATTTTAATTTCAGAAAGGTCTCTGTGCAAACAGGTTAAAAATCATATGTCGTCAACAGTATTGCATAGCAATACTGCAGTGATGGAGAGCTCCAAGAATGCAAAGAACAAAGGCATAGTGATCATCAAAAATATATAATGTTAGTGATTCTAGGAAAGGGTCATATGTTGGGAACATTGTTAATGTACTGAGCCCTTAATCTAAACTGGAGTCCCTAATGACAACCTAGTTTATATACAATACAAAGATTTTTTTTATCTCAATGCATATTAAGTGCCATTGATGAGAAGTCATATAAGTTGCACAAAGTGACTGACACTGCATAAATGTAACTGATATTTAAATGTTCATCTTCCTAAGTCCATAGCCAAGCTTCCAATATCATGCCCTAGTGCCTTTATTTGAACCTTAATCTCTTTCACTGCAGTTATGGAAACAATTGAATCCATAGGTGAGAGATGCCCTGGATTCAATGAAGGGTCATCTTCACCAATTGAAACTTTACTAATTCCAAAGAATACAACCTATATCCCATCTCAGATCCTAAGGCATCATGGACCAAATTTTGCCATGGAGAGAACAGAGTGAAAGAGTAGGGGTGATGTGTTCAGATAGGCATTAACAAGAGTTTATAAGCCCAGGTCCATCAAGACTCTATAAATATAAATATAAATGTTTCTCAAAGATGCTGTTCTTGCTATCCACATCAGAATAAACAAGTTTCATGCACAGAAAGAGGTCTCATTACCCACAGCATAGGGATTTATTTTTAATGATACTAATTTAGTATCATGTGATAATTGGTATGTTTGGGGAAATTAAAAAGAATAATTCATAACTCACTAGTCTATTCATGATTGATTAACTTGTACAATGCTTTCAAATCTCTAAGTGACTGAAGGATTGGGCATAATCTGTAGAATGAGAATATATGAAATCCATTAAAAATTAAGAAAGACCTTGCTCACGTGAACTGACTAGATTGATGTCAGCATGCACAAGCCATGTGCAAAGTCAAGCAGATAAAACTCCAGCATAAAGCTGTGGAAACTGGCAGTAAGCCCCAATCTTAGTCAGAGAATTATTGGTAGCTGATTACCCTTAGGTGAAGAAGAACTAATATTAGAGAGAAGGACTATAGATAAGCTGAATAGACCTCAGTGGATGAACTTTCACAAAGCAAAGTCTGGAGACCCTAATTTGACATGATAACCCTTAACACAAATGACAGAATGTATGAATTCCAGTGGTGGGGCTGGCGGGGTGCCATTGGGGAAGGGGGATAATGGTGATTGAGATCAATTGAGAGGTTCTGTATTAAATACACAAAAATTCCAATAAAAATTTTCCAAAAAATTTAAGAATTTAGAGGCCTTTCTGACAATTTACATTTTTTTTATCTTTTCATAGTGTCCCATATTTCCTGGTTGTTCCAGTTTTGTGTATTTTTAAATTTTTCATAATCTTTATTTGAGTTTTTTAGTTGCTCTGTGTTATCTTCCAGATGTTTGGTAATGCATTCCTTAGAAGACCTCTAGAATCATCAATTTTAATGTATTTTAGAACTACTAACTCACAGATACTAGGACCCTAAAGAGCTCTCGTTTTGGCATATTAAAATATGAAAGTAACATAACATCTCCTTCACACAACATGGATAAATATATTTGTCCATTTTACACTTTTATATACATTATTTGAGATTTTATGGAATTATTTATCAACCACACTCATGTACTAAAGTGCTGGGGCAATAAACTATGCCTTATATTATTGGAATTTAAGTAATGTCATAATACAAGACTACTGAAGCATATAAACACATCGAGGAGCCTTATTCAAGGCTCTCCAAACAAGCCACCTATTATCATAAATAGATGTGTAACTTGAGGTCCAATAAACCATATAAATTTACTAAAATTATTGCACTAGTTGCTGTTTAATGCATTTTATTAATTAAATCTCTGACGACTATCACAATTAATGACATCTAACATATTTTTCAACACTTTGGATAATTTAGGTTTAACTTTCTCTGGCATTATTTTAATCGAACCAACAAAGTAGATATTCCTGACTGATACAGATATTCTTTTTAATGTAGTGGATCAGATTAAAATGTATTGAAAAATAATTTGAGCAATGGACTTCCTGTGGAGTTTCTACTATGATACTTGGTTGATAGTTTGAGGTCCACGATCATTTATACTTCAGAAATATTTGGACACATGAACTTCTTGTATATCCTAAATCTAATTGGCTATTAGCTCTCTCCTTGGAAGAATAACCCACGGCTGATGCCACAAGCTTACATCCTCTAATGGTTAGGAGATGTTATAAACCACATGAAGATCCTGTCATACTTAACAGAAGAAAATGTAATTCATGGATTAACATACCATCCAAACATCTGTGTCTATACCTAAGTAACCTACCATAACAATTAGTAATGTTTAAATACCTATATATCTAATTGCATGGGCTTCATTAGTAGGATTGAAAGGTTATGCCTGGACAAGCTGGCAGCCCATGAAAGAAAACAGCCAGAATTGACTAGAGACCAAGACAACAGCTCCAGAGAAAGTAGACTCTTTTGCTTCTCGTCCACCTGTGCCGCTTTTCTAAGCCTAGGGAACAATCTGCGGAAGAGGTGGCACGGTAGAATGTAAGGGCTGCTATTGGGGTTAATGGTGAAACTACAACAATATAGACTGGACACTCATTTGATCAACTTGATTAAACATACAAGCCCCTCTGCTGGATGGTGGGACCCATGAGCTTTGTGGGTTTGGGCACAACTGCTTACAAATTGGTTTTACATGAAGGATGCTTGTACTCACAAATTATCACTTATTGTTAAAAAACTGAAAAATAACAAAACAAAACAAAAAAGCAGAGAAAGATGCAGAAAAGTTACAGCAGAATGCATGATCTGGGATGGGTAGGGATGGGGTGGGGGGAAGGGGAGGGGATATATGCCTGAACTGAATTGGAAAATGATGTATGAAATACACAAAGCATCAATAAAAAAAAAAGAAATAAAAACAATCAGAGCATTAAGGTGGTAAAAATAAAGCTACTTTTTCTTGTTTGTAATTTCAATATTATGATTCTATAATAAACAATTATTTTCCTCCGAAAAAAATGAATTATTTGAACCAATAAGTATTATTGAGCAAGAAATTTTGAAGAACACCTCTCCTACTGAAATTTTCACTCTCATTTGAATACTTGAGTAAGTTAATTCAAATAACTACATTCTGCTATTCACCTGCCATTGTTCATATCCCCAGCAGCTTTGCCCAGACATTAGATAGAAACTTGCCATCCTTATTTTTCCCCTATGAATATGGAAGAGTTTCTTTATAATTGTACATCAATCACAGGCTTCCTTAGTCTCCAAGGGATGATTCTGTAGTCAGTGTGAATTGCCCTCATTCTGAGATTTTATACGACTTTGTGCTATCATCTTTTTAAGAATAAGAAGAGTTATTGCCAAGTTCATTATCCCAGCAGAGAATGTTTGTGATGGGGGAGCTGCCAAGCTTCATCAGCCTGTTCATGCTTTTTCCCTGATATTAACATGATCCAATTCAGCCTCCTTCTCATGATAGCTCGTTTTGATTTTAACTCACTTTAAAATGAGTCAATTTGATTTTTAAAACCTTGTTGATTTAAACTCATTTTAACATTTCCTGATGTAACATCTTGTATCATAGTGAAAAAAAGAATTGTGATCCTCTCAACTCAGCTATCTTAAGAGGAAAATGTGAGCAAGCAGAAAATTGACAGCTATAAAAGTAGCAATATATAACTGAAAATCTCCCAAGTGCCAGCCATGTTCTGCAATGTGCTACTATTCCTGAAAATCATCTAACCATTAATTGTCCACTCATTCTGTTGGTCAAGCCCTACACTCATCTATGTGGCTGTACCTGGATGATGTCTTATGGTATTTGGCTCAAGTAAAAATGGCCCCTGTGGTTAGCTTTGAGATAGACAACTCTGTAATACTGGCAGCTTTCCTGCAATATGATTTATACTGTCTTAATTTTATGATACTCTTTTCTGTGTGTCCAGAAGCTACTATGTTTGATTCTCTACTATTTATTCCACTGTCCTCTGACAAAGACAGGGTGCCAACGGCAATGTCTCAGCAATAATGTGGTGTTTAATTCTGAAATGTGTAATCCTATTTTCATTTATCTTTCTGTAATAACAGAAAGATAAAATAAAGGGGAAGGGGAGGGAGAGGAGGGAAGGGGAAAGGAGGGGAGGGAAGGGAGGAAATATAGAATACAAGCATTTTGGCTACTTATTTAACTCCATGCCACAAACTTCTGGAACATAAGATTGCCTCTGAGATATGCATTACTCATTATTTTTTTCACAAGTACTTATTTTTATTGGGAGGGGTGATAGCTTGTAATGTTCATTCCCACAATGTGAAACCAATTTCTAAACAGCCAAAATCACTTTATGTTTGCTGACTTCACAATGGCACAATTTTGGCCTGTTTTACTGAGGTACACATGAATTTTGCATTTACTTATAATGTGTAGATCTTCAAAAAGCTCAAGTAGAGAAATAAAAACAATTTATGATAGAACTCACACTCCCGTTGGTGGTAAGAAAGTTCCACATGAGCTAGCTCTTCCAGCTGCAGAGAATTGAACACTGACAAGCTTTTCCTTCAATTTCAAATATTATTATAATTTTTGTCTTCCATAGAAGCATGTTTTTGATAGGTTTTATTATTCCTCCGCAGAAAGAAGGAGCAGAAAAAGAAGACCGTACCATTCTGTGTATTACCTAAATATTGTAATAAGCAGGGTACTTTTAAACATTTTACTCTTTTTTTTTTTTTGAGTGAAGTTGAAATTTATAGAAAGCAATACAAATGGGCTAAGACTAAAAGCTGACAATTAACAGGAACAGATATTGGTGTACTTTCATTCCCGGAGAGGGTATGCACTCAAATCATGAGACCTAAGTTAAAACAAAGACTGGATTGTCAGCAGCTAATCAAGGATTACAATTTACCTATGAATATAAAGATGCTAAAGACAAATGAGATGTTTACAAATATTATTGATGCAAAATTCACATAAGAAAACAAAGCAACCTCTAATTATAAAAGTTTCAGACACAGGATCTAGATGTAACATGACTATTTCACTTTTTTGCATCAACCAAAGCTTGTTCAATCTTCCACTCTACATGGACTACAATTACATATTTGCTGTTTCTACACTACACAAAAAGTTAACAGACACCACCAACAATGCAAAGTAGTTAGAACGGAACAAGACTTCAAAGTAATTCTACTCTACTCAGACTAAGAAAATTCAATCCAAGATCAAGAACACCTGTTGATTTTTAGAACAAGCTCTTTTCTTGTGTGATACAAAAGTAAGTCCTTACTAGGGAGTTTTCGTCTGCTGCAATGTTCTTGCCATCATCTTTTTCTGAGACATTAAAATTAACTTGAACTGCAAAAACAACGGCATTGTACTTCCAATTCTAAGTCGACAATCTGATTCCTGCTTTGACATACTCCTCTGCTTTGACATACTCCATAGTGTATCCCACCAGCACAGCGACCCCCTTCCTTGCTCTCTGTTCCTATGCCCTAAAGGCACTTCTGGAAAGCTTAATACATGCTCTTTGGCTGCCTGGACAGTCAGGATACCTATGGCCATTTAGACTTATCACTCCTCTCCTCCTTCTTTTCTATGGCTGTGGGTGGTGGTGGAGCCATAAACATTTTATTCTAACTTTATGTATGTGTATGTCTGTGTGGGGGCATGTGGATGTGAGTGCATGTTCCCATGAAGGTCAAGGACAAAGTCACATGTCCTGGAACTAGATTTAAAGGCAGTTGTGAGCCATCAAATGTGGAACCAAACTCAGGTCCTCCACTAAAGAAACATTTGCGTTTACTTGCTGAGTTAGTTTTCTATGCTCCAAATATAGTAAATTTTAAACAAGGCAATGTTTGATGTTACTTTTGTACTATTTGAGGAGCATTGTTTTTTGGAATTTATTTATTTATTTTTATTTTTTTTATGGAATTTAATATCACTGACCTGCAAAGGCAATTAAGCGTAAACCATTTAGGAAGACATGAACTCTTTAATCAGGGGCAGTGCACTACTTCTCATAGAGAATTCCATTACTGACATGTACTAAAATTCCCAGAAGAATCATATGCTGGGCATGCAGATTGACTGATAATGTTATAGCCAAGATAGGATTTAATGTTTATGTTTATATTCAACTATGATAATCTGGGTTTTTTCAGATGAAATCCTTGGATTTCACACTTTTATTTTAAGAAACCTGTTTCTTTGTAATGACATGTTATTAATTATCTTGAATTTCTGTCTAATCAGAGAAAATATAACCCCATTCTTCATTCATAATAGTTATATATTTTCCAAATTTTTATTTTTATTTGGGTAGCAGGCCATCTCTATATTCATATAATTTGCATTGATTTTAACATGATCACAGGATAGATGCAAGAAGGTTGAATTTGACAATTATAATGCTAAATATTTAAAGTAGCAAAAACTTCACTTACTGAAACACAAACTTAATGATTAGAATGTAAGATGATCTCTAGGCCATTTCAATTCTGCATTTGTTTAGAAGATGGAAGTAAAACCGGGGTGGTGGCTCATGTCTTTAATCTCTGCACTGGGGAGGCAGAGGCAGAAGGATCTCTGTGAGTTTAAGGCCAGCCTGGTCTACATAGCAGGCTCCAGGCTAGCTGGGGCTTAAAGGGAGACCCTGTCTCAAAAATACCAAAAAAAAAAAAATGAATATGGAAATGAAAACAGAAAACCATATTTTGCCATAACAGAGTGAACATTAATGTAAATTAGAGAACTAAGTTTGAACCACAGTTTCTAAAACATTTCTGGTAAGTCAGCTTAGGGGATTGTTAAACTATCTGACTTGTGATTATAAAATGCTATCCACATTTTGGTGTATCACTTAATAGGTGCAAATAAAGTTATTTTAAACATTTGTCAAAGAATAACCTAATAATTTATTTTTTCAATAATCAAATATTATCATTTTTCTCTACTGCATTTCTCTCATAATTTTCACAATTTATCTAGTAAAAATCATGAAATTCAGCAGTTCAGTTTAATTATTTTACATAGCCTTGTGAGAAAAATATTCAGCTGTTTGTATTTATCTCTTTATTTAATTCTGTTGGGTTTTAATATACTCTACTATTGACTATTAATAAAATCATTTATATTGTGGTTTAATGTTCATAGATCTTTATATTTAAAGTACTGAAATTAAATATTTTATGTATACTTTACTTTCTATCCCATTAGTAAAAGAAAGGTAATAATTTTTACCAACCTATAGTTACATACAATCTAGAATATAATGTGCTTCAGAAATCTGTTATTGAAATTATGGTCTAAAATATCTTTAGAAAAGCAAAATTGTTCCATAATTTTCTAGGCATGTATATTATTAACTTCTTTAATATATGTAACATCTCTGTCACAAAGAACAATTTAATAGTTTCCCAGAATGTGATCCCTTAGGTGAATATTTTTCAATACTAACAATGCTAAGAGATTTAAATTGTATAATAATATCTGTGTTTTTCCTCGTTAGTATGCCAAACTCTTTTTACTGCTCTTAATCTCTCAGCAATCCATGAAGAAGCTTGTCAATTGGTATTATTCATAAACAGAACATTCTGGAAGGTTGTTAAACACACCTAGAAATTGGAGAACTCTATAACTTTCTGCAAGACAAAGTCTAACATCCCAAAGTCATTTTCTTGGTACTTGGAATCAAAATAGTAAGCACTGTAAGGTTCTATGTCTTCATCATATATTTAGAGCTGTTCTTTTCTTTTTTTTTTTTTTTTGGTCTTTCAGACAGGGTCTCCCTGTAGCCCCAGCTGTCCTGGAACTCACTCTGTAGACCAGGCTGGCCTTGAACTCACAAAGATCTGCCTGCCTCTGCCTCCTGAGTGCTAGGATTAAAGGCGTGCACCACCACGCCCAGCAGAGCTGTTCTTTTTTAATAATCACATTGCATATATTAATGTGATTTTCTTAATGTCGCAATGCAAATTCTCATTTGAATTAAGCATTAAAACATCAGACTTTGATTCATTGTTTAGAGTTGTATAAGATGAATATGTGTTATAGCTTTTATGAAGCATTATACCTATCAATAACCATATTTTGTTTTATATATTACAATGTAGTATCTGAATAACACTCAAGTAATCAGGTCTAGCATAAGCTAATGCCCACTAATGAACCCATCAGGCTCTGAGTAGTAGTTCCAAACACAAAATCCCTCAGATAGGCCTGACTTAACTCTTAAGAAACTAAGCTAAAGCCAAACTTTAAATAGTGGAAACATTACAGGGACGAGACAGGGAGGAAACTGAAGAGGGAAAGGGAAGAGGGGGCCAAGATTCAGAGAATACATTCACAAAGGAGTAAAAGAACAAAATGGCTACTTTAAATGGTTCCAACACTAACATACATCTAGTATAAAAATTTGACTTTCTAGAAGGGAAACATATAAGATAAACACATATATAATATATATAATATTAATATATATATATATAATTATAATATATATATATTTGGCCTTGAATGTTAAAAAATACCTGAAGTTCAGTGGGTGGGGAGGTGAGGATAGATTTCAGAGAAGTTGGGGGAGTGTGATCAAAATACATTCTTTGAAATTCTCAAATAAAAATATTTTAATAAAATTTTTTGAGACCCCCAGCCAGCCTGGAACTCACTCTGTAGACGAGGCTGGCCTTGAACTCACAATCAGCCTGCCTCTACCTCCTGAGTGATAGGATAAATGGCATGCACCACCACCCCCAGTTTAAAGATGGTTCTTAGCCACAATGTGGGTGCTGGGAATTGAACCTGGGTCCTCTGCAAGAGAAGTTGGTGCTCTTAACCACTGAACCATCTTCCAGCCCCATAAATATTTTTTAAATATATGAATTATCAATCGAAGTGCTTAAGTTCCTATATTAGTGTAGCAATTTAAGCACACTATTTTCTCTTTCTAGTCTCAAATAAACACACTGAAAAAATATCTAACTCAGAATAATATCTGCCCCATAGTGAACCAGCATGGGCAGTTGAAGTTGACCCATATATATCCTTTTGGACCATCAGCATTAGAGGAATATGCTGAGAAAAATGGGGAATTAGGACCAAGGAAAGTTTAAACATGAACTCAGTTTTCAAAAGTAAGAAGCACCCAAGAAGGAAAGGAGGTTAAGACCATAGTTCCCCATCACTGGATTTCATTAGTTCTGTCGTATATATTAATTCTTATCAGGTCAAACACTTTTACATAGATTTTACCCAGTCAGATGAAAGTTCATCCACTGGAATCTAGTAACTCTCTCTAGAGTTACTCCCTTTAAAAAAATCTGCTCTCCCTCACTCTGCATTAATTACTTGCCAAAAGTTCTTTGGCTGAGGTTGGGGACCAATGCCCTTTTCCCTACATCTATCCTGGGTTTGACTTATTGAGACAGCATAGGTCTTGGGCATGCTGTTACCATTCTTGCAAGCATATATGAGCAATTTCCCAAAGGCCTGGAAAACTGCTACCATATGTTCATGCACCAATACTGTCTCTTACCATCTTTCCACCTCCTCTTTCACAATGGTCCCTGAGCCATGGTGGGTGAGGTTAAAATAGGAGTCCTATCTAGGGACTGATCTCTTCCATCCCTTAGCCCCTAAAACTTGGCCAGTGGTAGCATTCGGTGTCCATCACACTCTGCTATATGAAGAAACCACTGCTGAGAGTTGAGGGATTGTTCTAGTTCGCTTTTCCACTGCTGTAACAAAACATACTGACCGAGACCAACTTGGGGAGAAAAGAGTTTATTCAGCTCATGTATCCTGGGTCACAGCTGGTCACTTAGGGAGCCCAAGGTAGGAACTCAGGGCAGGAAGCTGGAGGCAGGAGCTGAAGCACAGGCCATGAAGGAATGCATCTCACTGACTTGCTCCCCTGGCCCATGCCCAGCCTGACCTCTTATACACTACACAACAACCTGCTCAGGGTAGCACCACCCATAGTGGGCTGGGCCCTCCCACATTGCTCGACAATCAAGACAGTACTCCACAGATGTGGCCACAGGCCAGTCCAATGGAGGAAATTCCCCAATTGAGGTCTCCTCAACCCAGGTATGTCAAGTTGACACTAAATCTATCTAGCACAACTGACCACTTGTCAACTTGGCACACAAAACACATCACTATTAAACCACCACCTTTCCAGTTCTTATCCCCAAAGTATGATGTTAACATTAATCACAACATAAGACAGTACAACCTGAAAAGCCCCACAGTCCTTAAAATGTCCAAATACTTAAAAGTTCACAATTTGTTAAAAATCTCTTACCGGTGCACTCCTGTAAAACCAAAACAAGTACTGTCTTATTTCAAACAGAAGAATAGGGCCCACCTAATCAAAACCTAAGTCTAGCAAAATAGCTCAAAGCTGCACATCTAGGATCCACCCACGATCTTCAGGGCTCCAAAGGATTTCAGCATCTCCATTTCCCTGACTCTGCCATTCACAGCACACAGCTCATCTCTCATGCCCAGGGCAGCTTCATTCCACACCTGCTGCTGCTCTTGGTGGTCATCCCCTGGTCCTGGTGTCTCCAAAATCTGGGGTTTCCAGTGAAACTGAGGCAGCACCTTCAGCAATGTTTTCTTCTGACTTCTGTTGCAAAGCTTAAGCTTCTCTCCATGACCCATGCAATCCTGGGGTCTTCACTCCAACCGAGGTGCACTTCCACCAATGGTCTTTCCTGACTTCTCACAGTGCCAAGCTTCAGCTGCTCTCTGTGACCCCTTCAAATTTCAACACCAGAACCATATAGGAGACACATACACATTACCAAGTATTGCTTCTGGCTTGACATGGAGGCCCAGGCCCCTTTTGTAACATAGCTTCTGTGTGCTGACCCTGAAGAAATTCTTCTCAGAAGATGCTGGTCTCTTGTTACTTACAGCTGAGTATTTTCAGCCCCAGCTAACCAGCATCAGTTGTCCCATTTAACTTCAGGTTGTGGACTCTTGTTACTTACAGCTGATTCTTCACCCCCAGCTGACCAGAACCTACAGATTCCTAATTCAAAAATATCATAGAAACAGCCCTGTTGGCCTCTGCTTCCCCTTGAAGCTTCCCAAGCCAGGCCTCCATTGTCTACAACTTTTTCAGTATAAATGTTCCAAGTTCCACAGCAATGTTCTTTAGGCATTCAATGATTTTTCTAGCCCAAAGTTCCAACTTCCACAATCCTCCCCCAAAACACCAAGGTCAGGTCTATGACAGCTATACCCCAATCCTGGTACCAATTTCTGTTCTAGTTTGCTTTTCCATTGCTGTGACACTAAAGTTGGCACTAAAGCTTTCTAGCACAGGGGTGTATTAGTAGTCTCTCTATCCACCATTCCTCAATATTAAAGGACTAGATTTCTTTATAAACTGCCATCCACTGTCTAAAATAGCTTCTCTAATTACAGAACTAATCATCAAGTGTCATAGTGCAGAGAATACATGTCCATGGAGGGCTTAGTAATAAATGGGGCATGTAGTACACTTTCTTTGCCCCCAAACACAAATGAACAGTGTGGAAACAGTGGTTGAAAGATTATAAAAGCCATGTTGGGGATGAATGCTGAGGAATCTTGCCCACTGGATGTGGCAGGGCTGCCACACTCTGGAAACTCATACCAGCTCTGATTGCCCAGACAAGACATTCATAAGACCAAGCTGGTCAACATTCCTCCAAGGCTTGGGGAGGGCCTCAGGATACTCATCCCTAGATGGAGTTATTGAGAGTCTGGTGTCTGGAACATTGACCATGCTCCACAGAATGGCTTCACATCCACATGCATTTGGGTACACAGGATTTGGACTCAATGGATTATTTCATTCATCTTTTAGAGGATTGACATGCAGTTGGGAAGGGTCAGAGCAGGGCAAATACAAGTCAAGTTGAAGGTGGAGATTGGTACATGGATATGAGCCAAACACATTATATACATATATAAATCCTCAAAGAATAAATAAAGTATGGATTGTGTCAGAATGTACACACTGTTTCCCAAGAAAAGATTTTTTGATTGAAAGGAATTGAAAATTTGTCCCCAAATCCCCTTGACTATATTCATGATTGTCTTCAATAATAATTTGTTCAAAAGAAATATATTTGAGAATCTCATGGGTCCTTTATATGCAGTAGCAAAATAACTCTCAAATGAAACTCCTTAAGCATCTGTCCTAAATTTGCTGCCATGAGCAATTCTATTCAGAACTCTGACTTATCAATTAAATTGGTATTTATTTATTTAAAATCTTTCTAGAAAAATAAATCAAGCTCTAGTTATCTGACTATAACAAGGTAATAGGAAAAGAAGACAAGCCAAAATGAGGAAAAGATTACTCAAGAAGATGTGAGGACATTGCAGTGCTTTTGCCCATAAATTTGGAAACCAGATGATGCTCTTTATGGTTTATCTAAGTGCAAGGGGGATTGTATTTTTTTAAACAACTATGAAAATGTGAATCCTAATATTTAGCTCTCACCAGGCGCATGTTCATCATTGCATTCATAATCAAAAGAAGGTGAGCTGAGCAATGTTTTTGAAGGATTTGATGCAGAAGTTTGGTTGCCTAAAATAACTGTGCTCTTGATGAAATGAGAAAATTTTGATGTGGCCATTCACAAAGGGAAGGACAAGCGTAATCCTTATGAAGGATACTCAATAATAACAAAATATATGCATTTGAAAATTTTCTTGCAATGCTCAAAATAGAAAGAGATGTTTGGTGGAGAGAAGACACAATTTAATAGCTGATGAGGATTCTCCAAATTGTTTCACTGTGATATTCTCCCAAATAAAAGCAAATTACCATTACAAAGTAAAGTCTTCAGTTTCCAGTCTATTAAAATAATGAGAATTTGTTAATTAAGATTGTACTTAGATGCTAACTGTATTGGCTTTAAAAATATCTATATCACACCCACTAAGTCTAGTACTATTATGCTACTTTATGTATTAGTCACTTTTCTGTTGCTGTGATAAAACCACCATGACCAATGGAACTTATCAAAGGAAGAGTTTATTTGAGCTTACGATTGATGGTGCCAAGGAATTAGAGTCTATTGTGGTGGGACGCATGGCGGCTGGAGCTGGAGCAGAAAGCTGAAGTTCACATCTCTCAATGAACACAGGAAGTCAAGAGAGAGAGAGAGAGAGAGAGAGAGAGAAAGAGAGAAAGAGAGAGAGAGAGACCGCAAGGCTTGTTAAACTCACTAAGCCCACCCTCCAATGACGTACTTCCCCCAGCATGGCCACACCTTCTAAGACCTCCAAGAACAGTGCCGCCAACTGGAGACAAAATGTCTGAATACTTAAAGCCTATGGAGGACATTCTTATTCAAACCACCACACTTTATTACTGAAATATGCTTTAAAACTCAATTTGTATATTTTCTATCACAAAACAAGTATAATTAAGATTTCTTCTTCCCCTTCTTTTTGATAGGGGATACACCTTGGTATATTGCCCAGGGTGTACT
Organism: Rhizomys pruinosus; assembly: GCA_009823505.1. NCBI lineage: Eukaryota > Metazoa > Chordata > Mammalia > Rodentia > Spalacidae > Rhizomys > Rhizomys pruinosus. Next base: position 201,173 of record VZQC01003283.1, read on the forward strand.
GAAATTCGCAATATTCTTTCCTTAGCCTACTATCTAGCAAAACTATAGAACAAATATGTATTAAGATATAAATAAAACAAAAAGAGCAAAACAATTATTAAATTACAGACTTGTAGGTAAAATAAAAGAATGTTAACATTTCTGGAAGTATCTAATGCAGTAGACATAATTTTTTCTTCTTTGATAATCTTGAATATAATATTTGAAACTCATGTTCTAATATTTTGATTTTAAAATTTTATTTATAAATGTAAACATTTTCTATTTTGTTAGTGTTTTTTTATTTACTTTAAAAATTGAGGTTTGTGCATTTCATATAATACATCTTAATCAAATTTAGACCTCCTCCCAAGTCCCCATACCAACCCCCCAACACACACAAAATTTCAAAAATTATGTAATATATTCTAAGTCTTACCCAGTCAAACATTGTATTCAGATGTCCCTTGGCACAAGGTCATCCTCTGCAATCCAGTCAGCCTATCTAGAGCCACTCCTTCAAAGAAGATCTACTCTCAATTCTTTTTTTTTTTCAGATGATAATATTTAAGCATCTAAGCCTTTGTTCATTTTTATTTTTTTAAATATTGCTTTTATTGATGTTTTGTGTACTTCAGACATCATTTCTTAGTTAAGTTTAGACGTAGTCCCCTTACCCTTCCTTCCACCTGATCCCAGATCATGCACTCTGCTATAACTCTTCTGCATCTTTTTCTCAGTCTTTTTTTATGTTTAGGAATTCACATTTTCCTCCTTTAATTTTATATTATTCTAAAATATGCATACATAATTTCCAGTCATATACAGTAATTGGAGATTCTGAAAGTAAGTGGTGGATCTATTCTAGAGCCCGTTAAGAGATTTACACTATAACAACATAGTTGCTTTCAGATAAATAGAAATATAACAATAATGTTGTTCAGCTTGCCTTTCATCTGGGGATTTGTTGTTAGCATCCACAAATGAGGGAGACCATTTGCTGCTTGTTTTTCTTGGACTGTGTTACTTCACATAGAATAATGGTTTTGAGTTCCATCCATTTACCTGCAAAGTTCATGTCATATTTCTTTTCCACTGAGTAGTACTCCATTCTGTAACAGTAACACATTTTTGTCATCCACTTGTCAGTTGAGGGGCATTTGGATGGGTTCCAGTTCTTCATTATTGTGAAGAGAGCTGCAATAATCACAGATGTGCATGTATATTTGAGGTAGGATGAGTCTTGCAGGTATATACCCAGGAGTGGTATGGCTGGGTCAGGTGGTAGGCTCATTTTGAGTCTTCTAAGGGTTCTCCACACTGTTTTCTATAATGGTTGTACAAGTTTACATTCTCACCTGCAGTGCATGAGTGTTTCCCTTTCCCCACATCTCTCCAGCATTTGGTGTCTTTTGTGTTCTTGATTTTAGCCAGTCGTACTGGAGTGAGAGAGATGATATGTGAGAGTGGTTTTAATTTGCATTTCATTAATTATTAATGAATTAATTATATAATCATTAATTATATAATCATTAATTATATAATCATTAATTATATAATGATGTTGAACACTTTTTAAGATGTTTCTCAGCCGTCTTTCCTTCCTCACTGGTGAAGTCACTGTTCAGCTCTTTATACCATCTTTTGAGTAAGTAATTTGTTTTCTTCTTTGTTGTTTGAGTAGTCTATATATTCTTGATGTTAATGTTCATCAGATGAATCACTGGTGAAGATTTCCTCCTACTCTGTGGGTTTTCACTTCACTTCCTTGACTGTTTCTTTGGCTGTACAGAAGCTTTTGACTTTGATGAGGTCCCATTTGTCAACTGTTGACCTTATTTCCTGTGCAGCTGTATTGCTGTTCAATGTCTTTGTGTCATGTGTGATTACATTCCACATGCCATTCTTCCCTTCTTGGCTCAGCTCCAGGACTTGCCTCCTGCCTGCAGGCCAACAGTCTCTAGGCTTCTCTCCCGAAAGAAGGGGGGAGGGAAAACCACAGGAGATCTCCTGTGGCAATGAGTGGACTCACATGCAGAGAGCCTGGGAGAATAGGAACTCTGTTTATTTTCTGTCAGTGAGGTCTATATATTGAAGGCTACTGTGATCTGGGCAAGGAATTGGGGGTCAGGTGGAAAAGGGAGTGAGCCACTTTGGTTCTAATGGGGGGGGGGCCTGCAGAGCTCCGGTTTGTATAACTAGAGGTAACTAGAGGTGTGAAATTTTGCTCAATGCCTCAAGGGAAGGGACCTGGAAATTTGCAGAGATAGGTGAAGCAAGAATCTTTGTAATATCCAGAACCTTTCTGCTACAGATAGATAACTCACAGAGGCAACTGAATGCCCACAGAGATATCAGATAATGGGATATCTTCCGGGACAGGTCTTACAAGTTCTTGCTTCAAGCCACACACAAAGTTTCATTCCCACAACCATCCTTTGTTTTTTAATTAAAATGGAGCAGTAATGTCAAAGTCCTCTAGGTAGTCCCCTGGGATGGCCTGGTATTGGACTAGAACAGTCTTGGCACAACCTCAGTGATAAACTGGAGGACACAGGGTGCAACATTCAGGAGGACTCCTAGGGTGAAAATGGGTTCAGTAAGGGAAGTAACCAGGTAGTCAGGGGGTTGGAAAACCATGGGACAGAAACTTGTCATGAGTATCTATCACGGAGTTCTTTCCTGAGGTCTTTTAGTTATATTATATATATATACTATCTATATATATATATAATAATATATATATATTATATATTGTTGTTGTTGTTGTTGTGTCTTTGCCCAGTTTGATGCTGGCTTCATAGAAGGAGTTTGGGAGATTTCCCTTTGTTTGTATCCTTATGAATAATTTGAGTATTAGAGGTTGTAAGACCTCTGTAAATGTTTTATACAATTCTACTGTGAAACGATCTTGGCTTGTGCTTTTTTAGTTGGGAGTTTTTTGTTTGTTTGTTCGTTTTTTGTTTTTTTATGTCCTCAATTTCCTCAGATATTATGGGTCTGTTTAGACTGTCAATCTCTTCTTGGTTAAGCTTTGTTTGAGTTCCAGGATTTCAGATATTCATCCATTTCTCTTAGGTTTTCAAACTTAGTAGAATATAGGTTTTTGAAGTATTCTCATATGATTGTCTGAATCTTTGCCTGTTATGGTTTCCCTTTTCATCACAAATACTATTAATTTGTAGTTGCTCTTTCTTTCTTTTGGTTAACTGGGCTAGAGGTCTGTCTATCTTGTTTATTCTTTCAAAAAACCAGCTTTTAGATTCATTGATTTTTTTATTGTTTTCTTTGTTTCTATTTCATTGATTTCTGCTCTGATTTTTGTTATTTCTTCCTTTATCTTGGGTTTAGGGTCCATTTGTTCTTGTCTCTCAAGTGTTTTTAGTTGTAGTGTTAGATCATTTATTTGTTCTCTTTCAGAGTTATGTCTTCCAGGAATAAATTGTATGTTAACTCCGACATATGTTTAAGAGTTCACATTTTTCCCTTTAATTTTGTATTACTCTAAAATATGGATATATACTTTTCACCCATATACATTAATTACCATGTCTGAAAGTATGTGGTAAGTTAGCTCTAGAGCTCAAGAGATTCACCTTATAATATCACAGTTGCTATCAGATAAAAAGAGATATAACAATAACATTGCTCAGCTTGTCTTTCCCATTGGGGCATTTGATATTAGCATCCACAAATGAGGGAAACCATTCCACATTTGTTTCTTTGAGATTGCCTTTCTTCACTTAGCATGATGGCTTTGAGTTTCACCCATTTACCAGTGAAGCTCATGATGTTATATTTCTTTACTGCTGCATAGAACTCCATTGCATAGATGTACCACATTTTTTTAATCAACTTCTCAGTTGAGGAGCATCTGGGTTGCTTCCAGTTTCTTGCTATTGTGAAGAGGGCTGCAATAAACATAGACGTGCATGGTATCTTTGTGGGTATATACCCAGGAGTGGTATGACTGGGTCAGGTGGTAGGCTCATTTTGAGTTTTTTTCTTTTTTATTTATTGATCTTTTGTGTATTTCATACATAATTTTTCAATTCAGTTCAGGCATAATCCCCTTTCCCTACCCCCACCCCACCCCATCACAGATCATGCATTCTGCCATAACTGTCCTGCATCTTTCTCTCAGTCTTTTTTTATGTTTAGGAATTCACATTTACCTTCATTAATATTATATTACTCTAAAATATGGATACATACTTTCCACCCATATACAGTAATTACAGTCTGAAAATAATTGGTGGGTGGATTCTAGAGCCCATTGAGAGATTCACATTATAACAACATAGTTGCTTTCAGATAAGTTGCTTTCTTACCAGTAAGAATTGAAGACAGGCCAAACAACAGTATTCTCTCTTTTTGCTTTTTGTCTCTTTCCTAAGATCTCAAGTTCTATGTCTGCAGTACAGTTTCTCTAGTCTTACTGATTGTATCTGGCTGTACTTTCCTTTTGGATGCTAGGATGCTTACAGTTAATCTGGGTTAACTGTGTGGCCTTAAGCATCGTTTTGAGTTTTTTAAGGGTTCTCCATACTGATTTCCACAGTGGTTGTAGGATCTTCAGTTTTGTTCCATTGGTCAACAGGTCTCTTTTTGTGCCAGTACCAGGCTGTTTTTATGACTATAGCTGAATGATTGATCTGGGGTGGGGTGGGGGAAAGAGAAAGGGGACTGTGCCTAAACTGAACTGAAAAATGATGTCTAAAATACACAAAACATCAATAAAAGTATTATTAAAAAATAAATAAGTGTAATTCTACCATTTCCTTTTTGGTTTGAATGTTTTTGATATGGCCTGAGATTGACATTGATTTTCATGTTTTATAAACATTGACGTATACTTAAGGCATTAGCCTTCAAAAAATAAATATGAGTTGCTCTATTAAAAAAAGACATCTTTATCTTTAAATGGTAGCATGTTTTGTGTCTTGAGAAAACTTCTTTAGACCAAAGTTACTTACATTACCTTTTAAATAACTGAAGGTAAATTATTCTTTAATTATTCTACCTGAAATAAATGTGGGTAAGATTAAAATTTCCTATGTTTCACCTCTGTATTTCTAATTTCTTAAGCAATATTTCTTGAAAAATTATGTTTTCCCAGTTGCTCTTTGGTGACAATTGCCATCTATGGGGCACACTTATATGAATGTGGCATCTTTCCATGATCACTATTGTCTCTTCAAGTAAAAAATATTAACATGTCAGAATATATACAGATATATAACAATAAATGATATTTCATGTGAAAAGTCCTCCATCCACATTCTTTCCCTTTAGTACTATCTCAATAATGGTTTACACTGCAAGTGATTTTGTGTCGATTTAGAAATCAGTTTTTTTTCCTAAAAAGTGTGTGACAATTACATTAAGGCCATATTAACAGTGAACTTGGAGGGGTGCAGAAATCTGCCAAGGGCAAAGCAGGTAAAATGGCAATTAAGATTGACTGAAAAATTATATATGAAACACATAAAAATAAATAAAAAAGTACAGGTAAATTTTAAAGGACTCTGTACATTTTCAAAGGTGTGTCTCTCTATCCTTTTGTGACTATCAATATAAGTACTCAATTCTCTTTCAACTTTAATCACTTTCCAACTCTTCTTGATCATAATGTGCATATATGTATATGTATATATATATATATATTATTTTATAAGTATAATAGTTAATTTTAATTGCCAAACTTAACTGATTTAAAATCCTCATGCGAATTATATGCATAAGGTGTTCCCAATTTCAAAAAAATAACTGAAATTTTTATGTATTTCATATATCTTGATGATATTTAGGGCCCCTCTTGTATCTGCAACCATCCATAGTAATCTCGCCAGATTTAATGTGTTTTGTCATAATTATTAAGGCCCATCAATTCTTATGCTCAAAGGTCCTTTGATGTTAATCAATTTACTGGAGCCTGGTCAACCCATGTATCATCACTCCCCTAAAGAAGACCAACTCTACCTCACCCAGTAGTGATCATTTTCCAACAGGTCCTTGCCTAAAGTTGGGGCTTCTCACAGGTCTCCCCAGTTCCATGCTGGGATTTTGCCTGGTTTCAGTTTACAAGTGTCCTGTGATACCGGCATCATTTCTGTAAGTTCATATGAGCAAGGCCCCATCCACTGGAAAACTCTGCTCCCTTGTGGTCATCCACCATCACTAGCTCTTACAGTTTTCTTCCCCCTCTTCTGGAATGGCCTCAGAGCTTTTGATGGCAGAGTTATTTAACTGGGAAGGAAGCAATAAATGTAAATGTGGGTAAAGGGGAAATAATGCTGGAGTGAAGACAGCAGGAAACAGGTGTTGTTAGTGGAGGACTGGGGAAAATAACTGGTGAGAGAGCAGGGAGTATTGTGCAGGGAGAGAGAGATAGGTGTGATAAATAATGCTTAGATGATATCAAAACCAGGGGAATTATATGAGCTCAAAATCCTACTGACAAACACACTTACAAAATTTATATCAGTACATGTCTATAACTGAAGTCTATATAACAAGAAACAAAGCACCAGACAGGAAAAACTTCCCTTTGAGCTATTTTCAGGATTTGCCAAGAGACACCCCCCCCCCAAATAGCATAGACTATTGCACGTGTCTTGTGAACACTGTCATCTTTGCTGTAACTTTATATGAGTGAATCCCCAGCTTCCGGGAAACCTCTGTTTACTTATGGTCATCCACTATCCCTGGCCATTACAGTCCTTCTACCCACTCTTTCACAAAGGTCCCTGAGCCCTGCGTGGCAAGGTTTTAATGTAGGAGTCCTATCCAAGGACTTTGGAGAGGGTTGATTACTGATGACAAGTTTTCCACTTTGGCTAGGTAGGCTGGCACTGGTCTCCCCAGACCTGCCAGTTTTCTGGTTCCATACCATGCTGTGGTTACAGGTGTGCACCGCCATGACCCGCATCTCATGTGAAAACTCCTTATTTGAATTCGGGTCCTCATGTTATATGACAAGTATTCTTATTCATGGAGCCATCTCCTCTGCCCCAAGTATACGGATTAAATTTTTAAATTTGTATGCGTTATTTTATAAGTGTACTGCCTGAATTTGTATAAGTGCATCCATAACATGATGCCCAAAGAGATTAGAAGACATTGTCAGATTCCCTAGAGCTGGTGTTATGGACAATTGTTAGCAGTCATGATAGTGCTAGGTCCTCTGCAAGAGCATTAATTGCTAACTGCTGAGCCATCTCTCCAGCCAAAGCATATAATATGTAAAATTGCCTATTTTATACAGAAATTTTAAAACTCAATGAAATATACAAGATTTTGCTTTTAACAGTTTTCATAGAAATTTCTCATCAGGAAAGGAGTCTTTTCACATGGTAGAGACTCACAGGCTCTACCATTTTCAAATTATATGACTCTAATTTTGTATATTCCATACTATAAAAATACACTTATTATAAATGCCTTTAGTCCATCTAGTAAACATATTTAGCACAGATATTGGTATCATCCTTTGGTGAAGAAAATCTGTAAAAAGAATCTCATTTCAGATTTGTTGCTTTAAGAATGCTGATCTTCTCTTGGTATGTCAATTTCTTTTTCATGGATAAATTCAGATTTAACTGCCACCCAAAAATCTGAAAATAATGGATCTCTTCATAATGCCTTCATCATAAACATAAGTAATTATATTAATGGAGACAATGAGGCCTGGATAAGGAATGCCTTGTCTCAGAATTCAGATGCAGTCAGTGCCAATGTGGTATGCAGAGCTAGTATTGTTATCATTCCAGAACAACTCTTAAACAATTCTAAATCCCAAGTGACTGAGTCTCTCAGTTCCAAATTTGTTTAGTTTCCAGTGCTATGATGAAATATTCCATGATAATTGCTTTCTGTATTATTTTAAACCTCCTATTTTAAATCACCTACAGGCATCATTTTCTTGACAAACTGAAAGAAGCCTGATCTCTTACCAGACTCTGTCACAATAACAGATGTTTCACAAGGTCTCAGCTGGGACAGCAGTTAAAAGTCCTTGAAAAGTAAATGGTGTACATTCAATTAAACTAAAGAAACAGCTAAAACAAGTATTATTTAGTGGGTTTTAATTAGATGAGTTCTACTGAAGTGGGATTCTAACAGGGAATTCACAGGCTCCCAGGATTGTGTAAGTTATACGCGAGGCTGTAAGCCTTCCTCTTAATTCCACCTGTGTGACTTGCACACATGCTGGGTAAATCTGTCACCATTTCCAGATGCTGTCATTGCACCATTAAGCCTCAAACTGCTACTCCAGTACTGAAAACAGGTAGATTAACCTTGCTGGTGAATCAAAATATGCACTTTATGATCATAAAGCACAGTTTCTGACCTTGGTGGAAAATATCTAGGAGAACAACAACAACAAAAAAATACCTAGGGAAATCCAGATTTTACTTGAATATCAATGAAAGATATTTGGTCTGCAGTTTGTTTTTCTATTCTTTTTAAAATGTTTATTTTTCTTCAATACATAGTTTATTGAATTTTATGCATTTCATGCAATATGTCTTAGTTATGTTTAGACCTCCTCCCTTACCACCCCCTACCCATATCCTGCCTACCCAACTTAATGCATTCTGTCCTTTATGTTAAGGCCTTTAGAGTCAAATTTGTGTCAGTAGATGTCTTTCTGTGTAAGTTCATCAACTGGAGTCTCCATATCATAGTTCACTTAAAGAAGATCAGCTCTCCCTCACCTGGCAGTGAAGAGTTGCTAATAGTTGCTCATCTAAAGGTGGGACTTCTTACCCATTTCCCTAGTTCTCTGCTTGGATTTTCTTCTACTTTGAGTTTGCATGAGTCTTCTGCATGCTGTCACCATTGCTGTAAATTCATATGAGCAAATTCCCAGAAGTCTGGAAAACTAATTTATTAATTCTTTAAAAATTCCTTCAGCTTCTCCCAGATCCACACCCACCTTCCTACCCACCCAACTTTGTTTATATATCTATATCTATATCCATATCTATATCTCTATATGTATATGTATATGAATATGTATATGTATATCTATACATATCTATGTATGGCATATATGCTATATAAATATAATTTTTATTTTATGTGAATGAGTGTATTATCTGCGTGCTTGCAAGTGCATCTGTGTCATACAATGCCAAGGAATGTCAGAAGAGGGTGTCAGATCCCCAGGAACTAGTTATGTTTGGCTATTATCCAACTTTTTTTTCAAAAGCGCATAGAATCTAATCTGTATTTTTAAAAGAAACGATTTATCCTTTATAACTTGGTTCACTACCAAGGCCCACAGCCTTAAAGAAAAGTAATTCTCCCTCTCCCTGTAGCTTTCAGTTGAAAATGGCTACTGGGCTAGTATTGGCTATCCAAGTTGCCCCTCCATCTTCTGCTTGTGTCTGGCTTGAGCTTGCACATGCTGGCAAAAGTGCTGTGAGTTCTCTTGAGTAACTGTCTTGTGTCTGGAACACTGTATTGGATCCAATAAAATCTCATATATTACTCGATATTCACATAGTTCTTGCTCACCATCAAGTATTTGGTGATAAGTCTTTATTGATGAAAAAGCTGTATACTTGAGTGATAGAACCAAAATGGAGAAATCAAGCTGGTCCTCTTCTCCAAGTTTCATATTTACTAGTTAGAGCTTATACTCCTGACAGCAGCTATGTATATTGCCATAGAAGAAAACTAATTATAACTATTACCTAGCTGTGAATCCTGAGAGAAAAAAAAACCCTGATCTGGAAAGAGATGCTACTAGTCAATGATGGCATTAATTAAATAATGAAGCAATTTCTAAATGGATTGAATGCCTGTTCCACAAGATGGAACTGGCACCATTATAGGGGTCAAGAGCCTGCATCTACACAGTCATAGATCCTAGGGGAGAAGCTACTACTATCAATCTGCTAAATGAATATGGTGTTACACTGGAACATGATGACAGTTTTACAACTCTCAACCTTCACTGGGAAAACTTCTTTTTCCAGTGTATGTTAATTAACACAGAGTCCCTCAGGTTAGCAATGGACAGAAAATAAGATATTTAGAAGTGTTTACTCTTAAGTGGAAAATTTGTATCACCCTCCTATTTACCAAACCCAGGGACCCTCATAGAAGGAGACTCTCATAGCCTTAGGAGGAGTATTTCCTCAATTAAACAATCTTGCTTGTGCTAGATAGCTTTAGTGTCAACTTGACACACCTGAGTTGAGGGAACCTCAATTGGAGAATTGACTCCATTGGGCTGGCCTGTGGCCATGTCTGTGGAGTATTTTCTTGATTGTTGAGCAATGTGGGAGGGCCAGCCCACAATGGGTGGTGCCACCCCTGGGCAGGTTGTTGTGTAAGATATAAAAAAGCAGGCTGGGCATGGGCCAGGGGAGCAAGCCAGTAAGCAGCATTCCTCCATGGTCTATGCTTCAGTTCCTGCCTCCAGATTCCTGCCCTGATTTCCTACCTTGGGCTCCCTGAGTAATGAACTGTAACCTAGGAGATGTGAGCTGAATAAACCCTTTCCTCTCCAAGTTGGTAGGGGCCAGTGTATTTTGTGACAGCAACTGAAGACAAACTAGAACAGTGTTAGACTAATCCTTCTGCCAAATTTCAAAGTTCTGATTCTGGTGCTTCTGAGCTCCTTGTTGTTTCAAAAATCCTTAATTATTCATTCTTCTTCCTCTTTTCATCTTGTTATTTCCTTAATTAATTTGTTTGTGGGACTCTAGTGTTCAAACTTGTAATCTTATATATACTAAGCAAGTGGTGAGCTACTGTGCCATATATACAGCCCTTAACATCACTATTATTTAGGATTTTTCTCTGAAAGTGGGTTGAGGTCATCCATGTGGAAAACTTTTTTGACCCCTCAAGCCATCACATTGGTATTATTTTGACCAAAAAAGACTCAAGCCTATATGTGTCATCTTAGCAACTTCTGCACCCCCTAAAACACTTTGCATTCAAGTGTCTAATTTGACTGGTGTACATGTTGTTCTCATTAATGTATGTTACAAATCACTTTCCATAGTGCACTATAATATTTTTATCCCAAAGCTATTATACTACTAGCTACTTAATGAGATTAGGTTAAAGTGAACTAAACTATTACTTCTATTCACCTCAGTTTTTCACACTAACAGACTTGTTGATGATTAACTCAATGTTTTAGGTACAGGAAGAAAACAACTCTTCCCAAACAAATATACAAACATAACCAGCTCATATTAGAGTAGAGAAAATATGGGTTCATGGATCCACCTAACAGTTAGCTCTTTGCTATTCTTCTTAAAATAATAGTACAAATTATAATTTTTTTTAAATTTTTATTGTTTTTTTATGTGTATGAATGTACTGTCTGCATGTAGATTTAGGCACACCTGTCATGCAATGTCTCAGATGTCAGAAGAGGGTGTTGGACTTTCCTAGAACTGGAGTTAAAGATGATTCTTAGCTGCCATGTGGGTGCTGGGAATCGAACCCGGGTCCTCTTCAAGATTAGTTGGCAATCTTAACCGCTGAGCCATCTCTCCAGCCCCAATAGCACAAATTATTTAACTTTAGTTTCATATATGTAAATAGGGATTATATTTACTTCAAATAATTATATTAACAATAAAATGAAAACATGAAATAATTGTTTAGTTTGATTTTTAAAGCCATAAGTGTATAATTAAAAATAATGTCTATAGTGAATGAAGGCACTTCTCATGTATTGTCTATTTGTATCTTCATTACAAACCAATGGAGCAGTGGCTCATTTAATTTGCTAATAAGCTGATGTTTAAGTGTGACAAGTAGATTACTTCATGACACATGAGATATCTAACTTCTAAAGTCTAGGTTTTTTTATTTAAATTTTTATTCTTTTGGAATTTTTATTGAAGCTTTGTGCATTTCATACAAAATTTCCCAATCAAATCTAGACACATTCCTTGTCCCCCCCACACCACCAGAGTTCATGCATTCTGTCAAACGTGTTTTTTTCTCAGTCTCTTTTAAATTTTTTTGTGAAGAATTTTACTGTTTAGTGCAGAAGTTCACTGTTTCAGTTCATTGACCCAGTCTTGTTCTGTTGCTGTTGTTGTTGTTATTGCTGTTGTTCCTTCCAATTTGCCTCACTCCAAAAGATGCATATATGCATGCCACACATATATCAAGATTATGATGTCATAGGTTTTAGCATCTTCAGCTTATGATATGTTTTTATTGTTTTTTTTTTCTTTATTAGGTTGAAAGATGTCATATTTTCCTTAAGGCATTGTTGGAAGACTCAAACAATTGGCAAGCCCAAACAACCTTCAATCCTGCCCTTGTGCTCCAACACTGGGGTCTTCCCTTCCCATGGTCACCAAATGAGGTCCAGTAAGCATGGCATCCTGTCTTGATCTTCCTTTCCTGGTCTCTGTGATACAGCCTGGGTAGTTTCTTATATAAGTACTATATTTATATAATTTCCATTTTTCTCTCCTCCCTGTCAAATTCCTCCTCCCTCCCTCTCTCCCTCCCCTTCCTAATCCTTCTCATTTTCCTCCTCTCTCTCTTTCTCTCTGTTTGTCTCTCTGTGTTTCTAAAATACATAACTTTTACTCCCACCCCCACCCCCTTTATTGCACTTTTTGCTCAGGGTTGCTTTAGCTATTCCGAGTCTTTTGTTTTCCATACGATTTTAAGGACTTTTTTTCCCCCAAGTTTGCTAAGAAACTAATGGGGATTTTAACTGGGATTGCATTGAATCTTTATACTAATTTGAGGAAAATTGACATTTTTACTATATTAATTTTTCCAATCCATGAGCATGGGAGGCCTTTCCATTTTTTGATGTCATCATAAATCTCCTCCTTCAGATGTTTAACTATTTTGTTGTATAGATCTTTGGTGTCTTTGGTTAGGTTTGTCCCCAGGTATTTTTTTGTTGTTGTTCTATTGTGAGTGGGAAGGTCTCTTTGTATTCCTTTTCAGGGGCTTGCTGTTGGTGTGAAGAAAGGCTACTGTTTTATCTAGGTTAATTTCATATCCTGCCACTTTACTGAAACAATCCTTTCTAGGAATTTTCTGGTGGAGTTTTTAGCATCCCTTTGCTGCAGCATTGGTGGCATAGTGGGGAGCATAGCTGCCTGCCATAATCCTTTAATGTGTGTGAATTATGAGTAGGAAAAACTGAATTGATCAGAATAAAGTGTCTTTTTTATTATTGTTTTTTATTATTTTTTATTATTATTATTAATTTTTTTCATACATCATTTTTCAGACCAATTCAGAGTCAATTCCCTTTCCATGATCCCCACTCCACCTGAATTCATGCATGTCTTGCATCTTTTTCTGAAACTTTCTAAAGTTTTTTTTTTTCAAAGCAGAGGATTATTGTTTTTTGCGAGATCGTCACTGTTTCAGTCAGGTTTTTGACCAAGTTCTTTTGTTATTGTTGTTCCCTTCAACTCGTATTACTTCAACATATGCATATATATATATATATATATATATATATATATATGCATATGTTGATGAGTGTTCCCCTTTCCCCACCTCCTCTTCATCATTTGGTATCTTTTTTTTCTTGATCATAGCCAGTGATGACTGTTAAATATTCATGGTTCATTGTTCCTTTGATAATGATATAGTGTCCCTCTTTGTCTCTTCTGATTAGTTTTACTTTGAAGTCTATTTGGTCTGAGATTAGAATAGTATTTCCTGCTTGTTTTTTGGTACCATTTGCTTGGAATATCTTTTTCCATCCTTTCACCTTAAGTTAGTCCCTATCCTTGAGATGGGTTTCTTGTAGACAGCATATAGATGGGTTTTGTTTCCTAATCTATTCTTCTGGTCTATGTCTTTTGATTGGGGAGTTTAGCCCATTAATATTTAAGGTTATAATTGAGAGTTGTATGTTACCTCCCTTCACCTTGTTATCTGTTTGCATTTTTGATCTAGGTTTCTACTTCTGCAGTTATGCTTTTAATAATTATTCTTTCTAGGTGCTTGGGAATAGTTGCTCCTCTCCTCTGTCCTTTGAATTACTTTGAGTATTCACTGAAGGATTCATTTTCCAGACATGTATTCTATCATCTTGTTTATTTTATGAAATATTTTTCTTTCTCCTTCAAATATAATTTACAATTTTGCTGGCTATAGTAATCTGGGTTGGCACCATCTATTGTCATTTAGTACTGGGAATAATTTGGCACATGTTCTTCTGGCTTTCATTGTTTGCACTGAGAAGTCAGCTGTAATTCTGATGGGTTTCCCCTACAATAGTGGACAGAAAGAGTTATGTTACACATCTAAATTGAAGGCAATTTTTTTTCTATATTTAAACCATTCAGAAACTTGTGGCCAGTGTTTGGATTTCGAACTGTCTCAAAGCAAACAGAATGGATCCCATTTACTGACTTCCTGAATTGATGCAAGTAGGGCATCTGGTTCTGGTAATAGACACAAAAAATAAACACAAGGATTATCTAAACAAAAACTCTGGTAGTCTATTTGTAGTTCTTAAAGGGAATTGTCAAAGAAAAGTCAGACACTCTGAGTTATTAATAGCGTTATCCACTGAGAATTCTGTGATATGACCTCCACCATGACAGGTGGAACCACAGGCACTGTTGGGTAGTCATCCTTCAGTTTTGTAGCTATACAATAAGTTAGGTCAACAAGACTGAGTAAATCTTAGGGGACTGAATCCTACTCTTAATTTGGAAAGGTGCCACTTTCTAACAAATCTGCATCCTTCCTCAAGAAATTTTCATTCTGTTGTGTTTATATAGACTATTACTGATTCTCATGAAAAAGTAATAAGACTCATCACAAAAACTGATGATAGGTCCAGATTATCATGAGAAATCCTCTCAGGATCAATAATATTTTACTTATTTTTTATGTTTCTTCCATAATTTTCAGTAAGTCTTGTTTGTAATTATACATGTTTCTTCCTTAGTACCCCCCTCAAAACTCCCCTCTGAAGTTCATATTTCTGCAATTTGGGCTTCAGCCCATTGTACAAAATTTCTCTCAGTGGTCACCCTTCAGTGCCAGCTACTACCCTGAACTATAGTTCTAGTGAACATATATAGAAAGATGAAGGCTGTATATCAAGAAACAGTACCAGACAGGAAAACCTTACTCTGAGTCACTTCCCAGGCAGGGTAATCCAAAAGACTCTCAAAATTACACAGACTATTGTGACAGCTCTTGATTGCTCCCCCCAAACCTGAAGGTAAGACCCTATTGCTGAAGACAGGGCATATTTCAGAGACTGATTTTGAGCAATGGAACTGAGTCTGACCTAGAAGCCACTATCCTTGAAGGCTAGTTCTCTTAGCTGTGGAGAGCACTATGCATGGCAATAAGGGAGATAGATCATCAATAGATGGACTAACATCAGCCTCAAGACCAGCTAACCATGTCAGTGACCAGCACAGCCTATGGCATTGTGCAATAGCTGCACTTCTATCTTAGGGAAAAATCAATGGTTAACCAGTTGGATCTCAAGCCCACTCAGTGGGAGGAATCGCATATGTGGTAATGTTAACATAGCCAAATCAATACATCTGGAGTGGTCACAGATCTTAAATAAATCACAAAGAAGATACATTCCACAGCTAAGGTAACATTTTACTAACTATAAAAGAATTATCCTTATATTTACAGACAAATATCCCAGAATATACTCAGAAAAGAAGCTTATTTTACATCAGGTGAGAATAATACAGAGTCCCACAACTGGAAACATACAGGCATGATCTGTGAATGGCTCATGCCTAGGCGATACATCTACAATCCTTCCTCTACACACAAGACCCAAGCATCATGGAAAAAGGACCCAAGAAAGCATTACCTATGCCTTTTATTTGAGTAATCCTTCAATTTTATTTTTTTTTAATTTAATTTATTTTGGGTGACAGATACAAATATAAAGTTGTATCTATTTATAGGCTCATTAATTCTCATTATGGAAGCTCCTCCATGCAACAGGAAACCAGGAAACCAAAAAGGTCTGAATCCCCAAACTATGAAGATTAGGAATCCACAGGTTCCAGGGACAGGCTACTTATATTCAGCTTCACCCATGCAGGGCTCAGGGAATGTTGCAGAAGTGTGGGCAGAAAGATTGTAAGAGCCAGGAAGGTGATTCAAAGCCAAAGGTAAATGAATCCTACAGGCCTCCTGGGACACAGTTCATATGAACCTACAGCATTGGTATCAGCATGTACAATACCCATGCAAGCTAAGCTGAACAAAAACCAAGCACGGAAATGTGGGAATGGGTAGCAGAGCCCAAAAATTGTTGAGGAAATATTGGCAGCAGATAATGGCCAGATGAGGAAGACCTGGCCATTTTAGAAAAGAATCTCTGAATAGGAATCCTTGGGGAACATATATATTAATTCTTTTTTTGTTTTTTTGGTCTTTTCGAGACAGGGTCTCCCTGTAGCCTCAGCTGTCCTGGAACTCACTCTGTAGACCAAGATCCACCTGCCTCTGCTTCCCGAGTGCTAGGATTAAAGGCATGTGCCACCATTATATTATTTCTTAATTATCTCTACATCAATAAGGTGCATTTATTTTTTTTTCTGTTCCATAAACATTTATTGAGCAAATTCATGTGTCAGGTACTATGCTGGGTGCTGGGACACAAAGGTAAGTGAGGTGAGGCCTTACCCTCAGGAGCTTACAATCTAATAGGGAAATATAACATTATCACAGTTACTCATAAGATAGGGCAACATACAACAGACGTCATCCAGAACATGCAAAGGAGGACAGTGGAGGCTCGGAGGAGGTAGAAGTCCCCTGGGTGGATTTGATAACACGGACCATTACCCATAAAAACAACCCCCCCAGCTTAACCAGAGATGAGGTATGGTTTCTGAGTGCATCATAGCTTAAACTGCTAAGAGACCCAATGTTTCCAAGAGGCAACCAATGTTGAGAATTCACAGTGGTGCTTTGATGGCTTGGGGACCCAGGTGGCAGTGGCTGCTGGCTGGCTGCTCACCTCAGGACCTCACAGTGTCCCCAAAGGGTCGCAATCCTCCAGCTACTGTTCGTCAGAATTCTGGAACAGTAGGGACCGTGAGATTTTCCATGGGGGCATTGCCCCCTTGCTGTATCCTCTTAGAGTGAACATTTCTTTTGATCTCTGCTTTGAGGCCTGAAGTGTGACTCTTCCTCATGAGCGTAAGTGGTGGGAGCATCCAAGCTTACTGCTGCCTCATGCAGGAGGTGGGAGTGGGCAGTATTCACGGTCAACCGTGCAGGGTTCACACCCTGTCTACTGCCTGAGTGGTCCTCAACAGATCACCTCAACTCTGCTGTTGCTTCCTCATCCTTTTTTTAATATATATATATATATATATATATATATATATATATATATATATATTTTTTTTTTTTTTTTTTTTTTATATTATTATATAATTTAATATTTTTTTTTTTTTTTTTTTTTTTTTAT
>VZQC01003283.1:221167-284211 GCA_009823505.1 Rhizomys pruinosus
TTTTCAAACTTGGTAGAATATAGGTTCTTGTAATATTCCCATATAATTTTCTTGATCTTTTCCTTGTCCGTTGTGATATTTCCCTTTTCATCACAGATTGTATTGATTTGGAGTTGTTCCTTCTTTCTTTTTGTTAACTGGGCTAGAGGTCTGTCTATCTTGTTTATTCTTTCAAAGAACCAACTTTTGGCTTCATTGATTTTTTGTATTGTTTTCTTTGTTTCTATTTCATTGATTTCTGCTCTGATTTTTGTTATTTCTTCCTGTCTGTTGCATTTAGGGTTCATCTGTTGTTGCCTCTCAAGTGCTTTTAGCTGTAGTGTTAGATCATTCACTTGTGCTCTTTCTGTTTTTCTAATGTAGGCACCCAGGGCTATAAACTTCCCTCTTAGGACTGCTTTTAAGGTATCCCATAGGTTTTGTTGTGTTGTATTGTCATTGTCATTCAGTTCCAGGAATGCTTTTATTTCCTTCTTCTTTTTTTAAATTTTATTTATTTCTGTATGTGTATGAATGTACTGTCTGCATGCAAGTCTGTGCACCCGTGTTGTGCAATGCCACGGAGGTCAGAAGAGGGTCTTTCTATTATAAGGGAATGCTCAGGTTTCTCTATCACCTCTGTAATTACCCATTTCAGGAGAATAACTTAATATGTTTAAGTGTATTATATCTTAAATAATTACATTTATAATCACAAAATTACACAATTTTGTGGATTTTTATAGATATGATAAGAATGTATGCACATTGCCTTCAGTATATCAAAATTTGTATCACTCATTATTAGTATCCATCTTTTCTAAGAAGGACTTTAATGTTGAAAAAGTTTATGCAAATAATTTCCATATGATTTATTGAGATCCCATAACTTACTAGACTCTAGAGCAACAGTGCATGTACACACACACACACACACACACACACACACACACACACACACAATGGGATGGCCATGGCTTTTGTAGAGTGAGCAGATGTTACAGAAAAGCAAATGGTCATTCAATCAAATATAGGTACATTTTGTGATGTGTTGTAAAGCCAATAAATAGTACCATGAGAGAATAAATTGAGAGATTAAATACACACTAATAAGAATATCCAAACTGAATAGAAAGCCTGAGTACATAAAAAGCATTGAAAGGAACTATGTTAGGATAAAATCATTCTAAATGGAGACATATGCTAATTAATACCTCAGTGTGAGACCATCTCTGGAAAACCAGGAGGGGATGGAAGCATAGAAAGTGGGTACTTCATGAAGACTTAATCCATAAAAATGAGGATTATCGACAATATTCTTGTAAGAAACAATAATATCATATTTGCATTTTAACAATGCAACTCAAGATCAGCCTTGAGGAAATAATCCCATATGGTATTTGAGACACTTCTTTGCATTCTCTAAAGATAATTTTTATTCCAAACCTACTGCTTCCAGCATATCATTTGCTTTGCAAAGGAATCCCTAAGCATTAAAAAAGGCAAAAAATATTATGCATATATTTTACAAGTTCAAACCAAGATCAAAAGAAAGTATACAGTCCACAGATTTTTATATTCCTGTGTCAAACTGTCATAGATAATGAACTAATGAGTGATGGTTAAGAATGACAATGCTGATCCCAAAGTCAGATTCTGTGCTAATTATCTCTTATCTGTTAACTTCTGAAATGTGCACAAAAACATTATCAGGATTTACTTCCAACTACCTCAAGAAGAGATTGCGACACCAAAACAACATGTATTTCCAACAAGAGCACTTGTGGTAACAATTCATACATTTTCTGATCTATGAGTTGCATTCATGATCACTAATCTTCTTTGAGTTAAGCGTAATTTATAGGCCCAGTCTATAATATATACTATACATAATTATATATAATATGTAATAATATATAATATATTTATATAATATATATTTTTCTCAGTTGTCTGCATAAAGAATGATTTTCAAGTTTATTCTTCCTTGTATAATAATGTGTTATGAGAGCCATGGCCAATTTATATAAACTCTGATGAACTTTAGACAAAATAAAGCTTGAATATTTAGGCGATTGATAATTTGAATGGAAGTTATTCACTCAGATTTTTTTGACTTTCAACAGATAATAAACAAATATTTTCAGTGACAAAAGTGACATAATCAACTTTGCAAGTACAATGCAAATCATCTATGACAGTCTTTGACACAAATGGCGGATTTACTAAAACTAGTTCCACTAACATCTTTATAGATAAAAATAATACACTTTTATAAAGTATATATTACATTATTTTCATACTAAGTATAAGCTATGCCTTATGAGTTACTTTATTTTCTGCTTTTTAAATTTTTATTATTTTTTTTCTAAGATTTCAAGTTTTAGATCTGAATTACAATTTCTCAGGCCATACTGATTATTTATTTCTGGTTATATTTTCCTTTTGGATGCTTAAGGCCACACAGTTAGCCTAGATTAACCAATGTTTTTGTTTTCTCAAGATCAGTTGAGGATCTGGTCCTCAGGGATCACTCATTTTGGGGATTTTTTTTTGGGGGGGGGAGTCCCTGGCTTGTTTCCACTTTTCATTTACCATTTCCATCCACTTGAGGACAAAATCAAGTCTTGCTAGACCAGGCTTCCCTTTTTGAAGCATGAGCAGACTTTCCTCTTTATAGACTGAACACTGGCTGAAGTCCCATTAGTGGATCTCCAAGACCTCCCTACACAGGAAGACTGGTGACCAACATTTGCAGGACATTTCAAGAGATGCCCCCATGCATAGTCCCCTGAGACTTAGTTGACCTCTGAGGGAAAGGAACAGTTATCCCTTAGGTCCCTGGGCCAAATTAGTATGGGCGTTAAGTATGGTCGTTAAGCACCCTGAAAGGTTAAGCTACACCAGCCTGATAGATCACACTTACACTAAAATTGTATCTTCTGAAAACAAACTGCATGTTATTTACATATCATATTTCTTGATTAGCATTTTTCCATTTTAATTTTATGCTACTCTAAAATATGTATACATGCCCACCATCATATAAAATCATCAATAATCCAAAGTCTGGTAATAAATGGTAGGTTAGTTCTAGAACCTGTATAGGGATTCACAATATAAGAGCACAGTTGTTTTCAGGTCATGAGGACTATAACATTAATATTGCTCAGTGTGCCTTGCAATTAGGTACTTGGCGTTAGCATCCACAGATGAGGGATACCATTCATCTTTTGTTTTTCTGGGACCCTGTTACTTCACTTAACATAATATCTTCTAGTTCCATCCATTTACCTGCAAATTTCATGATGTCATCTTTCTTTACTGCTGCATAGAACTCCATTGTGTAGCTGTACCACATTTTTCTCTATCCACTGGTCAGTTGAGTCAGCTGGGGCTAACTTGTGTTGGTTCCAGCTCTTCACTGTTGTGAAGAGAGATGCAATAAACATGGCTGTACATGTATCTCTAGGTAGAATAAGTCTTGTGGGTATATACATAGAAGTGGTATAAGCCCATCATATGATGGGCTCATTTTGAGTCTTTTAAGGGTTCTCCACACTGTTTTCCATAATGGTTGTATCAAATTGCATTCCCACCAGCAGTGGATGAGTGTTCCCCTTTCCCCACAACCTCTCCAGTGACTCAATGGAGAAAAGACAGCATCTTCAGCAAATTGTGTTGTCGAAACTGGATCAGCACTTGTAGAAGAATAAAATTAAACCCCTACCCCTCACCCTGTACAAAAATCAACTCCAAATAGATCAAAGACAATGTGAAACTCAAAATTCTGAAGGCTACAGAAGAAAAAGTTGGTAGCAACTTACAAGACATAGACATAGGAAAAGAGTTTCTAAATCAGAAAGTGCTGCACAGGAAATAAGGTTGACAATTGACAAGTGAGACCTTATTAAACTGAAAAGTTTCTGTACAGCAAAAGAAACAATCAGGGAAGTGAAGAGAAAACCCACAGAATGGGAAGAAACCTTCACTGCTGATACATAAAACAGAGCATTAATTTCCAGAATATATAAACTATTCAAAAAACAAAAAGTAAGAAAGCAAATCACTCACTCAAAAGATGGAGTAAAGAGCTGAACAGTGACTTCACAAGTGAGAAAATAGAGATGGCTGAGAAACATCTTAAAAAGTGCTCAACATTGCTAATAATTAAGGAAATGCAAATATTATTTCTTACTTTTTACTTGAGTTAGAATGTACTGTCTGGTTTCTCATAATCATAAAATATCAATTCCATAGCATATAAATATATATAGCTATGTATACGTATATATTTATATCCATTTTCATTTTCAGAGACTTTTCTCAAATTAAAAATAATGGTGTAGGGGCTGGAGAGATGGCCTAGAGGTTGGGAGTGCCAACTGCTATTGCGGAGGACCCAGGTTTGATCCACAGCACCCACATGGCAGCTGAGAACTGTAACTCCAGTTCCAGGGGAATCTGATGCCCTCTTCTGACCTCCCTCTGCCGCATTGCACAACACATTGCACAGACCTACATGCATACAGTACATTCATACACATACAAAATAAATAAAATAAAATAAAAATAAAAAATAATAATGATGTAAACTAATGAATTGTTGCTTTAGGATACTATGTTTTATAATTTCAAATGTTTGGATTGGTTACAATTTTATCATACTAACAAATGATATCAATAATTTTTATATGACTAAATATTGAATTAAAGTAAATTTAAAATGGCATTTTATGCATTTACTAGATATTTAGATGCTGAGATAGGTGTTTTTAAAAGACCTATCACTATTATATCTAATATAATCATGTTATGGTCAAATAACAAAAGTTGGTGATGTAATTAAGTTCATGGTCTATTTGTGAGATTGCCTTTTGGTGAACGTTTTCTTTTTCTTTTCCTTTTTTTTTGGGGGGGGGTCTTTTTGAGACAGAGACTCCCTGTAGTCCCAGCTGTCCTGGAACTTACTTTGTAGACCAGGCTGGCCTTGAACTCACAAAGATCCACCTGCCTCTGCCTCCCAAGTGCTAGGATTAAAGGTGTGCTCCACCATGCCTGGCACTGTGAACTTTTTCTATATAAGATGGAAAGAGTTTAATTTTATCATTGATAATTTTCTTCTTATCTTGTTTTTTTGTTTTGCATTTTAATGGATAAAGATTTTTTAAAAGAACCGGGTGTATTGAAATGTTAACAACTACAGACCAGTAAAAGCAATGCTGTAGTTAAGAAAATACTAAGCTCTGCTATAAGGGAATGAAGTAATAAGAAGAATGTCATCTAAAATTTTCTAATCCCAGTTACCACCATGAGAACTACTTGAATTGATATATGTTATTTTGAAACATTCATGTTAAAATTATTGGAATTGAATAGGATGAAGGGAGATGAGGTGACACAGAAAATTATAAATACTCACTTTGTGGTTGTTCTAATATTGGGCTCAGGGATCCCCACTACTTTAGTACCTATAGCATGTGTATTTTTTCACTGACTACATGATAGAACTTGGCACCAGCTGTAAGAGTTGGCATCATTCCTAGCTTTAGAAATAATGTTAGCTGGAGGATGATGTTCAACTTCATTAACAAAACTCTGGCAGAAGAAACAACAAACTTGCCCACCCAGTGGTTCATTGTCAGTTTCAGTTTACTGAGAAATGATTTCAGTTAGGAACAACATTGTTTTATGTCGGCAGCAAGCTTGGTGTAGGCCATGCCAAAAAGCATTAATTAGGAATGAATTAATAGCATTATTTACGTAAAAATTCACTCCAAGCTTTAGGTCAATATCACCATGAGTTTTCTCAAAGATCTTAAAATTGATGACAAAATATAATAGCATTCATTTGACTTAAAAACAATTTTCATTGATTTACCCTAAAATTAGATTTTATATAGTATACTACAATGTCATAAACACCAATTAATTGCACCATAGACAACAGCCCTAGAGACCAGGTAAGCAGACCCTATGTGGCATCAGCATTCCTGTGGGTAAATCTCTCCCACTGACTGTATGAGGCGGACCTTTGCTTGGTGCTGAGAGTTCCCAGTTGCATTGCAGAGGTAGTGGCCAGACTCCCTTCCCACTAGCTAGGGAAGATCTGGAGCCCCTCTCTTTACTCCAGGCTAGGCTTTCCTGCCCCTGGACTCTGATTCAGATATTAACAACCAAGCCATGGAAACCAGTAGGTGAACCTCATGAGGCATGATGGTTCTGTGAGTACAACTGTCCCAGAAGTTTCATAAAAGAATACTAACAACAAAACAAACCCACACGTCAAAAGCAAAATGAAAAGAAAATATGAGAAACAAAAATAATAACTCCCTGCTAAATTCTTCCAGTCCTATAGAAGAGTCCTACAAGAAGTTCCTGGAGCTAACCCAGGACAAAGATCTTTTTTTTAATTTTATTTATTATTTTTTATGTGTATGAATGTATTGTCTGCATGTAGATTGGTGCACCCGTGTCCTGCAATGCCACGGAGGTCAGAAGAGGATGTCAAATTCCCCTGGAACTGGAGTTAAAGAGAGTTCTTAGCCACCATGTGGGTGCTGGGAATGGAACCCAGGTCCTCTGCAAGAGCAGTCGGTGCTCTTAACCTCTGAGCCATCTCTCCAGCTCCCAAGACAAAGATCTTAAAAGAACTATCATAAACATACTCAAGGAATTGAAGGAATATAAAGAAAACACAGACAAATTAAAAAAAAAAACAAATTAGAAGGAGATAGAGATAGCCTAAAAGAAGAGAATGATAAACTTTTGAAGGATGTGGAAATACTGAAGAAATCTCAGGCTGCAAGGAATAAGGAAATTGAACACTTATCCAGTCAACAGGAAAGGATGGGAGAAAGCTTCAGTAACAGAATAAATGAAGCAGAAAATAAAACACCAAGAAAGGAAGATAACATGGAAGAACTGGGATGCTCAAACAAAGACTATGAAAAAAATTAAATATACAAGAGTGGAATAAAGGTGGAATACCATGAAAAGAAATTTAAAAAAAAGTATACATCAGGGCTGGAGAGATGGCCTGGCGGTTAAGAGTGCCGACCGCTCTTGCAGAGGACCCGGGTTCTATCCCCAGCACCCACATGGCGGCCGAGAACCGTCTGAAACTCCAATTCCAGGAGAACTCCAGCTCCAGGGGAATCCGACACCTTCTTCTGACCTCCGCGGTATTGCACGACACGGATGCACACACCTGCATGCAGACAGTACATTCATACACATACTGAAATAAAGAAAAATTAAAAAAAAAAACTATACATCATAGGTATAGAGGAAGGAAAAGAATCCCAGGATAATAGTATTGGCCAGATCTTCAACAAAATTACTGAAGAAAATTTCCCCAAATTGAAGAAAGACATACCCATACAAATACAAGAAGCACAGAGAACACCAAATAGACAAGACCAGAAAATAAATTTCCCTCACCATCCCATAGTAAAAAACTAAATGCTTAAAACAATGACATAATACTGAAAGCCTCAGGAGAAAAACAAGTCACATATAAAAGGAAACATATCAGAATTACAGCTGACTTTTCTATGCAAACAACGAAAGCCAAAAGAGCTTGGACAAAAGTATTCCCAGTTCTAAATGACTATAGATGCCACCCAGGTTACTCTACCCAGCAAAAATGTCTATTAGAGTTGAAGGAGAAAGAAAAATCTTTCGTGATATACACAAGAGGAAAGAATACATGTCCAGAAAACCAATGCTTCAGAAAATATTTGAGGCAATGCAAAAGCAGAGGAAAGGAACAACTGTTACCAAGTGGAAAGAGAAGTTAATTAATGAAGGTATAAATGTGGAAATAAATACTAAGATAGACCAAAAATGCAAATAGAAACTAAAGTGATCAGAAGCAATATGCATCTCTCAATAATAACTTTAAATATTAATGGTCTGAACTCCCCAATCAAGAGACCCAAAATTGGAGACTGGATTAATAAATCAAATCCATCGTTTTGGTTTTGTTGTTTACAAGAAACCTATTTCACCTTCAAGGACAATCACCATGTTAACATGAAAGGATGGTCAAAAGTATTCCAAGCAAATGGCACCAAAAAGGATGGTCAAAAGTATTCCAAGAAAATGACACTGAAAAGCAAGCAGCAGTTGCTATCCTAATATCAGACAAAATGGATTTCAAATGACTAATCAGAAGAAATGAAAAGGGTCACTACATTTTTGTCAAAGGAAATATTAACCATGAAGATTTCACACTCATTAATATATATGCACCAAAACTTTGATGCACTAAATGTGATAAGCAAAATTCTACAGGACTTTAAGGTACAGATTAATCCCACCACACTAATATTTTGCACTGAAATATCCCACTGTGCCAATTGGACAGGTAAACTGGACAAGGAATTAACAGAGGGATATCTGAACTGAACAATGCAATACACCAACTGGACCTAAAACACATGCACTAAATATTCCACATAAACAACAAAGAATATACCATATATTCAGCACTCCATGGAACATTCTCCAAAATCAACCACACATTAAGGCACAGAACAAACCTCAACAAGCACAACAAATTGAAATAATTCCATGTGGTCCATCAGACCACAGTGCAATAAAGCATAATATCAACATCAGAACAAGCCTTACTATTTTCAAGAACTCAAGGAGACTAACCAATGCACTCCTGAATAACAACTAGTCAAGCAGAGATAAAGAAAGATCTAAAAGTATTCCTAGAACTTATCAAAAAGGACACTATAACACAGAAAAACCTGTGAGAAACTTTAAAATTAGTCCTCAGAGGGAAATTTATAGCCATAAGTGCCTCCATAAAAAAAAAAAAAAAAAAAAAAGAAAGAGCACAAATAAATACACTTGACGGAAAAACAAAAAAATGAACAAACAAAACCCAAATAAATCCTAAACACCAGAGACTCAAAACATATGAGATTGGAAGACCAATACAAAACCTCCCAACTAAAAAAATCCCAGACCCAGATGAATTTACAGCAGGATTCTATAAGACAAAGAGGAACTATAACCATTATTACTCTAATTATTTAAAATGATAGAAACCAAATCCCCCTAATTCCTTCTATGAAGCCAGCATCACTGTCATACCAAAACTAAGCAAAGATACAACCAAAAGAGAAAACTATAGACACATTTCTGTAATGGACATAGATGCAAAAATTCTCAACCAAATACAAACTGCATACAGGCACACATCAAAAAGGTCATCCACCATGACCAAGTCATATTTATACCAGAGATTCAGGAATGATTCAATATTGGTAAATCAATAAATTTCACAAAGAACATAAATGGATTGAAAGAGAAAAAAAATGCATGGTCATATCAATTGATGCAGAAAATGCGTTTGATAAAATTCAATATGCCTTCATGTGTAAAGTCCTAGAGGGAATCATACTGGGGAGAATGTTCCTCAACATAATTAAAGCTATATGCAACAAACCCACAGCCAAGATCATTCTAAATGGGGAAAAATGAGAAGCATTCCCCTTAAAGTATGGAACCCAACAAGGCTGCCGCCTATCTCCGCTCCTTTCCAATATAGTGCTTGAGACATTAGTTTGCCTAAGGGACACCAAAAATTCCACGAAAACCTCTTAGAAATGATTAACAGTTTTAGTAAATTGGCAGGTTACATATTTAATCTAGAATAATCAGTAGCCTTTATGCCAACAGCAAGCAATAGGAGTATGAATACAGAGAGACTTTCCCGTTCACAATACCATCAAAAAAACCCAAAAAAATCTTGGGAACAAATCTGACCAAAGACATTAACGATTTCCCCAAGGAAAAATGAAAATCCTGGGGTTGGAGAGATTGCTCAGTGGTTAAGCGCACTGACTGCTCTTGCAGAGGACCCAGATTTGATTCCCAGCACCCACATGGCAGCTAAGAACCGTCTTTAACTCTAGTTCCAGGGGAATTCAATGCCCTCTTCTGACCTCCGCGGCATTGCACAACACAAGTGCACCACCCTATATGCAGACAGTACGATTATACACATAAAAAAAAAAAAGTGGTTTTAATCTGCATTTCCTTAATTATTAGCGATGTTGAACAACAACAACAAAAAAATGTAAATCCTTGAAGAAGACACCAGAAGACAGAAAGACCCCCCCACTCATGTTCATGGATTAGAAGAATTAATATAGTGAAAATGACCATCCTACCCAAAGTAATATATAAACCCTGTATAATCCCAATTAAAATCCCCATGACTTTCTTCACAGATTTAGAAAAATAATCCTAAAATTCATATGAAAAAACAAAAGACTAGCCAAAGCAACCCTGAGAAAAAGAGCAATCCGTGGGGAGATTACTATACCAGACCTCAAACCATATTATAGGGCTATAGGCATAAAAACATTCTGGTACTTGCACAAAAACAGACCCGTAGATCAGTGGTATAAAATTGACAATCCAAACTTGAGGACATGCAATTTCAGCCACCACATGTTTGACAAAGGGGCCAAGAAGACTCAATGGAGAAAAGACACTATCTTCAGCAAATAGTGCTGGCAAAACTGGATTAACACCTGTAGAAGAATGAAATTATGAGACTGATGTGCTGCCTACTGCGTTAAGAAGGCACTAAAGGGCAAAATGTCTGAACTGAACTGAGAAATGATGTCTGAAATACATAAAACATCAATAAAAGCATTATAAAAAAGAATGAAATTAAACCCATACCTTTCTTTTTTTTAACTTTTATTTATTTCTGTATGTGTATGAATGTACTGTCTGCATGCACGTTTGTGCACCCGTGTCATGCAATGCCGCAGAGGTCAGAAAAGGGTGTCAGATTCCCCTGGAACTGGAGTTCTCCTGAAATTGGAGTTTCAGACGGTTCTTGGTCACCATGTGGTGCTGGTGATTGAACTCGGCTCCTCTGTAAGAGCGGTCGGCACTCTTAACCACTAGGCCATCTCTCCAGCCCTAAACCCCTACCTTTCTTTTTTTTTAATTTTTTTATTTATTTTTGTATGTGCATGAATGTACTGTCTGCATGTAGGTTTGTGCACCCGTGTCATGCAATGCCGCAGAGGTCAGAAGAGGGTCCCAGATTCCCCTGGAACTGGAGTTCTCCTGGAATTGGAGTTACAGACGGTTCTTGGTCACCATGTGGGTGCTGGGGATTGAACCTGGGTCCTCTGTAAGAGTAGTTGGTGCTCTTAACTGATAGGCTATCTCTCCAGCCCGACCCCTACCTTTCAACCT
Organism: Rhizomys pruinosus; assembly: GCA_009823505.1. NCBI lineage: Eukaryota > Metazoa > Chordata > Mammalia > Rodentia > Spalacidae > Rhizomys > Rhizomys pruinosus. The sequence continues at coordinate 232,388 of VZQC01003283.1, forward strand.
GTGCAAAAATCAACTCCAAATGGATCAAAGACCTCAATGTAAAACCTGAAACTCAGGAAATAATGGATGAAAAATTTGGCAATAACCTACAAGATACAGGTGTAGGAAACAAACTTTCTAAATCAGACAGCAGTTGTGAATGAAATGAGATCAACAATTGACAAGTGGGACCTCATTAAACTCAAAAACTTAGATACAGAAAAGAAACAACCAAAGAAGTGAATACCTATAGAGAGTGAGTAAATATTCACCAGTGACACATTTGATAGAGGTCTAACATCCAGAATATATAAATTATTTAAAAAAAAAACAACAAAGGATCAAGAAAAAATGACCCAATCAAATGATGGAGTAAAGAGTTTCAGAGAGAATTCAAAAATGAAAAAGTAATGATGGCTTAGAAACATCTCAAAAAGTGTTCAACATCTTTAACATCACTAGTAGTTAAGGAAATTCAAATTAAAAACACTTTAAGATTTCATCTTACTCCATTAAGTCTGGCTATCATCAAGATGGGATACATGAAAATAAATCCTAATAGGTAAATTTATAGCTCTAAGCGCCTACATTAAAAAAAAGACAAAATAAATGACAACATTGCAACTCACACCACATGAAAGACAACAAATGAATCCCAAACACAACAGACCAGAAGAAATAACATAAATAAGAGCACAGATTAATGAAATAGAAAAAGAAAACAATACAAAAACTCAGTGAGTCCAAGAGCTGGTTATTTGAGAGGATACATAAGATAGACAGACCCTTAGCCCAGTTAACCAAAAGAAGGAAAGGGCAACTCCAAATCCACAAAATTAGAGATGAAAGGGGAAACATTACAGCAGATAACAAAAATATCCAGAACAATATATGGGGACCCCCCCAAAAAAGCTATACTCTTTTAAATTTGAAAACCAAAAGAAATGGATGAATATCTGAAATAATGGGAGTCATCAAAGGTTAACCAAAAAGAGATCAACCACTTAAACAGACCCATAACATATGAGGACATTGAAAGAGTAAGACATTGTGAAATTTGCAAGTAAATGGATGGAAATAGAAGCTGTTATGCTAAGTGAAGTGACAGAGTCCCAGAAAAACAAATGATGTGTGGGGTCCCCTCATTTTTGGATTCTAGCACCAAATTCTTAATTCCAAGTGGGTAATTTGTTAGTAAAGATAATACCACATTGACTGATATTGCTATAGATCTAGCTTGAAGTATATGTCTCCATTTTTCTCAATTCTAAGATTCAGGTGAAAGAATCTCTCTCTCTCTCTCTCTCTCTCTCTCTCTCTCTCTCTCTCTCTCTCTCTCTGTGTGTCTCTCCTGTCTTTTTGAGACAGGATCTCCCTATAGCCCCAGCTGTCTTGGTACTTACTCTGTAGACCAGGCTGCCCTTGAGCTCACAANTCTCTCTCTCTCTCTCTCTCTCTCTGTGTGTGTCTCTCCTGTCTTTTTGAGACAGGATCTCCCTATAGCCCCAGCTGTCTTGGTACTTACTCTGTAGACCAGGCTGCCCTTGAGCTCACAAAGATCCGCCTGCCTCTGCCTCCCGAGTGCTAGGGTTCAAGGCATGTGCCACCACACCTGGCTAAATCTCTTTTATAAGTACATTAAAACCTACATCAGCTTGTTATATAACTTAGGTATGTAACGTTATATTTGTTTTACCTCCCAGAAAGTTTATGGTTAATCTGTGAATCCCCAAATATGTTTTGGAATTAACCTATTGTTTGTTTTCAGACTTTATAAATTAGGTATTTGTATGGGGTGTAGAAATCAAGAAATAAATAAATAAGAAAGAAACAGACAAACAAATTAATTTAAAACAAATGCTAATAAGTACTGAGTACAGAGAAAAACTGTGTTCAGCTATTGAAAGCATTTCATCTAACATTTAGGGGACTGAGAAATGTCACATACTGACAAATTATAGGGTTGTATCTGAAATAAAATGACCCATGGGGCTGGAGATGTAGCTCAGTGGCTGTGCCCTTCCTAGCATTCAGAAGGACCTGAGTTAAATCCCCAGCACCAGGAAAAGAAAAGGCTCAGGTATTAGAGTTACAATAGATTGGAAGACTAAATTCTTGATTGTATCATCCAAAGACATTGCAAAGACCTTAAGCAAAAGGCACAAGTTATCAGAAAATATTCATTTGGAGTGAAGTGCTCAAAGAACCAAAATTCTCTAAGAATGGATAATCAGAAAGTGACTCTTGCAAAGGGACCTAAAGATCACCTGATTTTCCAAAAATTAAGGTAATAAATTTAGGACAGAACAGAAAATAGCCTGAAACACAAAAGTAACAATTTGGAAAATAACGCTGCAGTATATACTGAGGGTTTTTTATTAGTAGTTGAGGCCCTCTGACCCTCTGGGATTTGGATGGTTTTCAGTGAGTAGAACTTTAGGAGCCTAAGATTCATCCCAGAGATGCAAACTGATAAGACTGCATTTTTTCAGTACTTGGACATAAAAGAGAAAAAGGTGGAAAACAGAGATGGAAATCAGTAGGATCATTAGGGTTTGCACTACAAAGTTTTCATTATAGATGCTGTATTAGTAATGTATTAAACGAGAGATATGAGAGAGAGAGAGAGAGAGAGAGCTCATGAAGTATATCTTGCATTGAAGCTTCATGTCATTACGCTGGCATCACCTCCAAAACTCCCACCAGTGTCTTAATTTTTGCATAAACCATGGGAAAGAAATTTTCTTTCAATTTTAATGACAACTGAAAAATGAGAAATTGATTCAATGTAACATTGGTAGATGAGAAGAATGCACTAATTGCTTTATGCCTTTTATTTCCTGTTATTTTCAAGGTACTATATATAGATACCTTCCATCTGCTTTTATTTGGCATTTTAAAACTGATGAGGTAGTCGAAGGTTTAGTTGTTCTATAAAGTTCCTAAATATTCCCTTAGTTACTACTACCATAGTATAAACCAGGATTATTTGAAATATTATTAAGTCATATAAGGAAAATATAGAATATTTTAGCAAATCTCTTTATATGATGAATTCATTCAGGCTTATCCAAAACACAGTATTATAATTCATGTTTGAGGATGTCAGAACGTACAAAAGATAATATTATAAATATTTGCCTTAATTTCCTTTAGAGTAATGCATCTTTTATTTAGTAATCCATTCCAGATACATGCTAGATAAGATGAATACAGAAAAATGCAATATAATATAACAACACAGCTCATAAACTCTGGACATACTTACAAATGTGTTCCACCTACATTGCATGGAATACTGTCACAAATCTACTCTAAGTATAACCATTTTCTATTGCTGAAATTTGGCATAGCAATACAACTACTAAAGTTAGAAAGTCTTGTCCTACTATTTCTTCTCTTATTAAGTATTGTGACCAACGGGTATACCTCATAGTTTCTGTAGCCTTTACTCTTGTTTTCAATAAATGGGAGGTGAGTTTCTCAAATTCCCTCATGACATGTTTCTGATTCATAATTGAGTCTAAATGTTAATGGCAGAAATACATTTATCTCAGAAGCATGATTGTCCAAAGAAAACTGGTTCACTTTACAGATTTGTAGAAAAATCATTCAAAATAAGCCATTTTAAAACATTAAAACAAGATAAATGAATTGTTTTTTAAGAATTAGACCTAAATAAGAGAAAGATAAATTTTTAAGGATTCAGAAGCTAATTAACCTAAACTCTCTGACCATCTCTTCTGTCCCTCTGCTGTTCCTTCAAATCCTTTTGCATTTTACTTCTCAGAATATGTTCCCACATTCCCATTACCAACTGATGATTCTAAACTTGCCATTTACTGTTCAGAGAAGTGGATAAGATCAATGGGATGATATTTATCAAGTGCTTTGAGCTCCTTGAACAAGAGGACTATATAAATATCATATACTGCACTGGCATAAATAGAGGAGAATAACACAGACTTCCACATTTTGCATAGACTTTTTCTGTGTGATAAAGTATTTCTCAACAAAATTGAGATTATGAATTAGTTGTGATATAAGAAATTTTGTCATCCCAGAGACCCACCTGTTCCAGTAAAACAAAGCTTTCATATATCCTCTGTCTGCATGTTAGACATAACAGCAAATGGAGGCCTGGGTAACATGCATGCATCATGGCAAGCATAAGAGTATATATATATGTCTAATAGCACAAAAATTCAAACGTTATTTTATTCACAGTCTGGAGTAACAAAGGTAATTACTAATCAACTCAAGCAAGGTTCTTCCCTTTAGACAAGCAAACAAAAATTAATCACTATTCTGAAGACTCAGAAGACAATAAATAGTACAGATACCAATTAATTAAGCAAATATTAATTGAACACAAGTACTTGCTATTTGCTAAGTACACAAAAGTGAACGGAAAGATGACCTCTGTTAGTACTGAATTCCTAAGCTACATGATACACATAGTCAGAATGGACAATAGTTTATTTTTGTTTCTTTGTACTCTGATCACTCACAGGGTATGCGTGTGGCATCAGTTAATTTGCCAAGACTTTGGATGGAAGAAGTAAATCTGTCTACCCTTGAAACTCCAAAAAAGAAGAAAAGGAGCAATATAGAGGCTTGTTCAGTTTAATCAGAACAGATTCCAAAAGGGTTTGATCAGGCTTACAAAACGTATCCTATTAGGGATAATGTATTAGTTTGCCTGGCTGTATCTGAACAGTGCTTCATTGAGTATGTTCCTAAATTCTTTGGTACCTAGCACTAGTGAGATGTTGCATGACTTTAAATAACAATAAGAGATGGTTACACTGTAATTTAAGTAGAGGCACAGGATGACCTTGTAATGGGAAATTATCTTCCTTTCTAAATTAATGTAATTCTCTGGTTCGTCCTTATGAGTGCAGCTCTTTCTTTGTTTGCCAGAGTATCAGATGAAAAATAGACCTAGAAACTGGAGAACAAAGACAAATTTCCTGTGAGATAAAAATGTCCTCTGAGAAATGCATGGACTCCAGCGAGAGCAATGAAGAGTATCTTCCTTTAGAAATAATGCTAACTTTATGAAAAACGATAGGAGACTGAAAAATAGACTTTCTTGATATAAAGGAAGAAATCCAATCTCATGATCAATTTGTAAGTCATTTGAAAACCATTCCCTGAATTATTTAATCACTTACTAATCAAATATATATTGAGAATTTACATGGAACAGCCGGTTGCAAATTTGGAGATATAGCTCTTAAGAAAGACAGGATTCATATGCATATGTGTTTTTCTTTCCAGTGGGATATAAAGGCATTAAATAAGCAAACTAATCAACAGGTTAGTGCTAGTTCATTCTGAGTTCTTTGAAAGGTATAAGCCATAATGACTCTTGAATGTGATATTTACAACTGTCTTTCTTGGGGTTGCTAGAAAAGCCTCTCAAGATACAGACTGTGACCAGAAGGGGCCATCAATAAGGATGATGTTGGCAAAAACCTTTCAGAAAGAAATAGCAAGTGCAAAGGTGGTGAGGTGTGGGGCACACCTGATTAGATCAGAATGGAGCAAAGCTTAGTCTGACCAGAGCCCTGTGAACAAAGAGCAAGCCCATCTGAAATGCAAATTCAGAGACCAGAGATCATGCAGTACAGATATGTAAGATTGAAATTACTTATTTGTTTTTGCATTTGTTAAGAAGTTCGCAGGAGGCAACATGCTTAGTTCCCAAACCCCTCCAGCTGTCCTGTTGTTACTTTTTCTTCCCTAAGGGATTTAAGGCTGCTTATCTGTTGCCCTTAAAATAGAGATGAGTTCAAAATAGCAAAGAACCTTAAAAGTAGTAGAAGTAATGGATTCACTGTCAGGCTGAATAGGCTAAGAAATACTTGATCATCCAGTGCTGCCCTTGAGCATGAAAAGGATCCAAGAGCTGAGAAAAGGAGGCAGGCTTTAGAAAGTAAGAGGTTCCTTGGATATCTTTCCACCCTCCAATCTCGGTTAATCACTCCCCTTTCCCCATTTCCTCCTTGCTAATATCTGCATCCTCCAATACCCCTCCCATGCGCTCCTTCTTTCCTTTTTTATCTACATAGTTCCTTTCCATTATCCTGGCTTCTGTGGTTATATCGGGATATATACTCACATAGGAGGTTTGGTTGCTAAGATCCACAAATAAGATAATTGGTTATTTTTCTGAGTCTGTGTTACTTCAATTAGTGTAACAATTCCTAGATCCATCCATTGACCTGCAATTTTCATGATTTTATTTTCCTCTATTGCTGAGTAGAACACCGTTGTGTTATTGTACCATATTTTCATTATCCATTTGTCAGTTGAGGGACATTTAGTCTGTTTCCATTTTTTAGTTATTGTGAAAAGAGCAGCAACAAACAAGTAACTGTGCAATAGGATGAGACTTTATGATGCCAAGAAGTGGTATAACCACATCATATGGTAGATTAATTTTCCATTTTTTAAGAGAAGATCAATAGAGGGAAGAAAATAGGTGACAGGTATTAGCAGGGGAAAACAGAACAACAGGAGAACTTCAGCAGGGGAGGGAGGGGGAATGGGTAGACAGGGAAAGAGAAAGTAGCCATAAATAATGCTTCTGTGGTATGCAAAAAATCAGATGAAAATGCGCATGTTCAAAACACTACTGAAAGACTATGTAGAAGCAAGCACAGAGTCCAACAAGAGACCTCCCTTTGAACTGTTGGTCAGAATGGTAAAAGATACTATTAAAAGAACATAAGTTATTGCCACAGCTCTTGATTACCTCCCAGAACTTGAATAGGACATCATTGCTGAAGACAGAGCATCCGTTGAACATTTTAATTGGATTTTAAGCCCACTCAACAGGAGGGAACTACTGACATAGCCAAATACACATAGCTGGAGATGCCAAAGAGCCTTGAAAAAATCCCTACATCTATCACATCCCCTAGGCAAATGAAATGTCTTACTGTATACTGATTATATATCCTTATTTTTTTGCAGATAAGTATATCGTTCACCACTAATCAAAGATGGGATTTTTTGTAACAGATGGAGACAATTACAGAATTCTACAGCAACTCCCATACAAGAATAAGTGTCTGATGCCTAAAACTAAATTACACATCTGCCATGGAACCTCTACACCTAAAGCTCACAGACCATAGAGGAACAAGGAGTAGATAGAATATTAGTGCAGCTTTCATTTATCTTCAGTGAAGCTTCCTCATGAAGCACAGGGAGATGAACAAGGAAGGCCAGAGCTGGACAAATCAGATAATAAGAGACTAAAGAGGGCATGTCCTTGGATAAGCCTCCTATATTAAACCTCTGCCACCCTGGTCTCAGGACCACTGTGGAAGAGGGGGCAGAAAGATGATAAGAATCAAGGGATCATGCATGTTGATAAGGATTCTGGAAACATGTTGATATGAGCTTATAGGAATTATGACAACATGCACAAGCCCCATGCAAAGTCAGTCAGAGAAAATCCCAGAGTATAAGTGGAGAAATGGGTAAGAAGCCCCAAACTTAGCTGGGGAACTATTGGCAGCTAATCACTGCTGGGTGAAGCAAAGTCACTTTTCTTTAATGGAGTGACACTAGACAGGCTGACCCAGACTCCAGTGAATGAACATACACTAAGGGAAATCTAGGGACAGAAATTTGACTTGATAGGCCTTAATATGCATGACAGAATACATTGAAAAAAAAAAAAAACAAAACTATTCCTTTGCAACAACAACAAAATAGTTGGATGGGGTAAGTATGGTTTCTGTCCAGTGATACTGAAGGAAACACAGTTAAGCTGAATCATAGACTTTAGTCTGGTGGAATTCATTTTGTAATTCTGATCCAAGATTATAATAAATTTATGTGGTTTTAATTCAGTGTTACTGTGGTGCTTCATTAGAACGGAAGTGGGAAGTTTGAGTCTGAATGGAGGAGAGAAAAAAACAACTGATTTACCAGTGTGAAGATATGACCCATGGCTCTCACTCTAAAGGGAATAAGAACTTCTTTGCTGAACTAAATATAAGTGGCCATTGTCCGGGAACCCAGATTTAATTTGACTCAAATGATTTGTTCTACCAAATAGGCAATTATGAAAACATTTATAGTCATAGAAGAAGAGACATCAGTAACTAACGACTTACTACTTTGTTGTTATAAAATCTGGAAAAATTTCCCATAGGTTTTACAATCTTCCTGATGACAATATTTGCTTTCAGTTGAGCACTAAATAGTAGTCTGTTAAGGTTACACCTCAGGGACTGAAGATATGGCTCAGCAGTTAACAGAACTAGCTGTTCTTGCAGAGGACCTGGGTTTGATTCCCAGTACCCACATTGCAGCTAACAATCTTCTGATATCCATGGCCATTGCCCAACATGGGTGCATCTACCTACATGCAGCTATCTACCTTATCAATTCAATATTTAAAAAAAGAATACAGTCCAAAAGTTTTGAATGATAGTAAAAAAGGATATCAATTCAGACATGGGGTGGGGGAGTTATTTTGCTTCTTGATCAACAAAGTTTTGATTCTCTTTAGTCACATAACTTCTAATGCAAGTCCTGAGATCAATACTTCTATATATTCTCTATACTGTTATTAAGGAGCTTATTATTAGTGGTAAATTATATCTAATTATATGGTTATTATTATACTATAATATAATCTATTCAAGGAAAATCAGTTTACAGTCATCCAATTAGAGCCCATCTTGTAGACAAATGAACCAACTTGCTCTATTTAGGCCTCCACTACTTATAAGAAGCCCACCTATGTTTGGGAGAGTAGTTTGATTTTATATTGAATCTTCCAATTTAAATGTTAATATCATGCTTTCCTATAAATACCTAGAAAATGGTCTTATCACATATCTAGGTAGCATACAGCCTTGAAAAGTTGACACATAAAATGTACAAGCACACATGGGGATATTGGAAAACTACCTGAGAGAGTAGAAAAATGTCATGAAAGAGACGTGTGTAGGAAGGAATTATTTCACATAAATGTGGAGACAACAGGAGCCAGAGCTCATCCTGCAGGTTTTCCTGTTTGCAGCTTATGATTCAGAACCCGTATTTAAAGTGTGGTCTCTGGGATGAAAAAGATATGATTTTAAATGCTGCCAGAATTATAACATCATGATACAGGGCATTTAATAAATCACTCCAACCCATGGATCCCCATGTGTACAAACAGGGAATATAATTATTTCTGTCAGGGGAGATTGTTAAGATAAATATGAGACTACAAAGCACCTAGAAACATTACATAAATCTGAGAAACAAATTTCATTATTTTTGTTCAGCGGATTGGTTGTTTGAAAAGCCTAGGATGAAAGGGAGCTTGCTTCATCGAAAGCATCCCATCCCTGGATTTATTTTCTTTCTAAAGGATTTCCCCTGTGTTCCTTTTCTTTTTTAGGAATTGTTCCTTTATGTAGAAATCGATAGTGTACAACAAACAGACATCACCAGAACAGTGAAACTCACATTTCTGCAAAGCCTCCCTGATCTCCCAGCACTTATTATGTATATGATTGTGTGGATAAGTAATCCCCTATCACACTGAAAATTAAAAGAACTAATTTGGTCTGATAACACCCCTGAAGGTTTTACAGGACAAGAATCCTGCCAGCTGCTTCCGAAGGGTGTTTATATCACAGGACGGGGAGAGTGAAAAGTGTCATTTCCTGTGTCTTTTTTCCTGGTCCACTTAGTAGTGATTTTTCACACATCATAGAATATCCATTTCCCTTCATCCTAAGTGTGAAATCTAGTAGAAACACAAAATGAAGGGTTTTTAAAAATCAATTGCCTGTAACCAATGTTACACTGGGGTGAGGGAGCAAATGGGGTGTGTTCTAAGCCTCCATACTCTAGAGGGTCTGCATGGGGATCTTCTGGCAAGAAAGGGCCTGGGAAGTAGCATGATTCATTGTGAATAGAGGATACAATGTATAATGCTTGGTAAAACAACAGTGATCTGTCAATGTAGAAAATGACAACAGCGAACATGTCTACCCATGCAGAAATATAGAGAGATAGGAGCCAAAAACCAGAGCCAGCTAGTTTGCTGGACTAATCATGGAAATAGCATGAAACAGTGTATAGCAATTAGCTTGTTAGTTAACATCATGGGCAGAAAACATTTGCCATATGTGTGCCTTACCTATCTGACATGGCTTGTGATACTGAGATACTGTTAACTGTTAATCATCACATAACAATCTTTTATAGGCTCATTTATATGAGAAAGCCAAAACCACATTCTTGGCTTGATCAGGACACAATCATCCTATTTGCTTCTGTCTGGGAAACTCCAAGCAGGTTGGCCAAATTCAAATTACCCATCACAGGGAATTAGGTAGATAGTGTTTTCTTATATTCTTTTAAATTTGTCACAATCTAAGTGGGCCTGAAATATTCATCAGATATGGATTTTATGGTTATGAATACAAGGACATTTCAAACAACTTACAGAAACATGCTCCCAGACAGGCTACGTATTGAACAAAGGGTGAGAGATACTCATGGAGCCTGTTGCTTAAAGGCAATTGTGTGGGACTAGGAGAGGGTTTTACCTCAGCTTTTAGCTTAGATCTTAGCTAGAGGTGGAATGTCAGCTAGGTCCTGGTTGTTTCTGAGCACAATAGGACAAATTCTGATTATTCCCATTTTAAAGCATAGGAATAATTAATAAAAACACTTAAGACTTTTAAATATAGAAGATTAATAAGAGAAGCTATCCAAATAATTGCAAAGGATTAGTATAGTGAAATAAAAATAGCTGATGAAATAAAGGCAATTCACACTGGCTTTCCAGCATTCAGTAGTCATAACTGTGAACTGATAACAACCAAAGCAATAGCAGGGGCTGGGCGCAGACTGCCTCTACTACATCCTCCTAATTAGTGGTTAGATGAACTCATATCCTGAGGTTCAAAATGTATTTTGCAATGATTCACATTGGAGACAAAATATGAGGAGCTGTATCTCCTTCTGATAATTCGTCTCAAATGCATCTCATACACAATGGATGCCCAGCAGATTGCAGATGAATCCTGAATATTCCTGGAATCTGAAAAACTTGGGATTTCTTATGTGCTCAATTCAACCTTTATACAAGATACTGTGAAATTTAATATAAGAGTCCTGTACAGGGACCCACTCTCTAGGAACATTGGCCTTTTGTGTTCATGGCTCTCTGTTTCAGGTGTGTGTGTGGGGGGGGGGGAGTTCATGATGACAGTGGAGTTGAGGGATGAATGAGTATGCTCTCTGCCCTTTTTTTCTACTATGTGCCACAAGCCTTAGGTACAGAGCTACAGAGTTGAGTCACTTCATGTTAGGCAACTCACAGACCATAACTGTTTATCTAGTTGTGGAACTCTGTACTTACCTCCACCTATCACAAAATAAGCTCCTTTGATGAGTGGGTAAGACCCATGAAAATTCAAGCAAAGCCCATCATAGAATTGTGGAAATGGCGACCAAACCCCAATCTTAGTAGCAGCTGATTACTGCTGGGTGAGGAAGAGAGAATTTTCTTAAAGAGATAGAATCTAGATAGGCTGACTGAACTGACAGTGAGGTTTGTCTGGGTGCACTCCATAGGTCTTACACAAATGACACAATGCATGAAATCCAGTTTGGGATCTACAGGAGGGTGCCAATGGGGAAAGGGTTATAAAGATTATTAAGATATTCTGTGTGAATTACAGAAAAATGTAACTAAATGTGGCTATTCCTTTGGCAGCCTTGACCCCTGCTGTCTCTCACAGACCTGTGAAAGTCTGGACTGTCCTTCGATCTCTCAGGAAAGAACTGTGATCCAGATTTTAGCCTGAGGTTCCCTGGTCCCAATTACCTACCCCAGCCCCCAATTGTGTGTACCTGTCCTGGCCCAGGCCTGGGTTAGTATATAAGCCCTGAGTTCCAACAATAAAATTGAGTCTATGTCCTCAGGCCTTCTCTGAGTCAGCATATGTGTGTCTGTCTATATGTCTGTCTTTATCTTTCTATTTCCTCAGGTAAAATCCCTGGTAGGCCCTCCCCTCTCCTTGCTGGAGCTAAGCCATGGAGAGAAGAACAACAAACAGCATGTGGATGTCAGCCACACATGCACAAAGGACCACTCAGACGACGATAAACTCCGACAACTAAAATCTTACATATAAATGAAAAGATATTGTGGTGATTGGGCTCTACTAGAGCACTCCTTGTCTTCAAAAATTTAAAATTTGAAGCCAGATCTTACCATACTAACCCGATTCTCTGGCTCCTTGCTATTTCTCTCACTTTGGGTTCTGATCCTTCTCTCTAGTGGAAACTATCCCAACCCCAACCCCAACCTCAAGTCGATGAGGTCAGCAGGCAGGTTCTACAACAACGCACCCTACTTGAGTTAGGACAGATGAAGCCATAATTCATGGAAACCTAATCAAGAAATGCATTGACATCAAATGAGAAGTTGATTTAATTTTCTCCATGATGCTAAATCTTATCATGAAGTTCAATAATGTTAGAAAAGAAAGCACATATGATACCAAAAGCATGGGGATGTTTGACACATCTGAAGGAGAGCAAAGATATTAACCTGGCTGAGGTGAAGGGGATGAAAAGGAATGTGAAACAGTACTTTCTTTCCTATTTCTACATCCCAAAACTTAGAAAATTAAAGTATGAGCAGAGAGGGTCCATGAAAGCTTGCAGAGGTGATGGGGAGGGCAGTGGTCCATGCTATTTATTGCCTATCTAGACACCCAAGGGCTAGGAATCTTTATTACTACTACTACTACTACTACTACTACTACTATTACTACTATTACTATTACTATTACTATTACTGATTCTTTGAGAAATTCATACTATGTATTTTTTTTTTTTTTGGTTTTTTTGAGACAGGGCCTCCCTGTAGCTCCAGCTGTCCTGGAACTCGTTATGTAGGCCAGGCTGGCCTTGAACTCACAAAGATCCGCCTGCCTCTGCCTCCCAAGTGGGAGGATTAAAGGTGTGTGCCACCACGCCCAATATACTATGTATTTTTTTTTTTTTGGTCTTTTCGAGACAGGGTCTCCCTGTAGCCCCAGCTGTCCTGGAACTCACTCTGTAGACCAGGCTGGCCTTGAACTCACAAAGATCCGCCTGTCTCTGCCTCCCGAGTGCTAGGATTAAAGGTGTGTGCCACCACGCCTGGCCATACTATGTATTTTTATCATATTTATAAGCCCTTCTCCATTTCTTTGCAGAGCCTTCCTCATGCCCATGACCCTTTCTTATTCTCTATTTTAAATGCCCATTTTGTATAGTTTGTAATACACAGTCACTTTAGATGGGCGTCCATCCCCTAGACAAGGGTTGACTCATCCAGCTTCACATACATAAAGAAAATAGACTCTCCCTTCCTAGTAGCTATCAATTTCCAATATTCCCTCGGGTAAGTATAGGACTTCACAGCTTCCTTCCCCATTCACGTTTGAATTTTGTCTTGTGCTTGCTCAGGAACTGCACATATTGTCATACCTGCTATGGGTCCGTTCTTATGTGCAACTGGTCTATTTGGTAGTCTTAATGTGAATTCTGCTTCTAAACCTAGGGCTTAGGTTATAAAAGTGAAGTTGAAATATCCGTGTTTTTCTTGAACTTGCAAATGGTCATAGTATTAAAGGAAAAACAGGAAAATGTCTCCTCCAGTAGCACTCAGGGCTTGGCCACTATCAGTGCAATTGGAGATATATTATTACAGGTGTTGGGCAAACCATAGGCAGAGATGTGGGGATAAAATTCTGAATGTGGCGGGGCATGGTGGCGCATGCCTTTAGTCCTAGTACTTGGGAAGCAGAGGCAGGCGAATCTTTGTGTGTTCAAGGTCAGCCTGGTCTACAGAGTGAGTTCCAGATCAGCTGGGGCTACAGAGAGACCCTGTCTCAAAAAGACCAAAAAAAAAAAAAAAATTCTGAATGTGGACAGAACTGTAGGAAGTGGGAGGCAGAGGAAAGGAATTTCATAATCCGTCTTAGGAACAAAGTATTTCACAGCCAGAAACGGGACACTGAAAGGGGAGCCTGTGCAGTGATCTATGGGAAGCAATCTCAGCAACAAGCCCTGCATGTGTGATGAGGTTGTGAGGATGAGGGTGAGAAAGTTCTTTGGCAACAGAATCAGCAGGTTTTCACCTGTGTAGAGGAAAAAAGGAGAGTAAGGATGACCAGAAACCCAGGCCTTCTCTGATTCCCTTATACTGCGTATGACTGCAGAAACAGCTTCCAAAATGATGGTTGCTGTTTCACTTTCATCCACCACATGTTCAATTGATTTATCACATGGTTGTCTACAAAATGACAGTCAAATATGAAGAGAACTTTAATTCATGTAATTCCAAAAACAACAGAGATGGCAAAGCATGCCCACCACTCCACATTAGACTGATTTTTAGAATGAAAATATTCAGGATATGAGTTTTATCTATTTTTGAGTGAGAGACTGACTGGTAACTAACGATTATGATGTGTGTGACTCCACGAATCTGATGCCAAAAATATTGAGAGTCAGACCTTACCTAATATTGTTATGGAATTACTCATCATGTTAGGGCTTGAATAATCACCAAAGACAAATACATACAGAAACATGGAAATAAAACTGCACATACACAAACACACACACACACACACACACACACACACACACACACACACACACACCACCACCACACCACAAGGTCCTGCTGGCTCATCAGTAGCAAAGAAAAATTTTGTTCCAAGAGAGACCTCCAAAGTGTAGTATACTTAAGTAAAAGCAGGGATTGAAATTTAATTTAATTTGGGCTGCCATTAAAGCCTGCCTGGGAAACTAGAACTGTTTTCTCAGCCTGATCCTGTGCATTGCTGATTCTTTGTATTCGAATGACAAATTCTGCTTTCACACTGTATATTCTGCCCCCAAGTCTCTCTGCTCCCAATATGACATTTAACAAAGCCAAAGGACATTTTCTTTTGCTGGTTTACATTCCAGTGATTGACACTAACTCTCTTAAAATATCTCAGTTTGAAGATTTTTATTGGCTTGGAATTTTCTTACATAAAATTGAAAGCGATTTCATCTTAAACATGAGTAAAATGTTGTGCTGAATTCTGAGAGAGTACAAGAGGTTTAGAAATGTATTTGTCACTAGAACTCTGAAAAAGAAATTATCAAAATGTATAACTCTACTGTTATGCAGAAGGGACCCTTTAGAACATTCCAACAGAACATTGCTGAAGGAGTGCACTAGGAAGAAAAACCTGAGCCTGTGCAAGATTGAAAATCTTCCCAATTGTGTGATTTTCTGTCCGTCCCTTTGGACCAAGAAAGGGACATTATACATGTTTGTAATATATTATTAAATAGAACAGAATCATTCACTCACTGCTTTTAACCTGACATACAGTAGTTATGAATAGCACACTGATATAAATTCCACAACGATACCACATTTCCCATCATGTCAAAGGTGAGATAGAATACAAAAAACTTATAAATCAACACTGTCCCAAAATATGTCAGATATTATTTTGACATGATATGCTTGTAGATCAATAAATGTTGTACTGTTACTTTTAAAGCAATTGGTTCCATAAAAAATTGCAGTTTTTTTCTCCTCAAAAAATAATAAAAAGAGACATAAGTTATTGGAGCAGGAAGAAAAATATATTGATGTATTTCCCCCAAGTAACACTAGCCAAGTCACTAGACAGGAAGTATCCAAGAGAAATATATGTAAAGCTTTTAGCAGTTGTTTATTATTGATTTTGAAGACTTGATAAATAGGGAGAACATAAATCCAGATCTTGCTTCAAGAACAGTGTCCAGTTTTGAATTATCTTCATTAGTTTCACTCATCACTGTTTAAAACCATAAAAACAATCAGTTGTGCACTTTCCAAGTGATTCTTCTGTTCTTATGACAAAATAGACTGACAAAAACAATATTAAAGAAAGGGTGTGCTTTGACTCTGAATTCCAGGATATAGTGTATCAGTAAAAGGAAATCACTGTATCAGTCCATGGAAATCACTGCATCAGTCCATGGACATCAATGTATCAGTCCATGGAAATCACTGTATCCTTCCATGGAAATCACTGTATCAGTCCATGGAAATCACTGTATCAGTCCATGACATCACTATATCAGTCCATGGAAATCACTGCATCAGTCCATGACATCACCGTATCAGTCCATGGAAATCACTGCATCAGTCCATGGAAATCACCATATCAGTCCATGGAAATCACTGTATCAGTCCACAGCAATCACTGCATCAGTCCACAGCACAGATTGTACAGCTGGTCACATGACAGCTGCACCTGAGAAAATAAAAAGCAGTGTTTGCTTGTGCTCAGCTAGCTTTTTGGACTGTTTTGTTTTGTTTTGTTTTTCCTTTTGAAACCAGGTATCCCTGCATCTTTACAGGGGATGAACTGAACTCCCTACACCACACTTGCCTCAATCTCACAGAGATCTGTCTGCCTCTGTCTGTTGAGTGCTAGGATTAAAGGCATAGGACAACACTTCTGGCCTTTTCTTGTTTGTAAACAACACACAAGCCAATCCTAGAGCATAACTGCCCTCACAGGCATGCCCAAAGCGTAAGTGATCCTTCACTGGTGTGTCTGATACTTTTCTTTTCAATTTGACAATTACAGTATCCATCACTTATACACTCTAAGATCTCAAGATGATCTGATATCTGTTCTTCTCTAAAATATCACTGATGTACTTGAAATTCTTGGATATTTTCTCTATAGGACTAGCATTCTTCTCTTTAGATACTTATGATGATAATACCAGCAATGCTTTACCAAACACTTTTATGTGCCAGAAAAATCTGTTAAATTTATCAAGTGAAGTATTTCATATAAGCTTCAGAACAATATTTTGAGGTGTTTCCTATTATCTTTTTTTAATAACAATTATTATTTATTGGGTGAATAATAAACTCACATAATTTAGATAGAGCCTCCAATCTCAAGATATTTATGCTTTGTATACAAACATGTACATTCCAGATTAAGAGTGGGTCAACAATCAAAGAAGTGGAATCAGAAGAAGGTATGGTCAATGTTTTTTAAAGGATGTACTTATGCTCTCACAAATCTAGCATACCGTTTAGAAAAGGACCAGTACCTGCAAGGTTACAACTACCGTGCTACCAAATATTTAACACATCTAAGCATTAAGAGGTATTCCATTCATTCAGAGTTTGGAATCACATAAAGTAGTGAACCTGAATGTACATAAACTTTCTATTCAGGACAGCAGTCAGCTATAGAAATGAACATAAGAATAACAAGATCTCAGCCAGGCAAAGTGGTACAAACCTTTCTCTCTAGCACTTGGGAGGCAGAAACAGGTGTGTATTTGTGAGTTGTAGGCCAGCCTGGTTAAAAGCACTGGCTGTTCTTACAGAAGAGCTGGGTTCAATTCCGAGCTCCCACATGGCAGTTAACACTTGTTACTCCAGTTCCAGGGGATTCTGATGCCATCTTTTGACCTCCACAGGCATTGAACAAGATGTGTGCACTTACATACATGTAGTCAACATATTCATACACATAAAGTAAAAATATTTTGAAAACTCCCAAATATTTTATTGCTAGTATAAAATCTCAGACATCTTGATATCACTTTTTTTAATGTTTCTCCCTTTCTTATCTGTGCCTAGCAATTTTCTGGTATACAGTATGAAGCCTGGATGCTTTATAACCTTTTCTTTTAAAAACTATTATTACATGGAATTCTATATTATTCTTTTAGGCAGTTAAATCATGGAAGTTATCTTCTATTGTAGCTAGGTTTAGTTTGAATCAAGTGCTAGAGTGTTCTTTCCTAGAACCTTAGCAGCTCCCCTGAGCATGAGCCTGTGTCTCTCAATAAAAAAAAAAAAAAAAAAAAAGCATCCAGTATGCACACATAAAACTCTGTGGTCTGCCCTCTCTGTACTCTTCCTTCAGTTTTGATAAGATTGTGCTTTGCCTGTGTATACCATGATTCACTTCTCAGATTCCCGTAACTAAATTTCTCTAATAGAAGTGTTTGGATGTTATGGGATAAATGTGGCTCTTCTTACTTTTGTGTTTTCATTTTCCCAAATAATCAGTGCCAAGATGCTTACTGACCAACCAATTTTCATTATTTCCTAACAGGATGGTGTTTTTTCCAGTTTTAAAGAATTTAGAATTTAGGGAAATCTGTTACCAACTGCACGTTTGTGACTAGAAGTAGACAACCTTCTTTTCTTCCAAGACCCCATTCTTTGCCTCTGTTCATCTTAAACAATGAGCTCTTACGTTACCCTTAATATAGAATCTTCGACAATCTGACATCTGGCATAATACTATGGAAATAAGATATGTAGGTAATATGTTCATAGCTTAGCAGCCCTCTGGTCAAATTTAATGTTCATTGCTCTGTTCCCTGCACAACTAATAATAGTGCCTTAAGGGCTGATTATTAACCTGTATTCAATCATTTCTGGGCTCAGCAAGGATTCCTCCTTTTCTGTAACTGCATAGGTGTATCACAGACCTTAACCTCCAAGTTCTATTTTGAACACCAGCTTTTATGAACACTATTCAGCTCATCATCATTTTAATAAGTGCAGTCTCTCTAAACTGTTGTATTTGGCCATGTTATGTCTTTTTAAAATCCCATAGTCTTCTCCTTATCTTCCTTATTGGCATCCACAAGCAAGCTTACTCTCTCCTAATTACTTGATCTGTGGTGACAGGATGGGTGAGTTGCTGTTTGTTAGATTCACTCAGTGTGTTCTGTAGTTGCTAGGTGATACCAGCCAGTACCAGCCAAAAATACTTAACAATCTTCAGATTAAATTTTCCCGTTACTTTTCCTTTAAGCAGCCCAAGGCACCTGTACCAGACTGATTTAAACTGCATTATAAAACTGCTTGGATTAAATAAACATTTTGATTGGCCAATAGATTAATCCAAAGGGTAGATTAATTTCTGTGAACTACTAGTTTAGCTGAAGCAGCTGCTCACATTTGAAACTGCTAATATCATCACATTCTAGCACATAGAAGTATGGTTTTCCTGAGAATGAAGACATCCAAAAGAGCACCTAATAAAGCATATCTAAGCAGGGTGTTTGCTAATCACAAGATAACACTCTGGAGGGATTAGAAGCATAAAACTGCATTCTGTCACATTATTAGCTCATGATAACCCTTACTTCTTGTCACACCTGACTGCATAATTCCTATCCATTTAAAAGTGACATTTTCTGGTGATATTAGCAATTTAGATACATACTTTTCTTTCTTTACTTGAGAACCTTCTTGCAAGACAGATCACTGAGAATTGGATGTTTTTGTTCCTTGAATACCCTCATGCTTCCGTGGTGAGCAAAATGATTTTGAATATATTAAGCATGGCTGGCTAAAGAACAAGGAAGCCTGTTTTGCTGGGTGAAGCAGATGGGTCTACCTTGTCTATCCAAGGCCCTGATGAGGACTGTTCTCCTTGCTCCACCTCAGGAAGGTCTGCTGAGCACCAGCCACATATTTTTAAAAATGGCCACTCCACTGAAATAATTAGGATGTGGTTTGGTTCTGGGTAAGGAAATGCTTAAAACATGGAATTCTCCAGTTAAATTATAGAAACAGTATCCAGTATGCTTATTCATGTGTACTTAATCTAATTAATATTTAACATATATACATCATAATTATTTTATATGTTATTTTGCATATTAAGTTAATAAAACTCCATATATTCAGTCATGTGCACATAGACATATATATTCTGACATTATACATATTTGATTCCTTGGGGTATAGCTGATTTTTGAAACTTGGCCATGCCATAAGAATGTTAGTTCTTCCGGGGCTGGAAAGATGGCCTAGTGGCTAGGAGTGCCTACTGCTCTTGCAGAGGACCTGGGTTCGATCCCCAGCACCCACATGGCGGCTGAAAACCGTCTTTAACTCCAGTTCCAGGGGAATCTGACACCCTCTTCTGACCTCCACGGCATTGCACCACACGGGTGCACAAACCTACATGCAGACAATACACTCATACACATATGAAAATAAATAAAATAAAATAAAGAAGTTTTAAAAAAAGAATGTTAGTTCTTCCACTATTTATCAAATCCATAAACATATAACAAGTAAGCTATTGCAAAATATCATTTTAACTTGTAGATTTATATAGTAGCATTCAGTTCTTACCAACATGCCCACATGTGTTAACCTAATAAAACATTTAAAAACTGTCATACCATGGCATGACCTAGTATATCATAGAATCAATATTATATTCATTTGGCTTCATGTCAAATACTACATATTGGTGTATATTGTTGACCCAATAAACTTTTTTTAATAATATCTCCATACTCATTGGGTCACAATTCAGTGAAATATTTTCCTGAATTCCATTTTATTTCTGTCCTGTTAGTGATGGTGATGTGAACATAGATAGATTTGGTTTCTCTGGGTGACATAATTTCCTCAAGGCTGGGAGAATCCTTAGGGTGTATCCCAAGACCTAAAAATGAACTCCTTTCCAGGTGCGCCCAGGCGACTTTCTGTGCTCAACCATATGTCCCTGCAGCCATCGTGGCCTTAGGAAACCATTGCAGGGCCTGTCTCTTCTCTTGTCCCGTTCAGTCTTCACTCTGCACACTCTCACATCGTTGCAGAAAACCTATGCCAGCAATTTTCAGTAAGTCCTTGTTGTTCCTGCAGCAGCCCTCAGCTATATGCTATCCTGTCCGGACATTTCTGATGTAGTAGGATTTTTTTGGGCCCACACTTTTCTGATTAGTGTTTGCATCATTCATACCAAATATCCTTTTAAAGTTACATGGCCACTTTTAAAGTTTTTATTATGATGAAATGCACGTCTTAGCATTCTAACAGTTTTAAATGTACAATGCAACATTTTAGACAGAGCTTTGGTGCTATCCTCCCTGCCGTAGCATGTATCAGAACCCCACTCCTTTTTAACCCAGAGTAACATACTGCAGTGTGGACATGACACATTGAAATTTCCTGTTCATCCATTGATAGACAGTTTGTGGCATGTGGCCTTTTCTCTTGTGAATAAGGCTTCTGAGGGGGTTTAAAGAAGGCTCAGGAATTTGAACACTTGTTCCCTGTCTGTGACACTGCTTTGGATGCTTTGGGAACCTTTAGTAGGCAGAGACTTCATGGTGGAATGTGGTACTGGGGCAGGATGTCAGGTTTTAAGGTTTTGCCCCACTTCTTGTTCTGTTTCTCTGCTTCCTGTGTGAGGATTAAGTGTGAACAGCAAGCTTCCTGCCCCTGCTGCCTGGCTTCCTCTGTCTTTGTGGCTGTGCCATGATGGACTGTGTCCCTCAGGAACTGTTATCCGAGATAAAAATCCATCTTTCCTCAGTTCCTTTTCTCGTGGCATTTTATCACATCGACAGAATTATTAAATCATACATCTTCTACATCATTGTGATTACCTGCTTTTCATTGTTTTGATATAGTCAATAGCTACAACTGTTTGCTGATGTGCTGTTTCTTAAATTCTTTTTTTTTTGTTTTTCTAGAAGAAATAAACTTTTTTTCCATAAAACTGCACCACTTAATATTCCTCAGAATGATGCACATGTTCTTTTGTTCACACATACATACAAATTTTGTATTTTTTTAGTTTTATGGTTGGAAAAGATAAGATATGTAACACGTATCCACTTCTAAATCTTGCACTTATTACCATTTCTTCACATTAGCCATAAAATCTGTATGTGAAAATATTCCATATATTGTCATCTTTTATAACTAAAGTATCTACACCCTGTAAGGCTGTTAATCTGAAAGAGCTTAGATCATGCAGTTGTATCTAGGAAAATGAAAAGCCAAAGGTCTAAAGTATTTAAATTCTTAATGTAACTATTGGGAAACCAACAACTGAAATATATTAAGTGAATTTGTGAGTGTTGTTACATGTGGTTGGTTAGTGGAAGTATAGCATTGTCATCCAGGGTTGTCCATGGTTCCTTATGCATCTCACACCGTTTTACCTTTATAGTGCAGAAACGTTGGGCTAAGGCTATTTTGTTGCTTGTGTCTGTCAGTATCAGTATTTCTCTAAAAGAATTCATATAATATTTCCTTTTCCTTCTGCTTCTGTAAATAAGCCAAAAATAAATTCTAAATTTCTCACTAGTTCAATAATCCAAACAAAACTCTGTCTATTGGTTTGTCCCTAAAGATAAAACAAATATTAATGTAAAAGAAATTGCAGCATACATGATAATAGAACACAAGTAAGTTAAAGAAGTTTTGAAATAGGAAATGAGTTGGTATTAAACTTTTTAAGTGATTTCAAACTTATGCAGGTTTGAGAGAGCTAAACTATATTTCTTTTTCTTATGGATTACATTAAAAAATTAAACAGGGTGTTATGTAGCCCACACTGGCTTTGAACTTAGTATGTAGCTAAGGCTTTTTCTTGAACTCCCAATCTTCTCTCAGCCTGCCAAATGCTATGATTATATGCAGGTACTACCATTCTTGGGCTGCAAATCCTTTCTAGAAAGTCACTGTCTATTGCCACATAGAGAATGAGAGTATGCAGGAAGAAGGCACCCATTATCAGACATAAATATTGTGTGTAGTCACTGAAGAAAGAACTACAGTCTAACAGTATGAGACAAATACCAGCTTATCTACTCTAAAGTAGGGAAAAATACACTAGTTGAGCTCACAGTATCAGATTGAATGCAAACAAAACTCCACTAATCCACAAGCCAGTGGATTTGTTATTTGCCACAAACCTTGAAATGGTTCATAAAAGTTTTAGGGCATTGCAGTAAGAGGTAAATCCAATACATTGTAAGCCAGAAAAACAGAAATTAGCTGGTTAGAAATATTGTTTATTTGTGTTTATGGTCACCAAATGCCTTAGATTCACCAGTATTTGAGGTATAGAAATATATTACTCAGAGTTCTGGAGATGGTGAGTCCAAAATCAAGGTAGCAACAAGTATGGTCAGGTTAGTCCCCATTCTCCGTAGATGCCAATTTCTAGGTTCTCTCACCTGGCAAGACAGGAGGCTGTTTCTATAACTTTATGTATTAATGCCTCACAAGGAAAACCCACATTATGTACTTTACCTCCCAAAGGCCCTATTTTGTAGCATCATTGTATTTATTATGCTTCAACATAGGAATTCTGAGAGGGCACAGATCAGACCATGAAACCATTGAATGCTTACTGTCATTTGGTAGCAAGGTTTTAGTATAGAGTGGCATATTAGATGTGTATCACATCCACAATTTCATCCAATAACTCCATGAAAGATACACTAGAGCTCATGTTGGACTGTGCTTAAGAATCTTAGAAATTGAGATGATGAGAAATCTTTGACTATATAAGTCAAGCAGGAAGAAGAATGCTGGTAAGATAAAAGAATCGGTTTACTCTATAAACACATCCAGATGGATTTGCGAAATTGTTGAGATTCATCCAATAAAAAGATAAAGATAGAGTAACACACAGGAACAAGGAAAAATATAAATATGTTGCTAATAAGTGATGGAAGCAACTAGAGAAAAATAAAGTGTTTCTGATGTTGGCAAGTAGGGATAACAAGGGTCCTTTCTCAGACAGTGATGTTAACTCCTGGGAAATGACAACTACTCTGCTCACAAAATACTTGTCTTAGGACCATTTCTTATACAAACTTCCATAGTAAAGATGAATATCTCTACAGAACCTTATTTTTCTCTATTTAAAATAACGTAATTGGTGTTTGAGACATCCCTACATTATATTTTGATCATATCCAAGCCCCTCTCCATCTCTTCTTAGGTCCTCTGGCATCTATAACTGCCTACACACACTTCGTGTCCTCTACTTTTCAAGGGCTATGTACTCCAGTTTGTGTTCTTCTGGTACAGTTTCCTCTGGTTAGATTGTCTGGAGAATCATCAGTCTACCCAGCTTCAAACACGTATAGAAAATTGAGCCCCCTCTCATCAGCTATCAATTGACAATAGTTATTCACAAATGGGAAGGGCTTTGTGCCACGCCCTGCCTCTCTGTTGGAACTTCTGTCTGGCTTTGCTTTGTGTAGTAGGTCTTGTGAATGTTAATCAATCACAATATATTAATTTTACAATTCTATTCTTGGAATTTTTTTATTATAGGTCAATCTTTAATTTCAACCCCAGTGAAAGCTCTGACAAATATCTAAACTATATTCAGGCTCCTTCTTCATTGCAATATTTCCCTTATGCCAACAGCCCTTTTGTCTTGACCCTATCTACTGTCTTTCAGTGAGGCTATCCACTTCTATGGTTCAGATATTCTAATCGTTGTAATATCTCCTCTTAGATTTAAAATCTAAGCCAAAATCTTGTCAGAAATCCTATAAACTCTTTGATTTGAATAAGATGTGACTATAAATATTTACCTTTATTTTTCATACCTTCTCGCAATTATCAAACACTCCTATATCTTAATATATTTCAGCTTGAAAATTACATCATATTTTACTTAGTTGCTCAATAAGAAAACTGAGAGAATAAATACACACTTGATTCATTTGGCAGAAACAGAGTTGTTGTTTAAATCCATGCTCTGTGTCAAAAATGCTACCACCTCAGTTGAAAAACCGGTTCCTAGGCCTTCTTCATCCAGGTAACTGACTGTTGCCCAGGTAACCAGATTTTCAACATTTGGGTTTGAGCAGAAATAGAACATAATATGATAGATAATTCTGTGTGCATCACACTATTGTGCATTCTTTCGTTCCCTTCAAGCTAGTATGCAGACATGGAGTTGGTGACTAAACTCTGGAGAATAGTGGAACAACAAGATGGAAGTTTTATCTACCTCAGGCCTATTAGCAAAAATTAAACTTCGGGTTAATAAATGTAACATGAAAGTGTACTGTTTCCATGGACTTTCATATAAGAATATTTTGTAAGTAAATATCAGAGGCATGTTCAACATCAACTTCCATTTCATTTTAACACATAGGGGAAATATATATTTTCTATTGTTATTTCTAGATAATTTTTATGAATAAATGGAAAGAAAGTAGGTCATAGATAACAGTCATTTGAAACTTCAAGAAGATACAGAAAATATTCTGGCTCAGCAATTTTGGACAGCAATAATCAAATGATCAAGAGATTATTACTTTAAAAGTGTGACAATATGTTGTATCAGAGGAAAAGTACTCTGTCATATGTGAACCTGGCCTGGAATATACAGTTGTTCTTTGTCTGGATTTTTTCACGGCTTGAAGTTTTTCATCTTTGCTCACATTTTTCCTTTAGGACTCTACCTAGGATTTTAGATATGCTCCACCAGGGTATAAAATGGCAGTCCCAGTTCCTTACTTTGAATATAGATTTTATACTATGTGAATGAAGAACTAGAATATTACTTCAATTAGTTTTGTGTTATGATGTTTGCTAAAGCGGAAAAATTTTTCTCTGGTCCACCAGAAGTCGTTGCTTCTAGTGTCACTGGCAAAGTACAGTTAATAAACATGTGCAGTAAAAGGACAAGATGAAAAAGCACATGGCAACTTCAGCCTCTATGATGGACAGAGCACTTCTTACATTTCTCATTGATGTGACAGACTATCTGACAGAGATAGCAACAGGAGGAAGAATACAAGTTTGTAGGGTATAGTTCAGGATGCTTGGAAAGGCATGGGGAGTTCTATCTATAGGTATGAGAGTGTGAGGAGATCCTTATACCTTGGGGAGCCAGAAAACAGAGTTTGGCTGAAAGAAGACCAGGATATATTTATTATGGTCGGTTCCCAATGGTCTGTCCTCCAGCAAAGCTCTGTATCCAAAAGGTTTCAAATTTTCCAAAATCAGCACTATCCACTGAGAATCAATTACTTAAACCCATGACCTGTAGTGGATAATTTATGTCTCAATTGTAACAGAAGTTCATCAATCCTGGGTATTTAATGTAATAGAGTCATATGTTTTAAGCATTGAAAGTTTCCAGCTCTATACCTTAGGGTTCTTACTAAAAGCTATTTTATTTGAACTTACATGTTTACTATTTAAATTTCTTTTTTAATTTTTAAATTTTATTTATTATTTTATGTGTATGAATGTACTGTCTGCATGCAGGTCTGTGCACCCGTGTCCTGCAATTCCACAGAGGTCAGAAGATGGTGTCGGATTCCCCTGGGGCTGGAGTCAAAGACGGTTCTCAGCAGCCCTGTGGGTGCTGGGGATCGAACTCAGGTCCTCTGCAAGAGCAGTCAGCGCACGCTTAACCTCTAGGCCATCTCTCCAGCCCCTTACATAAATTTCTTTATGGGAAAGAAAAAAAAAAAATGAATAAGAAAGCCAAGAAGGAAAGGGGAAAGAAATCAGAGAGGGCAGAATCAAGGAAGGAAGGAAGGAAGGAAGGAAGGAAGGAAGGAAGGAAGGAAGGAAGGAAGGAAGGAAGGAAGGAAGGAAGGAAGGAAGTCAGGCTGAAAGAGCAGAGAGTGAAACTAAAAACAGAGGACCTACCTTTCCACTTCTCCATTATATGTCAGCCCAATGAATTGCTTTAATTAAAGGTCTGTGTCACTGGGGATAGATGTATTCTACCCAGGCAACTCCTTGAAAGCTAGACTACTATTTTCTCCAGTTGTCTAACATACTTTCCTTAATGCTACATAATCTTTTAGAAATATTCTGAAATTTAAAAATATTAGCATATTTAAATGTAACTTTTTTGACAAAAATGTTTTCTTACTGATCATACCATTATTTTCAGCATGAATAACGTTTATTCATGACAAAATTAAAATATTACCTGACTGTGGAATAGTACGGCATATCAGATAAGACAAATGACAGAGTTATGTGGACTAGATGTGATTCTGATGGCTGTTATGTCATGTAATGCATGCCAGGTGTAACATTTTAAATTACAGCGGTAGACTCAATAGCAATATTTCCTTAGCTAGAGTTGAGATTTCTTTCCTAACCCCTTGACTCCATGTAGGAATACTATTCGGTGTGAGCTAGCACAGATCATGTTCATGCTGTCAGAGTTGTTGTGAGTTCATTTACGCAACAGACCTGTTGAAAAACAGGTTCCTTTTGTTTCCGTGCATCTGGCACTTACAAGCATTCCTAGCACTGCACGGCCTCTTATTTCTGCACACTGACCAGATGGGGATTTCTATATTAATGACCATTGGTTGCAAGAACATGCCATCTCAGTGAGGACCGTGAGAGGCACTAACCCATGATTATAACAATAAATCCTTAGGAGTCCATTTAATTCTATGTCTGCTTAGCAGGATGGTAGTAGTAGGTTCTCCCTCTATGGTTCTTGATCTGAAGAGCTGCAGTTATTTGGTCTTGATGACAATTCCAGTTATGTAAATTTTAATCATAGCAAAACAGATTATAGTAAAAAATGTTTGACTAATAGCATCTGATAGGTTATACCTTTATGAAACCCTACAAGCTATCATATAATGTATGAAGACAGGTCATATTTTGTGTCTTGTTGGGTAAGAAATAAAATAGCCAGTTTAAAATGGGGCACAAATATTTTGATAACAAAGTTCTATTCTTCAGGATAAAGAGTTTACCTGAGTTTAGTCACCCTACAGCTAGGCATGCCTCATTGTAACCCCAGTGAATCTTCTTATGTCATTTAAACACAACATAAAGAAAATCTATGGTAAAAAACCTCAGACCAATGATGTAGACCTCTAAAATAAATAAATTCAGTCTTAAAACTCTAGGATGGTCCTACTGGAATGCCTTAGTCTGGTATCAACAGTGACTTAGTTATTACAGCTAAAACAGCTGCTAAATTCACAATCAAATCAAACCAAGAGAATTTGAAGACAGTACCTACCTCTAAATAGAGGCAGATCACAGCCCAACAACACCTTGCTGAAGTAATAAAAATCCTCAAACTAAAGTTCCTTTGTTTAATCTCTTATTTCCTCATGTAAGAGTATAAAAATAATCTGAAGTGAAAAAGGAACTATTAAAATCAGATATGTATATCATACAGGTTTTCAAATCATTATATATGGTATTTTAATGACTATGCTATAGGATCAGAAGGAAAGAGAATAAAAAGTATGCAAAGATCTCTGTACATTTGGAAACTGTACATAAAAGTAAATCTATTGTAAAAATTGTTTAACAGAATTTACTGCCAATCCTCCAATTGTTAAAAAAATATACAAGAGAATTCGATAACATAAGCAGAAAAATGAAGAAGTAAATTCAAGAACATAAATAAACACTGTAACAGGAATAAAGAAAGCTTTTTGTGGACTTAGAATTAATAGGATATGAGCAAAGAAATAAAAAATGAACTTGAAAATACTTCAGTAAAAATTTCTTAATTGGGGGACTGGAGAGATAGCCTAGCGGTTAAGAGCACCGACGCTCTTGCAGAGGACCCGGGTTCGATCCCCAGCACCCACATGGCGGCTAAGAACCGTCTGTAACTCTAATTCCAGGAGAACTCTAGTTCCAGGGGAAACCGAGACCCTCTTCTGACCTCCGCGGCATTGCACGACATGGGTACACAAACCTGCATGCAGACAGTACATTCATACATATACAAAGATAAATAATTTTAAAAAAAATTAAAAAAAATCTTAATTGGAATAGGAAATAATCAATGAAAATTAGAAAACAAAAATTATAAAAATTATAGAACTGTTTCCACCACTGTCATTTGCAACTAATTAAAGGAAAAAGAGAAAATGGAAAGGAACTATTTGAAGTAACAAATTTGAGAATCTTCCAAATTTAGGGAGAGAGGCCAAAGCACACACCTAAGGCTCTTAATAAACAGTAAGATAAATAAACACAAACTAATATATATGCAGACATGCCAGACTTAATCCTTAGAAAATCAAAGAAAACAATTGAATAAACATAATACATGAAGTGACTCAGAGTAAATGCATAATGTCTATTGAGATAGTAATAATTACTATAGGATTATTTTGATCAATAATCGTACTGCCAATCACTAAGTATCACAGGATTAAAAATTGTATATTTCAGTGAAATAAAAGTGAAGGAGTCATAAGTCAAAGGAAACAAACATATAAGCAAAACCAGAGAGAAAGATCGGTCCAACAAGCAGCCCCTCAAGAAAAGTTAACAGAGCGCGTCTGAGAAAAAATTAAGTTAAATAGTCAGAAGTCATATAGCTTTATATAAAATTGACCTGCCACTTATTTTCAGACATTGTAATTACTTTATATGGGTGGAAGATATGCATTTATATTTTCAAGTAATATAAAATTAAAGGGAAAAATGTGAATGCCAAGACATATTTTGGAATTAACATACAGTTTATTCTCAGAGGTCATAATTTTGATACATATGTGATGATTATATAGGCATATTTTGGAGCAATAAAAGGGGAGGGAACAACAACATAAGGACTGGGTCAGAGAACTGACCAATACAGTTAAATTCTGCCCAGAACAACAAGCCTCTGCAAAAAAAAAAAAAAACTTTGGAAAGACTGAGAGAAAGATGCAAGATACGTATGGTAGAGTGCATTAACTGGAACAGGGTGGGGGGCAGGGAGAGGGGAATGTGTCTGAATTGGACTGAAAGATGAGGCATGAAATACACAAAACATCAATAAAAATATGAGTAAGGATTAGTAATAATCAAATCTTCACTTCCATTTTGTTAATTGCCAGAAACAACCCAAATTAGTGGGTTGTTTATATTTGTGTTGTGTACTCCAGTCTACTAATAAATGAAATAAGGAATTTCTATGTAGAATTTATGAAGTAGGTAACTGAGATCATTGTACATATAAGATAGTACATTGCATGCCACATGTACAAATTCCTCCAGGAATATGTAAAATTCCTTATTTTTTTCTGCATCTAACAATACCACATTAAAATATATCAGTCAAAATTCTAATAACTACGAACAGGATAAAAATGTCCTTTTGGATTTATTGACTTCAACACCATTTCTGAGTAATTGACAGGTAGAAAGCCAGAAAATCAATAAGAATACGATTCACTTATCTGAATTCATTAATCAACTTGATATTGAATAAAATAATTCATATAGAAAAATAGAATATACGTTTCATCAAGTTCATAGATAATTCTGAAGAGAGAATATATTCTAAGTCATACTTATTTGTGTACAAAGAGCCTAAATGCTGTTAAATTAAAATACAATTTGAGACAAAAAGCATAGATACCTGGAAATCTTTAAATAATGTAGAGTATAATTAACACATCTAAAATTTGAATAGCCTTTATTATTAATTTTATTTATTTCTGTATGTGTATGAATGTACTGTCTGCATGCAAGTTTGTGCACCCGTGTCGTGCAATGCCGCTGAGGTCAGAAGAGAATATCGGATTCCCCTGGAACTGGAGTTAAAGACGGTTCTCAGCCGCCATGTGGGTGCTGGGGATCGAACCCGGGTCCTCTGCAAGAGCGGTCGGCGCTCCTAACCACTAGGCCATTTCTCCAGCCCCAAATTTGAATAGTCTTTAAATAGGAAGAGGGGGCGCGGTAGAATGTAAGGGCTGCGATTGGGGTGAATGGTGAAACTACAACAATATAGACTGGACACTCATGTGATCAACTTGATTGAACATACAAGCCCCCCCTGCTGGATGGTGGGACCCATGAGCTGTGTGGGTTTGGGCACAACTGCTCGCAAATTGGTTTTACATGAAGGATGCTTGTACTCACAGATTATCACTTATTGTTAAAAAAAAAAAAAGAAAAAGAAAAGAAAACAAAAAAAAACAGAGAAAGATGCAGAAAAGTTACAGCAGAATGCATGATCTGGGATGGGTAGGGGTGGGTGGGGGGAAGGGAAGGGGATATATGCCTGAACTGAATTGGAAAATGATGTATGAAATACACAAAGCATCAATAAAAAAATAAAAATAAATTATCTTAGCTAAATAAATATGTAAATAAATACTAAATTGGCCAAAATTTATGTTTAAACCAAAATAGTTCTTAGAGGAGTATTTGTAAAATTAATGCATTATTAGGAAATAAATGTATCACCTGTGATCTAAACATTCTTCTAGGAAACTAGAGGAATAAAAACTTAAGTTTAAAGCCATCAGAAGAGAAATACAAAAATTTACAGTATAAATTTGTAAAATTATAATAGGAATAAATGGAAAGGATAAATACAACCCAAACTGGTACTGTGAAAAGAAAGAAGAAATAAAAAACAGGAAGCATGGACCAGGAACCAAGTGTAAACAGAAATGAGCAACATCAGCAGTGAAACGTGATTATTACATGACAGCAATAAGCGAATTCTATGAATATTTTATTTAAAAACTACTATCTCAAACCATCGCAGGTTGGTGTCTGAAAACACCAGATCTTTTTTCTCAGTTCTGGAGATCAGAAGCAAAAATTCAAGGTTCTGGGAAGTCAAACCCTTATACATATTTCCTTCCTCTTCTTCTTTCTTCTCCAAGCATTCTGCATATGACTCTCTGATGTTAATTTCTGCTTCTGTCTCCACTGGTATTCCTTTAGCCTTGTTTTCTTTGTTTCTTTCCTAAATATATTTGCTATTAATTTGAATCCCACTCAGGAAATCCAGGTGGGATTCATCTTGAGCTCTTTGTGACAATTTTATCTACAACATTTCTTTTTCTGAAAATTGATGGCATTCATATAACTTAGGACATGCTTATGAATTTTGACATACTCTTTCTCAATGCCTGATAGGTACATGCTAATTTTCTTGGATTAATAAGCCCATTCTTAAAAATATATATCAATACTCACAAAATCAGAAATAAATTATCACATATAAAGGAAGTTGAATCAGTAGTAGACAGGAATACTAATTCATCACTGAGGAAGTCTACTAAATATATCACAGAGAAGAACATCTGTCCACTGCAGTTGCTTCTAGAAATTAAAAGCAGAATAATATTTTCTAACTCATTCTAAGAGGTCAAGAATGTTCTAGTATTAAAACCCAACTAAAGACATTACCAGAAAGGAAGAACATACAAATCCAGTGTGGGTACAGAAAATGTAAATATCTTCAAAAAATGCACTGCAGTATATCTAGCAATGCAGAAACTAATTGTAAATGATAAAAATAAGGGATTTACTTCATGTCTATAAGAATTGTTCATCAAAGGAAAATCAAACAACATGAAGCCATAAAAAAAAAATCATAACTGCCGGCGTGGTGGTGCATGCATCCCAGAACTCAGGAGGCAGAGGCAGCCAGATCTCTGTGAGTTCAAGGCCAGCCTTGTCTACATAGGGAGCTCCAGGCCAGCTGGGACTAAAAGGGAGACCCTGTCTCAAAAAGACCAAAATCATCATCATCATCATCGTCATCATCACATCAAGTGATGTACATACAAAGGCAAAAAATTCAGTATCAATGCATGAGAAAAATCTCAACTCAAGAAGAAAGGAAACTCCTATAAAACACCTACAGCTGGTATCACACTTCATGGTGAGAAACTAGAACTGTTAGGTTCATTTTGAGGGGAGACGCAGAGCATAGAAAGGATGAAATATCAGGACTCTAATAAAAAGGAAATCAGGTTTATTTTAGGCCTGCCTGTGTCAGGATTAGGATGACCAGCATTAGGATATCTCCCAAATGGCAGTTTTCTACCCAGGCACACAAGGAAGTGAGTTTACAAGGAAGTGGGGTGTGAGGAGATGGGGGAATGGGCATAGGTGGTTCTGCGGCTGGTATCAGCAGAAACATCTGGAGGGAAACTGGGACCTATGATGGGTTTCAGTAGGAGCATCTTGAGACAGACTGAGGCCTGGGTCTGATCTCTGGTGAGGTATGATTGCAGGATATTGCAAGAACTTTCTTAGATTGCAGAAGCACAGTTCAGGGTAATTATTTCTTGGCACTTCTGCCTCAGTTGGCTTTCTGGAATCTCTGACTTAGATGGGCTAATTTCTTATAGTAACTGTATCTCCAAGATCAAGAAGAGTAAAGTATTTTTCATAACTCTCATATCTGACATCTTACTAGAAGTCATGACATGGACATTTAGTTGAAAAAATGAAATATAAATTGGAAAGAAATAATACATCCTCCTTATAATTGCTAAGGTACAAGAGCAACTCAGTTTCCTTCAGCAGGAGGAACAAATGGACTGTCATATATTCATGTGAAATATTCACTAATAAAAAGTTGATCTAAGACCACAAAAAAAGATGTAGATAATTTTAAAATTCATATGTCTGAGTGGGAAAATTCATCTTTGAAATTTTCTCATTGTATAAGAAGATTATAGGATAATACTGAAAAGAGAAGGTTTAGAAAGAATGACAAGGTCAGTGTTTGCTAGAAGTTACCAAGAAAGGTGTTAAATCATAAGTACTCTACATGACACTGCAATAGTATGTTTGCTATGTCATACATTTGTTAAAATTTATATAACTGATGATAAATAATATCAAGTTTAAAATATGAAAGTATAAGAAAGCTCATTTAGTTTGCCAAAGAATCTCAAGGAGAGTATGATGAAGCTAACTTTGGAGCAAATATAAGACTACTTCACTTGAGGGGATTTGGCCAAAGACAGGGATCTAAAGTCACTGTAAAAACAAACCAAACCACAGAACTGGAGCCAAAGCGAAGGCCCGTACCACTGCATTCCAGCAGGGTAGTCATTTACTTTGGTAGTAGAAATTAATAATTCCAATAAAATTATTCACACATCATGTAATTTGACAACTGCATTAATAAATGGAAAGAGCCAGGCTGTCCCCTGATCTAGAGAGTTTTCATTTGAGAGAAGGAAGGGGGCGAGACTGATATAAATGCTATGGGCCCCACCACACAGGGAGAGAACTTCTTCCATGTGACTTAATGCCCTTTTCTCTTTTACATTTCCAAACAGAACCTCAGTTAATTGTCACGTCCGGTTATTCTCCCTCAAGTGTGAGCTCCTTCCATCTTTCGACCTGTGATGTCCTTGAAAATTTGGAAGGATGCTTGGGGATCTGTATCAACTGGAATTCAAACAGGGTATTTTATTCCTTTTTCCTTATTCCAATGTGACTATGGATTAAAGAAAGAAATACGATAAGGAAGGCTATCAGTTTTGTGATATTATATAGATAGTACATTGTCTTAAACCTGATTTACCATGTGTTAACCTTGGCCCCTTGGCTTGTTTATTAGATTCAAGTCCTAAAAAGTCTCCTGTTCCTCCTTCCACAATAAATCCTTGAAAAAAGTAAATCTTTGCAGCTTGCACTGAGGGTGTGGAGAATTATGTACTCTATCTTGTAGGACAGATTATACATAAGTTTCATTATGTATGGGAATCTACCTCTGCTTCCCAATTGATGTTGCTTCTAAATCATTTATTTGTATTGAATCACGTGTGTTCCCTCCATACTTCAAATTATTGTTTCAATAATTCTTCATTCACTTTGATGTGCAAATTGCTCTGTCCAGTGCATGCACTCATGCGTTGGTTTTTCTCTGGTTTTTGAAGCTCACATAATTTATGGTATCGCACAGTGTTATGGACTTATTTATTGTTTCACCTTAGATTAAGACCATTCTCCAAAAGGCTGCCATTAAGGATATCCGGATTCTCGGTGCTCCAGTTCTGAAGATGGTTACCAGTTTTCTCCTCTGGCTTCTCACCTGCCAGAATTGGAAATAAGTGTGTGAACACTAGCATGTTTTGTTTGGAGTGTATTGTAATCAAATGTGTACTCACACCAAACGGAGCAAAGTAGGGATACCACCAAAGCCAAACCAATGAGTTGTGCTGCAGTTACAGGAGCAAAAGTGACTAAAAGACAGCCTCGTCATCAGGAAATGAGTACCAGCTGAGTAAAGCAGGAAACCAGGAAGAACCTGCATTTCCTGCAGGCAGCCCAAGAGTTTGGACACAGTCCTTTCCCCTTAGAGCATTCAGGGCGGTGCCTCTTCCAGGCAGTGTGGCTGACCTCCAGATATTCCAGGCAGCCTGGCTTGTGGGAGAGTATCTCTCTCTAAGCACTCTGATTGCTTACCTGGGCTTGGGGAAGTAGGTGGCCTGCTTTAAGTGGTCATTTGTAAAGACTTCCTGAAGCCTTTGAGTTGGTAAGTCCCTTAGCTTAAAACAGCCCCACAGCAGGATGGGATGTTTCAGGTCCTTTTACATACTGTGTCCTAAAGAGCTTTCCTCCAAGTGGGGGAGTTTTTACCTAAGTCTCAAAAAATGCCCCCATCAAAATAGAAACAAAAGTAGTAAAGAATGCCATTTTTATTCATATGGAAAAAGCTTCAATTTCCTCAAAATTAGGTCTTTTTACACATATGTCTAAACATTCTGATATATAATCACCTCTCTATATGAAGGTAAATAATAATTCACTTTGAAGTTTTGGGGTCATTGTAAATAATACTGTTAGTTATTCCTTAAAATTTCATAAATGTATACAATGTGGTCTAATCTTGTCTACCCCCAATAACTCTCCAAATATCTCAGGAACACATGAACTCTTCTTTCTCCCCAAACTGCACTCCCCTACTTTTATTATTATTATTAGTAGTAGTCCCTCATTATATCAACACAGATCATATGCACTGTGAACATGAGCCTTGTACTGGGGCACAGGCAGCCTACCTGTAGCTACATACCCAAAGAAAAGTGACTCTTCCTCCTTGGACATCTGTCCACACCTTCCCATATCTGCACCCCCCCCATACCCTCTCCACACCAGATTACATGGGTTTTGTCATATATGTTAAGTCCTATCAATTTATTTTATGCATTTAGTTGTCCCTTGGTACAAGTTCATCTACTAGGCTCTGGTCAGCCTATCTGGAGTCACTCCCTTAAAGACCAACTCTCCTTCACCCAACAGTAATCAGCTGCAAATAGTTTCTTGGCTAAGATTGGGGCTTTCTGCCCATTTCCCCAGTACTATGCAGCGCCTTATGCGATTGAGCTTGCATTGTTCTTGTTCATGCTGTCAGCACTGCTTTAAGTTCATAGGAGCAAGTTCCCAAGGCCTAACATATAGCGTCCCTGCTTCTGCAATGGGCCCTGAGCCCTAGGTGAGTGTGGTTTAATATAGGAGTTGTTTCTAGGGACACACATTAAATCTTAGATTGTGTATAAACTACCCTCAGAATATTGTACATACATACTATTTGCTTTGCTTTGGCCTCTTTATTTAGTAGTGTGTTTTCACCCCCTTGAGGTTTTGTACATTTGATGCCACAGTTCTTAATCAAATTTAAATCCCCTCCCCCATCCAAGTATTCCCATCTCTCCCCATTTCAACTCAATCAGACAAGGCCCCAGATTGTAGCAAGAGAAATGGGTGGTGGGCCAGCCCTAGACTGGGAATTGCTGAAAAGAAAATTCTTGTTAGGAGCCCTCTCTTTGACCAAATAGCTATGAATAGGTATTCCCTTTTAAGACAGTAAAGAGAGGGACAGATTGCTAATAGTAACTTGATCTTTGAATGTCGAGCTTCCTTTCACTTGTTTATTAATAAAGCATTATAATACAAACTAATTCTTGAGTCAAGTTCAGATATTTATAGTGTATTATATGGGAGGACATGTGTGCAGATCATAGAATTAAGGATGTTGGCTTCCTCCTTCTACCATGTTAATATTAAGGATCAAATGTAGGTTCTCTGGCATGGTAATACACACCTTTACCTATGGAGCCATGTAGTTGGGCCAGGGTTATTTCATTTTCAGAAAGATGCATGTCATGATAGTTGGTAGTCTCAAAGTCTCACACTAAGGAATGATGCTATGAAATGGTATTGGAACTCAAGGAATTCCAGGTTCTTGTGTGTGTGGATTCCCTTTGGCAGAAGCACTTAGGAAGTCAGCTGGCAACCCCGAGCCCTCAGGCTGGAGTCCTGCTGATTTCCTGCTTGCTTTTGGAACCTGCCTGGCACCACTGTCTTTGATGCTTTGGGCCAAAAAAAAAAAAAAAAAAAAAAAAAAAGTCACATCCTTGTGATCGGGAGTATGGTGTAAGTTCCTGTACACCCAACCCCCATTTGCACCTCACAAGGTCCAGTTTAAATACCCCAGGTTGTAAAAATAAAGCTGAGTTATTCCCCCATGGAGTTTCTCCTGGCTCCTTCTTGAGTCCATTTCTTTCTTTCCCCCCCACCTCTCCAGGCTTCCCAGTACCTTCTCCCTCTCCCTCCTTTCCAGGGCTAGGATCTGGATTCTCTGACCTGCTGGCCAGAGCTAATCCAGGGATCCCTGGAATCTGTGGGCTCTAGACAAGGGAGGAAGAACATCATAACATCTAAAGGCTACACTTGTGTACCTGAAAGAGAATTCAGCAGATACACAGGCTGTAGCAGAAGCCAAGACAGTCTAGAAGCAAGACAATTCCAATGGCATTAGCAGACCATAACAAAGAGAACATTCCATAGCTCAAATGGCCACACTGAATAAGGAGCTGGAGTGCTGTGTCATATTACTTGGACTTTGAGGTCATTTTATGTTATTCACATTAAGCTTGGGCTACTATAAATATAGTCTGAGTGGCTTTTGCAAAGGTTCCATACCTCATTATATATATATATATATATATATATATATATATATATATATATATGCCAAGGGTTGTGTATTTGTGGATTATAAAGACCCCTGAACCACCTTCAGACTCTGGAGTGCCTCGGTGGCTGAGCAGATGAAAGAAATGGGCTTGGGAATGGGGTGGGGGCACTTCCAGCCTCCTTCTTTGACAAGTGTGCTGTTGTGGATGAGAAATGTCCCCATAGGCCCATGGATTGAAACATTGATCCCAGCGGATGGGACTGTTTAGGTAGGACATGGAACTTTTAGGACAGGGACCCTCTCAGCAGAAGTCTATCACTAGGGCCCATTGTAGGCCCATGTATTGAAACATTGATCCCCAGCAGATGGGACTGTTTAGGTAGGACATGGAACTTTTAGGACAGGAACCCTCTCAACAGAAGTCTGTCACCAGGGCAGGTTGGAGAGATTTTAGCTTGGTCCCACCTCCAGTTTGCCCTCTCTGCTTTCTAGTTGGGATTGAAAAGTTACTTCTCAGCTCCAAGCCCCAGCCATCTGCTCCCCTGCCTCTCCTAGCAGTTTGAGTCCCTCTGGAGCTGTAAAACAAGAATAAACCATTTTTTCCAATGAGTTGATTTGGTCCTGGTGTTCATCACATCAGAAAAGCAATACCCAAGTGATTTCTCTGCTATGCTAATTGTGCCGCTTTTGCAGAGGTCTCCTGGGACTTACTTCAGGCCTTATTATCCTGCCTCAGCATGATTTCTAATGCTAGTTTACAATAGTATTTTTCACATAATGTGCATGTTGTGTCATGTGTTATACAGAGATTTTGTGATTCCTCATGGGGAATTTTCGTGCTTATCCTGTTTTGAATTCAGTTTGAATTGATTATATAAATCTCCAGAAGTATATGTGGTCAGTAGTTGGTTGGGGTGGTGGCTTTGAATAATTGTGAATTGCACAAGGATAGAGAAGACATTGGATGTTATGGAGAAGGTTCACTAAAGGTTTGCCCTAGAGGGAAAAGACAAATATCTGTGTGAGAAATGTTTAAGAATGGTTGAGGTTAACCACAGGTTGCCCGAGTTTTTTTTTTTTTTTTTTTTTTTTTTTTTTTTTTTTTTTTTTTTTCATGGAACTGAAGATATGCTCACTATTTTTTTTAAGTTGATGCTGGGGAAGTGGAGATGCAGACAGGGTTCAGAGAACTCAGAGTACAGATCCAACTTGTACCTGCAAGGATGGTGTTGAAACTGCTAGGTACTTAAGTATCAATATGAACCATCAAAAAGAAAGCTTTCTGTTATATGTTGAGATGAATGGCAGTTCTGTTGTACTGTCAGTTGAGGGCAGGGGTGAGGTTCCAAAGATTGAAGGAGGAATTTCTGTTATGTTTTATTTAAAGGATGAGGAGTTAAATAAGGGGATACATATAAGGAGAAAAGTGATTTTAAGCTGTCAGACATTTAAGGGACAAAGAATTATGTATGCAACACAGTAAAAAACAAAGAAGGAAAGACATAGTCATTGACCGAGAAAGGAATTCCTCAGAGTTTTATTGCCATCAGAGTGAGAGCTAAGTCTTCACAGTCTGGCCTGCTTTACAAAACCTCTCCACTTCATGTTTCCATGTACTTTTTTTTTTGTTGTTGTTGTTTTGTTTTTTTATAATTAGTTTTTTTTTTTTTTTTTTTTTTTTTTTTTTTTTTTTTTTTTTTTTTTCATTCAAGTTTTTTTTTTTTTTTTTTTTTCAGATCAGGCATATTTCCACCCCATCCCAGATCATGATTTCTGCCATAAATGTTCCTGCATTTTCTTCTCAGTTTTTTTTTTTTCATTTTTAGCTATAAGTGATAATCCATGAGTACAAGCATCCTTCATGCAAAACCTATCTGCAGGCTGTTGTGCCCAAACACCTACAGCCCCACCATCCAGTGGGGGGTGACAGGTTGTTTGTTCAATCAAGTTGATCAAATGAGTGTCCA
Organism: Rhizomys pruinosus; assembly: GCA_009823505.1. NCBI lineage: Eukaryota > Metazoa > Chordata > Mammalia > Rodentia > Spalacidae > Rhizomys > Rhizomys pruinosus. The sequence continues at coordinate 271,890 of VZQC01003283.1, forward strand.
GACTACATTGCTGTAGTTTCACCATTCACCCCAATCGCAGCCCTTACATTCTACCACGCCCCCTCTTCCGCAGGTTGTTCCCTAGGCTTAGAAAAGGGGCACAGGTGGATGAGAGGTAAAACAGTCCACTCTCTCTGGAGCTGTTGACTTGGACTCTGGTCAATTCTGGCTGTTTCCTTTCATGGGCTGACAGTTTGTCCAGGAATAACCTTTCGATCCTACTAATGAAGAACAAGCAATTAGATATATAGGTATTTAAGCAGCACTAATAGTTATGGTAGGTTACTTTAGCATAGACACATGTTTGGATATGTTAATCCATGAATTACAATTTTCCCCCCTGTTAAATATGACAGGGTCTTACTGTGGCTTATAACATCTCCTAACCTGTAGAGGATGTAAGCTTGTGGCATCAGCCATGGGTTATTTCTCCAAGGGGAGAGCCAATAGCCAATTAGATTTGGGATATACAGGCACATGGCTGCCTCTGCTGCACAGTATTTCCAGGCAGGTGAGGTGTAGCTGGTGCTGACGGTGGAGTCTTGCTTGACTCAGGGAGACCCATATTTGCTTTATTGGTTTAGTGGCCTTTGGTAACACTTTGAAGGGTCTTAAACTTTCCCATTGGGATGGATTTCTGTGTGTGTGTGTGTGTGTGTGTGTGTGTGTGTGTGTGTGTTTAAAGTTTAAATCCTTAGAGTTTGCAAAAATTCGGGTAGTTTAAAATACACCATAGGATCCCATCCAAATGAATTTACTCTATCAAAAGTGCTATATAGTGGAAAAGAATGTCAGAATATTCCTGTTGTTGAATGCAGAGAAACAGGAACAAGATAGAAGTAACTCAAAAGGTCATTTTACTGTAGTAAAGACATACACAAAGACCCACATAAGGCCCACAACAACATTTGAAGAAACTTCATTTAGCCTTTGTCATAATGCAGGATAGTAACTGTGTCTCACCCCTTTGGCATGATTGGCTAATTTATAATCAGCACAAGGAGAAAGGGGATGATAGGTTTCAAGATGCCAGGCATCTGGCCAAATAAGAGCATGCATAAGGGAGTCTTAAGATGAGGAGGTTATAGAATACTTGCCTTTAGGAGGCTACTCATATTTGATAGAAAAACATTTCCCACATTATATTTGCTATAAATATAGACTCCATACTGAAGGTCATGTAAGTTCTGTAGCATGAGATTAGGAAAAAAAATTAGATAAAGGCAGTAATCTGGGGGAGGCATAGCAAGTTCTAATAGAGGTTGGGCACTGAGAAAAGGGATCTGAAAAAAAGAGTTAATGTGAGTTTTCTCAGAATTTACTAGAAATATGGTAAAAGTGTTACTGATGTCAATGATTATTTTCTGTACACCAAAAAGCTGGTTCCTATGATTACAAGAAAAAAAGATTCATATTAGGATAGTTCCCAGGGAACCTGAATTTGGGATTGACAATTTAGGGCTGAGGCTGGCAACTTGGAACTTGATCCAATGCATCGTATCCCGTTTAAAGAAAATATTCACATAACATACAAAGCAATGCTTAAAATATGTTAGTTTAACTTTTTAAGGTACTACGGAATTTGTTGTTTGGGGGACGTTTTGACCAGCCCAAGAAGAACTTTCTGCCCGTTTCAGAACCACTCCTAATACACAGTTGTCTTAATTTTCTTCTTTTCCTTCCTCACAGTTTTCGTTTGGTCTCTCAGAACTGTCAAACACATCGAGGGCTCTTAGATGTTTTATTATCACAGTGCTGACACAGCTATTCCATTCCTCTTGCCCATCCACAACCTGTCCCCTGCCAGTCTTGGACCCAGGAAGGCTCCTGTCCCTCAAATCTCTGGACTAGCTCTCTAACACAGACTAGCTTAATTCCATAGCCACTTATCCGTCTGACACAGACCATCCTTTCTGCTATCCTGACCTACCAACCTACCTCCCTTTCCCACCACACATCAACACCAGTCCATTACCCTGCAGGAACCTGAAACAAACAACAATTTAGATTCCAATCTTGAGCAAAAAGCAACGAATCTACACAATCACTATAAATAGAACTGAAATAAATTAAACAAAAGCAGAATAGTAGTTCCTACTGGACATATAACCAACAAAGAAAACCCATTTATCTAAATGACAGCAAAAAACACAGATAATACAAAACCGAAGATAACATATCCCCAACAAAACTCACTAATCCTACACATGTGCAATACAATGAGAAACAACTTGAGGGATATCAAGATGCACAGTTTAAAAGAACAATCATAAACATTATCAAAGAACTAAAAGAAAACACAGGCAAACAATTCAAAATACATAATTGGTTTATGAATTAATAAAAACCAATTTATGACTTGAAAGTAATTTCATGAAAAAGAAATAGTGAAGAAAAGCCAAATTAAAATTAACATGGAATTGAAAAACTCAGTAAGCCGCTTGGAAACAATAGCAGAAAGACTCTTAAGCAGAATAATGAAATGAAAAAATAGTCAAGACTGGAGAAAGATTGAAGATTTTGACTCCTCAAGCAAATATGTAAAAAAAATAATGACAAAATGAAAACAGAAAAATCTATGAATTAGAAGCATACAGGAAAGAGAAGAATCCCATGCCAATGACATTGAACAAATCTTTAACAGGATTATCAAATAAAACTTCCCTAAGATAAGGAAAGACTTACCTATACAGATTCAAGAAGAACATAGCTCACCAATAAGATATGACCAGAACAGAAACTCACAGTAAAACCATTAAATATAGAGAAAAAAAGGGAGGCTGCTAGAGAAAAACAAGAAGTTACATAAAATGGAAAAGAGATCCAATCCAGCTGACTTTTCAATACAAACTATGAAAGCCAGAGAGCCAGGACAAAACTTTCCCAGTTCTAAATGACCATGGATGCCAACCCAAAATACTTTATCTAGTAAAACTATCTATCATGGTCAATAATGCACAGAAAAATTTTCATGACATGAACAAGATGAAAGAATTCCTCTCTACCAAACCAGCAGTAGAGAGAATATTCAAAGCAATATAAAGGACCTAAGATATGAATGACTATACCCAAGAGGCTACAAAAAGAAAACAAAGAAATGTGTAATAATGGAAAAGCAAAACAGAGATAAATAACAAAGAAATTGAAATTATAGCATCCAAAACACATTTCAATAATAGCACTAAATATCAAAAACTTCAAGTCTCCTATCAAAATACACAGATTGGTGGAATGGATCATGAAAAGGAATTCATATTTTGTTGTCTTCATGAAACTCATACTTTCAAGGATATATTTATAAGGTGAAAGGATAGAAAAATATATATTCCAAAAAAAATGGCTCAGCAAAGAAAGCAGGTGTTGAAGATCTTATATCCAACAAAATAGACTTTAAATTATAACTAACAGAAAAGAGAAAGATGGTTACTTCATTCTAATCAAATAAAAAATTAATCAAGAAGATATTACAAATCATAAGTATAGTACAACCAAAATCTGAGCAAAATTCAATAAAAGAATATCTGCGATTGCAAAACACAGATTAGGCCAAGCACAGTAATAGTAGGTGACTTTAATACCCCATTATCTTCATTAGACAGGTCAATTTGACAGAGAATGAAAATAGAGAGATCTGAATTAAGTGACATATTACAGAAATGGATTGAATAGACAGCTAAAGAATATGCCACCCAAGCACCAAAGAATGCACTTTCTAATCTGCAAACAATGCAATTTTTTTCCAAAAGTTGACCATATTCTGGGACACAAACATCAACCAATACAGAAAATTGAAATTGCATGCATTCTATCAGATTACTGTGCAACAAAGCAGTAGAAGCCTTAGTAAATACACAAACTCACGTGGTCCTGACCACAAAGCTTCAAATCTATTGGTTAGGTTTCATATTGATGAAAGGAGTAGTAGATGCTACCATAACAAAAGTGTGATCATCTTTCTTAACCAGCTGTGTGATGCCTACAAGCTGTAATAACAGCTGGTCTGGCAAGAAATGCTCACTGACAACAGTTGCATGCATGTTGTGGGAGTAACCAACCACTTTCTTGCTGGATTCAAGGCCTACTTCTCAAGATGGAGCCCAGACGTGACATTAGTGTTGGGGAACACAATGAATAGTCAGAAGGTCATAATGAACTTAGAACTATTATTGTACTCATGTATAGTATTAAACCAACTCCTAATGACTTATGGCCATAGATTAATGTATCTCTCAACACTCACCAGAGAAGCTTCTTCATGCAGTAGATGACAGATAACACAGAAACCCACACCTGGTTAGCATGCAGAGAATAGGAAAATGTAGAGTTCATTTAGCTATCACCTATGGGCTGAATGATATGTTGTTTCTTAAGAAATGCGAAAAAACTCCACCAAAAATCCTAGAACAAATAACCAGCTTCCAGCAAAGAGGCAGGAAAATAAAATTAACCTTATAGAAAATCAGTGCGCTTTCTTTACTTACACCAACAACAAGCACGGAGAAGAATGACTCTCCTAAATCAACAGCAGCTGCACAAGATATTAAGGTCAACAGAGAAGTGTTCGACATCACTAATCATTAAGGAAATCAAATCAAACCACTTTAAGATATCATCTTATTCAATTAAGACTGGCTAGGATAAGAAAACAATGATACCAAGTACTGGAGAGGTTGTGGGGAAAGGAACACGTCATCCACTGCTGGTGGGAATGTAAAAATACCGCACATGGAAAGCAGTGTGGAGAACCCGTTTGAGAACTTGGAATGAACTTGCCACCGACCCAGCCATACCAATCCTGGGGCATGTACCCACAAGACTACCCCACCACAAGATCCATGCAACGCCATTTTATTTTAGCTCTTTTCACAATAACAACGAGCCCTGGTAACAAACACAATGCCCCTTCAACTTGGTGAGTGATAGAGAAAAATGTGGTACATCTATACATGGATTCTATGCAGCAGTAAAGAAAGAATGACGTCCTACCTAATGAAGCACATCGTTCTGTTACTAAAGCGGCAAGAACTTCATTGATAGTGTACCACAGTAGGATCGACAAGTGGTTAATTACCGGGACAAACTGAGTCAGAAGCCCATAGGATAAAAAGGAAACAGTATCAGAGTGAAAATTGACAGAGACCAAGACCAAGTCGCTTCAGAAGAGAGTGGATTGTTTTTGCTCTCTCCTGGCCCCATGGCCCTTTTCTAGAGCCTAGGGAACACTCTGCGGAAGAGGGGTGGTGGAGAATGTAAGGTCTGCGATTGGGGTGAAGTAAACTACAGCAATGTATGCCTGCACACTCATTTGATCAACTTGATTGAACATACAACCCTCACCCCCCCGCAGGATGGTGGGGCTGTGGGAGTTTGGGCAAACAGCCTGCAAATTGGTTTTCATATGAAGGGATGCCTTGTACTCATGGATCATCAATTATACTAAAAATGGAAAAAAAAAAAACAGAGGAAAGGATGCAGGACGTTTGTGGCAAAATGCATGATCTGGATGGGGGTGGGAGTAGGGGGGAATAGGAAAGGAAATATGCCTGAACTATGGAAATGATGTATGAAATGCACAATGCATCAATATTAAATAAATAAGATAAATAATAATAAATAAATTTAATAAATAAAGTAAATAATAAAAAGAAAGATGACATCACGAGCTTAGCAGGAAAATGGCTGGACACACATCGAAAAAAGAAAAAGCAAGATATGAAAAACACTAAAGATCTATACTGATCGGAAGTGTACACAGGCCTATAAAAACAAAACGACAAATGTATCGCGTCATCTGATAGCATCAGAAGCTATTGCCGATTACCTAGGTTGTAGAATAGAGATCGATTAAAAGGAGAGGAGTACTAGGAAAATATGTCAAATTTGCACCGGCCTCCCTACCGCTTGAATATTGCAAAACCCACGAAATATATAAAGCGGGATGTGAGAGGATGTGGCAAGTAGCGACAATATGGTGAAGGACGGAGAAGAAAAAGAAAGAAGAAACGAAGAAATTAAGGAAAGGAGGGAGGAAGAAAGAAAAAAAAAAAAAAAAAAAAACAACCACCACCACAAACAACAACAAAAACAGCCAAAAACTGTATAAACAATGTAAGGCATCGAAAATGGCAAATGCCCAGTGGAACTTCGGGCTCAAGGACAAGAAAGAAAAAAGAAGAACAGTCAAGAACGAACAACCACATGGACGAAGAGAAATAATTAGATAAGACAGGCGGACGGGAGAAAGATTGAATACTCAAAAGATGTCTGAGCAGAAATGCAATAAAATAACAGAAATACTCAGTATAGTGTAAGAAAGTGAATAGGAGAGAGAAGTATGAGTCAAAAGATAAAGGAGTTAATGGTGAAAAAAGAGAAAAGAGAGCACACAATTCTAAAAAAAAACAATAATAAATTATGAAAAAATGAAAACGTAAACAAACAAAAAAAAAACAAGAAAACAAAACAAAAATACAAAATAAAAATAAAAAAAAAAAAAAAAAAAAAAAAAAAAAAAAAAAAAAAAAAAAAAAAAAAAAAAAAAAAAAAAAAAAAAAAAAAAAACAATCAAAACAAAAAAAAGAACGATATATAGAAGAAGGAAGGAGAAGTCGTGCGGAAAAGAAAAAGGAAAAAAAATAGGGAAAACAAAAACATAAAAGCCTAACCGACACAACACAGAAACTTCGCTAAGAGAATGGCTGTTAGGCAAGAGAAGTTTAAACCAAGTGGTGTAAAAAATATTTAAGATGACTAGCTTCACAGAGAGAATAGTAAGAGCAGGCTGAATCAGAAAAGGAGAGAACAGGGAAAAGACAACACACCAAGGCAACAATAATTGTTCCTGAGAAACTACAACACATAAAGGGAGATAATAAAGGAAAAGGGGAAAGAACGCAGCGATAGACCATAATGAAGAAAAGGGTAAACTGTATTAAAATTAGTAGCGGCGTTTTTGTACTCGTTTTAATTGAAGACATTTATGTAATATATTTTAATACAAAAAAAAGAAAAAAAAAAAAAACAACTAACTAAAGCATGCAAAAAAAAAATAACAAACTACAAAAACTAAACATCCCCCACCCCACAAAAAATACTCCCCACGAACCTCAAACGTCAAAAAATAAACAATAACAAAAACACAAAAAAAACAAAAAAAACAAAAAAAAAAAAAACAAAACCAAAACAAACAAAGAAATGACCCAAAGTAAACACAACAACAAAAAAAAAAAACCAACCAACAAAACAAACTAAGAGAAAACAAAAGTAACTTAAATCGTGAAGTTAGCATATCAAAGAACCACATGAACAAAAATGTAAAAATCGTAAAAATAAAGGCAAAAAAAACGGTAGAATCAAAGAAACAAAGAAAAAAACACCAAAGTAGTTAATCAACAAAGAGAAAGATAATATAAGAAAAAAAAAAGAAGAGTGGAGAAAAAAATAAAAGAAGAACGGAGAAAAAGAGAGAAAAAATTATTAGATAGATCGTCAAGAGGCTATATAGATGAGAGGGGATAGATATTGAGCACAAAGGTGATACACTGAAGCAGCCCAGTTCCTCATACCGAATGAACCCCAGAAAAAATCCAGAGGTTTTGAGATTCCAAGCCCCCTTAAATAAGAGATAACATATAGACGCTAAAAAAAACAACATAGATAATGCCGGGGATGACAGAAACACATAGGTTGATGGAAATTATGACCTTTTGGGAAGAACCGTATGCTGGAAAGTCCAAATAGTGGTGGTGGTGGGTATGCACTAGTGTGTCGCTTTTGTAATGTTAGGTATAAATACTTGTAGTGATGTTAGTGTGGATGTCAGACTCAGTGCCTCATAGCAGGTAGACTATTCCCCTTTCCCTTTCCACCCCCCCAAGTCATGCATGTCGGCCAAGAACTGGCCGCGTTTTCGGCGGCAGGCTTTTTTAGGTTTAGGAATCCACATTCCCCATGATTTCATATTACACGAAAAAGTAGTGATACATGAACTTTCGCACAATTTCCCAAAATACACGAAATACAAGGCGGAAAGAAAGTGGGGGGTCAAGTCTAGAACCATTAAGAGATGTCAGTAGGAACAAGAACGCAGTATACTTACAAGAGAAGCAGAAAAGTAGCAAAAGGGGGTTAAGAGATATGTCATTGCATGTGCCGGGAGGGGAGCGGGAATGTGGAGTTATCATCCACAGATAGAACACATGCCCGAAACAGTGTTTATTAGTCTGGAACCGGGGGCCGTCACGTACAAGGAGGTGAGTTTTTCCAGTCAGGGAGGAAGGGGAACTGGCACAAGTTCAGATGTCCTTTTTCCTTACGCTGGTATCTCATTGTGTAATAGATGTACCACGTTTTGTCATCCACTCATAAGTTGAAGGATATCGGGTGGTGTCTAAAGGCTAGTAGCTTATGTGAAGAAGGTGCAATAAAGCGTGATACAGAAGTAGCTGTGGGGGGTAGAGAGTCCTTGTGAGTAGATACCCAGATTGGTGAAGGGCTGGCTCCTAACTCAGGTGATAGCTCATTTTGAGTCTTTTGGGGTTCGCACACGGCTTTCCATAGTGTTTTTACAAGTTTACATTCCCAGCACTTATGGATGAGTGTTCCCCTTCCTCATATTGTCATCACAGTGGGTGTTTTTTTGTTTTCTTGATCCTTGTTAGTCTTATCAGGGTGAGATGGTAGCTTAAAGTGGTTTTAATTTGCATTTTTTAATTTTAATTAATGATGTTTGAACCTTTTTTGAAAAATGGTTTCTCAGCCATCTTTCCTTCCTCACTGGTGAACTCTGTTCACCTCTTACTTCATCTTTTGAGTAGGGTCATTTGTTTTCTTACGTGTTTGTTTTTTGAGTAGCTCATAAATTATGTGATGTTAATACTCTGTCGGAGACGAATACTGGTAAAGATTTCTTGGCACCACTCTGTGGGTTTTCTCCTTCACTTCCGTCATTGGCTGTCTTTTCACTGTACAGAGACTGTTTTGATTTGATAGTCCCATTGTCACTGTTGACCGTAGTCCTTACAGCTACTGTCTGATTTAGAAAGTCTTTTCCTCACCCATGTCATGTAGCTTTGTCTGCTATCACCTTCAGGGTTTCGGTTTCACATTGAGATCTTGATTCACTTGGAGTTTAGTTTTGTACAGGGCTAGAGGTAGGGGTGGGTGTTAATTTTGTTCTTCTAACAATGGTGGTCCAGTTTTGCCAGCACCATTGGCTGAAGATGTTATCCTTACTCCATTGAGGTTTTTTTGGTCCCTTTGTCAAGTATGAGGGGGGGGGTTGAAACTGTATGAGCTCAATTTGGATCTTCAATTTTGTTCACTTGGTCAATGGTTCTTCTGGGTTTGGTTGTTTGTTTGTTTGGTTTTTGTTGTTGTTGTTTTGCCAGTCTTTATGACTATAGCCATATAATAATAGCTTGAAGTCTGGTAAGATAACCCCCCCCCATACTGCATTTTTCACTCAGGGGATGCTTTATTAATTTCCCGTTTCTTGTCTTTTGCCCTATCAAGTGTTGTCGAGCCTTTGTTGAAGAGAAGTGGTGATAGGGTTGGGTGGCCGCCTTGACTGGGTTCCCCACCTATAAGGAAATGTTTTCCAATTGTTTTCCCATTTAGGATGACATTGGAAGTGGGTTTGCTAGTATATGGCTTTTATCATGTTGAGGGATGTTCCTTTCAGTCCTATTAATGCTAGGACTTTAAACATTAAGGGATGCTTGATCTATCTTGTCAAAAGGCTTTTGCTGCATCAATTGAGATGAGCGGGTGGGTGGTTTTGTCTTTCAGTCCATTTATGTGTTGTTATGTATATTTATTGTTTTATGTATGCTGAACCATCCCTGAATCTCTCGTATTAATCCAACTTGGTCATAGGGATGATCTTTTTGAATGTGGGTCTGTGGCAGTTTTCAATGGTTTTGGTTGAGAATTTTTGCATGTAAGTTGGGTCAGCATGAGATGGGTCTATATCTTTCCTTTTTTGATTGTATCTGTGCCGCCTGGTTGTGGTATTAGGGTGATGCTGGCTTTATAGAAAGGAATTTGGGAGAATGTCCCTTTTTGTATCCTTCTGAACAGGTTGAGTAGTAATGGTCATAGGACCTCTTTAATCGCTTAAAATACCAGAATACTGTACTTGGGCTCAATATGAGTTTTTATTGGTTTCAAATTGAAGGCAGATATAGTAACCAAACACTAATGCTACTCTTTCTTCTTATATGTGTAATTAATCAGTGAACACAGAACGATACTTGAAAATTTACAAAAAATTCTAAAATCAACCAGATGAAAGACTACTTTGATCACCTAAGGTCAAAGTTCAACAACTATTCCTACATTTATGTCTCCTTAAAATACCAAGGAATCAGATTTTAGTACGAGCACAAGGACAACGCGGGAACCCAAAATATAAAATCAATTCTGAGACGGAAAGGGGACTCTGTCCACAGTGGAAGGGGGTATAAAGGTTAGAAAATGGTTGGCCCTTCTCTGAAGATGTGCCAACCAAAACACAAGTTGAAGCTTTTATATAAAGACAAATTTGGTGATTTCATGTTGTATTTCTTGTCTATAATTAGATGAAAAAATCCTAAGTACGTAGGACCCTCCTCAGAGCCAGCCAGCAGGGTTCCAAGGTACTGACCAAGAAAGAGGTGAGTAGGCGTGGAGTCAATCACCACAGACCCCAGGAGTTGGGTGAAAGTCAGGGGAAATGCGAGCACCTGCCAACTCTTTAATGTCAGAAAGATAAGGATTTATATAAGGCCATCCTCTTCTTCTGCAATGTAACACTCTACACTAAGTACTTGTAAATCACAAAGTCCCCATAAAATTGGTGGTTCCTTCTATCAGTTGTGAAATCCTTTCCTCTCTTACATCAAGATTTTCAAATTGCATTCCTTTATTCTTTATTAACACACTTTCAGTAATATGACTTCCATCCAAATTCCCACTCTTCCAATAACAAAACTTCAAGTCTACCTGTGTTGTGGTCTAGACAGACTAAGTGCTTATTCTTGATCCTTCATCTTTGTCCATGATAAACCACAACAAAAACAAGTGCATATGTAGTGGAACAGCAGAGCTTTTTATGTTCCGAGATGGAGAAATACACTGAGCTGAAAAAGATATCTCATTTCCCATCATTTGCAAATATTTTATTGAAAGTAATTTTCACTGATAACTTTTCAGAGATACACTGATTGATAAGTATAATTATTATAAGCTCAAAGGAGAGTGTTTAACAGTAAATAATGGTAGTATTTCCCCTATGGCCTATGAACTACTTAGCCACTGATTCTTGGGCACTGTAATAATATCAGATATGAGTTCTGTATTGTACAGTATAGTTTAAAGATAGTCAAAATGTGGTTAATTATTTCCATAGCATTACTCCTATTATTACATCAGTAGGCATACATATCCAGTGCAGCCATTCTTGTAGCTTGTAGTAGTCATAAATGGGTGAGGTTGATGATTATTATGGTTATTTTCTTTCCCGTACAACATGCATAGTACCTTCCAGCATTATGAGAATAAGCCAATAGGGCTGAAGCATCCGTTTCATCATCGGCTTGATTTCTCCATGTTCTACAACTCAAGAATGTGTTGTGTCTCCTGAACTAGGGTCTTACTGTCAAGTTCTGCAAGGTAACTTTCAAGAATGACATTAGTTGTTAATTTTCTAGGGTCTTTGGAATCTCATTGATCATCAGTTCCAAAGAGATAGCCCATTCCTGGAAGTAGTCTTTTTATGTGCAAGCTTGTGGGGTCTAGGATGGGCATTCTTTTCCCATTACAGGATATCTTCATTTCATTCTTTGTACATAAGTATATATTTTAGGAAGGTTCCATGGTACTAGGCTTGCATATGACTTTTCAAAGGTCTTTAGTCTTAATTGTCCTTCCCCATTCTCCTTACTCTACCTAGCCCTCCAGTTATCCACCCCACTCAATTCTTTTTCTATTATACCCAATAGGAACTTTATGATGTATGCTCTGACAAGATGACTTATTCTTTATTTGATCATATCTTATGCATTCTGTAGTTTTATAATTAAAATTTCCACCTGATATTTCCCAGATCTGATGAGTAGCCCATTAGATATTACCATGATCCATGTTTTTTGCCTACTTGGTTTCATATTTAAAGTAAGTAGATACATATATAATTATTGTTCTCCTTTTTCCCCTCTGTTATACAGTGACCTAAAGTGGATTCTATGGCCTTTAATGTTTTCTCAGTCCCCAATATGTAGCACTCAGCATATGGAAGCCCCTAATAAATAGCATAATTCATGAATGAATATGGATGACCAAC
>VZQC01003291.1:0-31538 GCA_009823505.1 Rhizomys pruinosus
GGAGGGAGGGAGGAAAAAGGTGGTACATGTACACAATGGAGAGTAAAATCGTAGGCAGCATAAAAGGAGGATATCAAGGACGGGGCAGGGAAAAATGGATGGAGCTGGAGGATCTTATATTAAGTGAAGTAAGCACTCACAGAAAAACAAACGTCGAAAGGTATCCCCTCAATATTTTTGGATTGCTAGCAGATCAATAACCCCATTATTAAGATTAATTTCTTGTGATGAGGATGCATATAACAGAACAACAACCTGAAAGACTGCATCAGAAAACAAACTGAAATGGTGAAACCGGGAAGGGGTGGGAAGGGGTGGGGTGGCAGGGGAGAGGAATGGGTCTATATTCTATGAATGTATAAATTTAATTTAAAATTGTATGGTATTTTACTCAAAATTTATATAACAATACTTGGGATTAACATATACAAATGTTTCTCTTATGTTTGGAGGTTATTGCAGTATCGCTTGTACCACCCTCTCTTACAGTAGGATAACTTAAACTAATGGATTTAAGTTGGCTTCCCAAATTTATTTATTTTTTATTTAATTTTTATTTATTCTGTTGATGTGGTGTGTAACTGTGCTGCATAAGTCTGGGTGCCCATGTGTGCAAGCCGCGAGGTCAGAAGAGGTTCTCAGATTCCCTGGGCTGGAGTTGCTCCTGGAATTGGAGTTTCAGACGCCTCGGCCACCATGTGGGTGCTGGGGGATCACACCGGGGTCCTCTGTAAGAGCAGTCGGCGCTCTTAGCCGCTAGGCCTATCTCCAGCCCCTGCTTCCCAAATTAACACACATGCACTCACCCCCCCCAAAAAAATGGACAAATTGAGTAAATTTACTCTTTGACCCTGCCTTAGGTAAGTGTACTACAAATGCCTTCCTGAGGGTACTCATGGGTCAAAAAAATAAAATAGTAAAAAAAAAAGTGTAGATACAGTATATATTAAACCTTTTTGTCCAAAACTTTCATTTCAATCTTAAGACTAACCATGGAGAAAAGATTTGTAGTTCCCACAAGTCAAAACGCACCAACTCAAAGGCAGAGAAAGAATGGATACAGCCTTCCGTCTAAGGTTGTACCATGAAATACCAGCAGAGAAGTTCACCAAATCTTAACACAAAAGGAAAAAAGCCTCTAGACTGCTACAGGCATCAAAACATCTCTGAGGACCATATGTAACATCTGTTTACAGTGAGTCCTAAGAACTTTACCTTCTAGGTGCAGCAAGCCTCAGACTGCTACAGCATCAAAACATCTCTGAGGATATAGGTGTAACATCTGTTTACAGTGAGATCCTAACGAACTTTACCTTCTAGGTGCAGCACAGTTTCAATATGAGAGACTCCTTACTTTTTTTTTTCACAGAACAAAGAAAACAGGGTAGTAATGAAGTCACAATTAATGGTAAATTAGAGCTGACTGGTAAGAAGAATCATCTTATAAAATTGGAAAAACGGCTTTCTTCAATTGACTAAATATACATAGGAACTGTAAAAAGGATTATTGTCTATCCAGAAACAAACACAAACTAAAAAGTATTGTGTTTGTTTCTGGATAGACAATACACTAAACACTACTTTAAGTAGTTATCATATATTAATACAAGAAAGCACTGAAAGCAGCATCGGATTATTCTGCCAAGGAGATGCTAGCCAGGGGAACCCAAAGCCCCCCCCCCAAAAAAAAGGTGAAGAGCTATGCCTGTAAAACTGGGATATCTGCAAGAAAGAGGTGATAGGTCTGCCCTGCTGTCAATGGACCTAATGTAACCATGGGAGGATTGTATCAAGATTGACACTTACAAGTATAAGTTGATCTCTGGAATACCAAGAGTGTACCAAAGGCCACTGAACTAATAAAATCAAAAGTTATGTCTCCTAGTCAAGCAAAACTCCCACCAACATCAGCTACACCCACCTGCTTGGTGATACTGTGCGCAGAGGCAGCCATATGTCTGTATATCCCAAATTATTTGATTATTAGCTCTCTCCTTGGACAAATAACCGAGGATGTTTGCCACAATCTTATACCTTCTAGTGATTAGATAGATATATGCCACAGTAAGGCCTTGTCATCTCTCTCAGGGGGAAAAGAAAGTAATCCAGGGATTAAGACCCATCCAGACACATCTGTGTCTATACCAAGTAACCTACCATAATAACAGCAATGTTTAAATACATATATAATCTAACCGCTTGTGCTTCATTAGTAGGATTGAAAGCCGGTCCCTGGGCAATCGGACCAGCCCATGAAAGGAAACATCCAGAACTGATTAGAGTCCAAACGACATTCCAGACAAAGTAGACTGTTCTGTGCTTCTTGCCACCTGTGGCCCATCTCTAAGCCTAAGGAACAATCTGTGGAAGAGGGGGAGTGGAATATTGTAGGGGGAGCTGCAGTTGGGGTGAACGGTAAAAACTATGACAAATAGTCTGGACACTTATTGATCAATTGATTGAACATTCAAGCCCCTCCAGCTGTGGTGGGGGCCTTGGGCTTGTGGGCTGGGACACAACTGCTTGAAATGGTTTATGTGCAGGAATCTTGTGCTGGGGAAAAAAAAAAGGAGAAGATACTGACATTTGAACTAACTGGGAAATAAAATGCTAGTTGTTTTATTCATAGTTATATGGGTTGGTGCTCGATATTTTATCTGAAATACACAACATCACAGTGTAACACTTCTTTTACTTGTAGGACAATTTAAAGAATTAAGCTTAAATTTTTACTTACCAATAAGTAGAAGTCTTAGTCCAGTCATAAAGCTTAAAGAGCAAAGTGTTTATGGGTAAAATTTATTTAGCAGGAGTTTCAACTCTGCCGAAGCTTTATCCACCAAGTATAGTATATTTCAATGGCTTAGTGAATTGTTTAGATAATTAAATTTAGGTGTAGGTTTGGTGGAAATTGTAATACAATTGAACAATCGGGAATATAAAATGTTAATTGGTCTTATTTTATAATTTGTAATGGTTAAGGTATACAAATGGCATATATATTTTTTTCTGACAAACACAATATTCATTTAGTAAACACTTTCTTTTACTTGTAGGACAAGTTAAAGGAACTAAGCTTAAATTTTCTTCCCAAATAAGTAGCATACAGTCAATGAGAACCAGTTTTGGGTAAATGTAAGTGAAGCTTATGCCTTGGCTCCTGTTTATGGGTATGTGTAATACAACTTAGGCACTATAAGTTTCAAAACAAAAACCTAAAAAAAAAAAAAAAGGGAAGAAAAGAGGGAAGGGGGAGGGGGGATACTATCCTTTCTTGGGATAAAATGGAAAACTCTGTGTTTCAATCCTATTGAAAATTTTCAATTTTTTCTGATCTTAAAATAACAATGGGAGGAGAATTTATGTTCCCACAGGTAAAAGTCCCCAATCTAAATGCCTGAAAACATACAACTTATGCTGTGCAGGTGAACTGGGGAATGTCAGCAGAGAGGTTGACCCATCTGAACACTAAGGAATGAGGAACATCAGACTGCCTGAGACACGGTCACTGAGCATCTCTCTTGAATAATATTGGGGTTGACTGTTAATAATGGACCCTAATACTGAGAAACCTTCCACCTCTCCCACACCCTTATTTTTTTCTTTTTTTTTCTTTTTTTTTTTTGAAAAAAGGAAAACAGGATGGTAATGAAACACTCCCAAACTGTAAACTAGAGCCAATTGTTACGGTGGTAATTTCCTATAAAACAGGCACAACGTATTAACTGATTTGATAGGCAAATAGGAACTGTGAAAAGGATATTTCTTCTATCTAGAGCCAAATTCCAATAGTAAAGTGTTTATAAGTTGTGTAAATTAAGCAAATATATTACTAACAGGAAAGCTCTGACATCAGCAATGAATTATTCTGCCTAGGAGATGGGTTGCTAGGGGATTCAACCTGCCCCCCCAAATTAAAAAGGCCTTTTGCCTATAAATGGGATATATGCAAGGAGAAAGGCAGTAAGTCCCTTGTCGAAGACCTGGTGTTGAGCATGAAAAAATGTTGATGAGCGTCACCTGCTAGCGTAACAACTGGCCTCTGAAATGCTAGAGCGTACCAAAGGCCACTAAGCAATAAAAGCAAAATATTGGCTCCCTGAGAAAAAACAAACTCCTCCGAAAAATATCAGCTACACCTCAACACCTGGAGATACGTGCAACAGTGGCAGCCAAGTGTCGATATTATATCCCAAAACTATTTGGCTATTAGCTCCTCCTTGAGGAATAACTCACAGCAGATGCCACAAGTTATGTCCTCTAGTGGTTAGCGATGTTATAAGCCACAACAAGAACTTGTCACCCTTTATAGAGAAACCACAGTTTGTGGATTAGCATACCATCCAAGCATCTGTGTCTATGCTCACGAGCTTAGCTTGACACAATAAGTGGTACTGCTTAAATGCCTGTACATCCAATAGCTTGAGCTTTGTTAGTATGACTGACAAGGGTATCACTGTGAAAGCTGTCAATCCGTGAAGAGAAACAAACTGAACAGACCAGAGTCCAAAATGACAACTCCGAAGAAATTAGACTGTTTTCTCTCACCCATTTGTGCCCCCTTTCCCAAAGCCTAGGGAACAAACTGCGGAAGAGGAGGCGTGGAGATTGTAAGGGCTGTGGAGAGATGGGGTGAATCATGAGACTATAGGAATATAGTCTGGACACCTGATTGATCAACATGCCTGTGCATACAAGCTTCTCCTCGACTGGACTATGGGAACCTTGGGTGGTTTCCAAAATTTGGACATAGATACTTGCAAAAATGCACCAATTACTTAATTGTATGACATACTGAGTAACATCATTGTTATCTACAAACAACTGTGTTATTATTGTAGAATCCCTTAAAAATAAAAAAAAATTAAAAAAAAGAAAAGAAAAGAAAAGAAAAGAAAAGAAAAGAAAAGAAAAATAATAAACAGAGGACATGAGGTGGGGTGGGGATAGTAAGGTGCAGGTGGAGGGGGGAGGGGGTCTGACCGTGATCAAAATATATTGTATGGAACTCGAGAATCAATAATAATGCTTTTAAAAGAAGGCAATTACTTTGTACAGGAATGAGAGTAAAGATGTCTTTCGAGCACTGCAGGAAGGAGTAAGACCCTAACATTCAGAAACTTAAAAATATAAGCTCATTTGAAAGACTTTCCTTTCAGTAGAGAGTACCAGAGCATCCTGTTCCCATGGCCACCTAGGGACATGTTTCCCTGGGTTCAACCTCCCAGGCACTCAGAGGCTACAGTTATGGAAATTATGGATGAAAGGGGCCTGGTTTTGACTTGAGCTGGAGCTGATCTTTGCAATGTCCATGTGATGCTCACGGTCATGTTTCCTCCCTTCCTCCCTTCCTCCCTTCCTCCCTCCCTTCCTCCCTCCTTCACTCCATCCTCACTCCCTCCCTCCTTTCCTCTGAGATAAAGTTTTGCTATATTATTATAAAGCCCAAGCCGGCCTTGACCTTCTGACCTTCCTACTTATGCCTCTTAAGTGTTGAGATGACAGGTTCATGCCACCAAGCTTGGCTTTTTCTTAAAAATACCATAGGGGGAAGCCAAGGCTACAATGGGCACCTTAAGGCATTCAATGTGCCAGGAACGTAGGACATCCAGCCAGCAAGGAAATCCAGTGGTTGAGAACAACAGCCTAGGAGAGGTGCCTTGTGGTCAGGGCGGCGGGGGCTGGAGGCCTGGGTCTGTTCAAGCCCTGTGGGATTCCTATCACACCACCATAGGCTCTGGTGCCAGGCCTGGATCTGTAGGACGTACTTTTTCACCCTGCTGGCTTTGTGTCTTCTTTGGTCTGCTTCTTCCTTGCTATTTTGCTATTTTTCCCTTTAGAAATGGGAATGTGTACCTTATCTGACCACTGTGTATCTGGTGTACAGTGCTCCTGTTTGATTTTAGGGGCTCCTGGTGAGACATTGCCTTAATTCTCAGAGATTTTGCACTTGGAATTTCACAGCCAGCTGACCATGAGCCAGAATAAAAGGTACTGCTCTTTTCTGTAACTTCTTTATTGAATTTTTGTGTATTTCATACAGAACATCTCAATCAATCTTTTTTTTCTTCTTTTTGGTCGTTTTGAGACAGGGTCTCCCTTTAGTCTCAGCTGGCCTGGCCTGGAACTCGCTATGTAGACCAGGCTGGCCTCGAACTCACAGAGATCCTCCTGCCTCTGCCTCCCAAGTGCTGGGATTAAAGGCATGCCCCACCACATGCAGCTTATCTCAATCAGCCTTAAATACCCTATACCCCCTTCCCCACTGGCCCCTCCCACAGCCTCCCACTGGCCCCGCCCACAGCCTCCCACTGGAATTCATACATTCCGCCATTGGTGTTAAGGCCTAACCTGTCAAGTTAGTGTCCCCAGATGTCCCTCAGTTCAAGTTCATCCAGCGGGGTCTAGTCGGCCTATCCAGAGTCCTTTCTCTTAAGGTGATCAGCTCTGGGCTGGAGAGATGGCCTAGCAGTTAAGAGCACCAACCGCTCTTACAGAGGACCCGGGTTCAATCCCCAGCACCCACATGGTGGCTAAGAACTGTCTGAAACTCCAGTTCCAGAACTCCAGTTCCAGGGAATCCAACACCCTCTTCTGACCTCCACGGCATTGCAGGACACGGGTGCACAAACTTGCATGCAGACAGTACATTCATACACATACAGAAATAAATAAAATTAATAAAAAAAATAAATAAATACTTTTAAAAAAAAGGTGATCAGCTCTTCCTCATCCAGCTGTAATCAGATGCCAATACTTCTTTGACTAAAATTGGGGCCTGTTGCTTCCTCTGTGTTCCTGCAAGGGGACAGTGCATTCCTCAGCATGGCTACAGCAGGCTGAAGGATGAAGCTCAAGTTAGAGCCAGGAGGGAGAGGAATGAGCGAGAGAGAGAGAGAGAGAGAGAGAGAGAGAGAGAGAGAGAGAGAGGAGCGGATCCAAGAAAGAGCCAGGAGAAATTCAGAGGGAATAACTAATTTTATTGCCAAAAGTCATGGCCTTTTATACCGGGCCTTGTGAGGTAGGAATGGGGGTTGGGGTATGCGTATGCTGGGAGGGTTAGTGGAAGGTGCAAGCCCCCATGGCTCCTACCAGGATAACACAACTTAGTGTGACTGTGTTGATACTGAGGAGGTGTGACACACTTTCTGCCCCATACTTCAAAGCAGGGCTTCAATGTATGAGTTCTCACTTTGGCCAACAAGAGGTTGGCCTGCCCCAGCCTTATCAAAGGTTGTCTGGGAGTGGAGGGAGCCGGACCTCCTATGGTGCTCTAGCCAAGTGGAGCCTCATCTTGTCAGGGGCCTGCTGGGCATTCCCACAGTTCTGTGCTGGGTTTTGTCCCTTTGAGCTTGCATGGCTCTTTGCATACTGACACCATTGCCATAGGCCCGTGTGAGCCTACAGGTCCCGGCAGCTTGTAGGACTGTTTCCATATGGTCCTGCATCTCCTTTCTGGCATTTACAATCTTTCTGCTCCATCTTCTGCAATGGTCCCTGAGCTCTGGGTAGGTATAGTTCAATATAAGAGCTGTGCCAAGGACCCACACTCTGCAGACTCTTCCTCTCTATGCTTTCGCCATTTGTGATCTTTCGTGTTCCTGGCCCTTTGTTGCATGAGGGAGCTTCGTAGACAAGAACTGAGAGCTGCATTAATGTTCTCTTTACTCCTTGTTCTGTGTTCTGTGAGCCTTAGGTGTAAGGGTTGCATCGTAGATGTGCCTCTTATGCTTGGGCAATTCACAAACATTGACTGTGTATGACCAGTTGTAGAACTCTGTAATAATCTCCATCTGTTGCAAAAGAAGTTTCTTTGGTGAATGATAACTGGGATACTTGTCTGTAACTATAACAACACATATTTTGTACATAGTAAAAAATATATATATTTGTCTAGGGATGTGACAGCCTTGGGAATTTCTCTAACATCTATGACCCCTCCACCCGTGTGTATTTGGCTAGGTTTACAGTACCACACATGAGTTTCATCCCATTAAATGGGCTTTAAGTACAATTATGTAGCTGTTAATTACCCCAAGATAAAAGTGCCACAATTGCACCAATATCCAATGTCGTATGCTGTGCTGGTCATTGATGTGGTTATTAGGCCTTGAAGGTAGGATTGGACCATGAATCAATGTTCTCCTTAAAAGACCACACAGTGCTCTCCAAAGCTGTGAGAGCTAGTTTCAAGGTCAGTTCCAGCTCCATTGCAACAAATCCTGTATCCAAAATACATCGGGTCTTCATCAATAGGGTCTTACCTTCAAGTTCTGGGAGATAATCAAGGGCTGTGATGAAAACCTGTGTCATTATGGGAGTCTCTTGAACTACCCTGGCCAATACCTCAAAGGGAGGTTTCTCCTGTCTGATACTGTTTGTTGATATGCGGCCTTCGGCTATACACATGGTCTCAGGTAGATATTGCATGTGTAATTTGCCAGTAGCTTTTGGGACTAATATGATGACCTCTGTTTTTTCATAGCTAAGTATTGTTTACCTCCTCTCTCTCTCTCTTCTCTCTCTCTGTCTCTGTCTTTCTCTCTCTCTGTCTCTCTCTCTCTCTCTCTCTCTCTCTCTCTCTCTCTCTCTCTCTCTCTCTCTCTCTCTCTCTCTCTAACCCTCTCTCCATGCTCCCATTTAAATCACCCCCTTTTTCCACTTCTCCACTTTTCCCTTGATAACACCAGTCTCCTATTGTCTCACTTTCTTTCCCTTTATCCCCAGATTTCCTTGTGTAATCCTTCCTCTCCCATGTAAATACCCCCATGTACCCATTCCTCCCTTAGTAACGCCAGTCTCCTACTGTTCTCTCTCGGGCTCCCTCTTTCCCTTTACCTCCCTGGTTCCTTTCCATCTTCCTGGTTCCTGTAGTTACAACAGGACACACACTCACATATAAGGCTTTAGTGGTATGATCTACAGATGAGGGAGAACACACATCATTTGCTTTTCGGAGTCTCTGTTACTTCACTTAGCATAAGTGCTTCTAGTTCCATCCATTTACCTGCAAATTTCATGACTTTGTCTTTCCTTACTGCTGAGAATAAGTGCATTGTATAAATGTACCACATTTTCATTATCCACTTGTCAGTTGTGGACATGTAAGTTGCTTCCATCTCTTAGTTATTGTGAAAAGAGCAGCAACAAACACGGATGTACAAGTATCTCTGCATTAGGATGAGTCCTTTGAGTATATGCCAAGGAGTGGTATAACTGGGTCATGTAGTAGGTTCATTTTTAGTTTTTGTTCTTTTGTTTGTTTGTTTGTTTCAGTTTTCTTTACTTTTTTGCTCTTTTTGAGATAGGATCTCTCTGCAGCCACAGGCTGGCTGGCCTGGAACTTTATGTAGACCAGGCAGGCCACCATCTCAAAGAGATCCACCTACCTCTGTCTCCCAAATTCTGGGATTAAAGGTGTGTGCCACCATGCCCAGACATTTTTAGTTTTTTTAAGAGTTCTCCACACTGCTTTCCATAGGGGTTGCAGGAGCTTGCTATCCCACCACCTAACCCTATCCCTTTCCCCAAATCCTCCCCAGCATTTGGTATCATTTGTTCTCTTGATCTTGGCCACTCTGACTACAATACAATGAAATCTTAAAGTGGTTTTAGCTTGCATTTACCTAATTACTAACAATATTGAAATCTTTTAAAGAAATTTCTCAGCCATCTCATTTCTTCCTTTGAGAACTCTCTGCTCAGATCCTTAGCCCACCTTCTAGTTGGGTCACTTGTTTTCTTGATTTTTTTTTTTAGTAGTTCATATATTCTGCATGTTAAACCTCTGTCAGATGTGTCGCTGGTGAAGATTTTCTCCCACTCTGAGTGGGTCTTAAACTTCATTTCCTTGGTTGTTTCTTTTGTTGTACAGAAGCTTTGTGGTTTAATGAGGTCCAACTTATTGATCGTTGTTCCTGTGCAACTGATATCAGATTTCCCATACCTATGTATTGTAGGTTACTGCCAATATTTTCTTGTAACAGTTTCAGCATTTCAGTTTTCATATTTGGAGTTGACTTTTGTGCAAGGTGAAGGATAAAGGTCTAGTTTCATTCTTCTACAGGTAGATATCCAATTTTCCAGCACCATTTGTTGAAGATGCTGCCTTTCCTCCAGTGTCTGGTGTCCGCTCCAGCCAGCTTCCTCCAAAACTAACCGATAACGGGTGATCAAAAATTGGTGACTGCATTAAGCAAAATAAGCCAGATTCGGGAAGATCAGGATCACGTTTGATACTGAGTACAGAATCTAGGGGGAGACTTGGAAGTAGAAGGGGGCTGGTGGGAAAGAGAAGTGGGGGTGATGAGTAAGGGGTGAAAATAATCAGAAAGTTTGCAAGAGAAGGTCATAATAAAGCCTGGTATTCTGTGCAGTTAACCTATGCTAAGCACACTCCTGCACAGCAGTGGTTTAGAGAAAACCCAGCTAGGAGCACCTCAGCATGAGTTGGAGGCATGGGAACCACTATTCACAGAGAATCATAAATGGGGACCCCAGGCAGCCTGGCCCTTCAGGAGTAGAGGCAGCTGCAACACAGGTCTGCACTGACAAACAGCAAGAACTGTGCACAGCAGTGGTCACATGCAGGAGGAGCCCTGCGCTCCTGGCTTCAGCAACAAGCCTATACTGGTACCTTATGAACTCCTGGAAGGTTACTGATGCCCAGCTCCAAGGCAGGACTACACTGAGCCTGGGTCCTCTTCCCTCCTTTCCAGTGTGCGCCAGCTGAACACCAACTTCCTCAGGGTCCCTGGTTCTCCTTGAAGGATGGTCGAACATGGCCACACTTGTGGCTGCACAGTGCTGACACACATGCCTGGGTCGCTCACTCTCCCTTTGCAGAGAAGGGGTTCTACCTGCACTCCTTCGGGGTGGCCCTGACTCCTGGACTCTGCTGTGGCTTTTCTGCTGGAGAGAATTCTAAAAGGTCATCCCTTTTCCTCTAGGAATCTCCACTGATGCTTGCTCCCACCTTTCTCCATCTCATGTTTGCAAGCTGAGAATAAGTAGCTTGCTTTTTCCTTTCTTTGCCTCCATGTGACAAGAACCACAGTCATAGTCGGCAGTTGGATCACCCATCCTGACCATTCATTTATCCCACGTCCTGAGGAAGAGGCAGAGCCTGACAAGGTGAAGTCCACTGTGGACCCATGCTGGCCAACCCTGACCTGCCATGGGCACCTGACACTGTCATAGAAAAAGCAGCCTACATCACATCACAGATGCTTTCGTTGACCACAGCTCAAGTGGAGCTTGCAGTTTACCTCTCTGTGTCATTTGTTATGATGTATGCTTTGGGGTTGCTCCCAAGTAGAGTTCAGAGAGGTCTCTGGAGTCCTGGCTCACGAAAGGCACTGCCTTTCATGGGAATATCCATGCAGGAGACAGGTGGCCGATGGGCTTGGTTAACAGCCTCTGTGAGAGAGGCTGCAGAGGAGGCTGGAGGTGAGACTGAGAGAAGCTTAATTACAGCTCTAAAAGCAGACTTAATTGTTACTCAATTGTCCCCTTCTAATGATCTTCCAAAGGACAATTAAAAATAAATACTCCCATGAATAAAAAGGGAACTGATCATCCCAGCATAGCACAGTTGAGGGGCTGAAGAATAAGGCATGTCTGTCATAGGCGATTCTGGTCAATTACAGGAAGAGCGTTCTCTCAGTGGGAGTGGGAATCCAAAGCCATGTGGTCAGACACAGCGTGATTACCTTCCCTAATAAATTTATGACAGGCTAATCGGCCCTTCCCAAGGCGTGTTCTCCACTCAGCCCATGACTGCCTGGGACCCGTTTTTTCCTCACTTGTCTCAAGGTCTCCCCGGGGGCGGGAAACATTAATGCTGCAGCACTCCTGGGGTCCCACCCTCCCCCACGGGCTGCCTACGCCCTGCTGCCTGCCCACCACGCACCCAGCCCCCTCCCTGCTGCTGTTTTGAAGTGTCCTTCTGCTCCCAGGGGTCCAGCTCCCAGAGCCTTTTTTAACTGTGCCCTCGATGGTGTCACCTTTAGGTCTTGAATCCTCCATGGGAGTGACATGTAGAAAACAAGTTCTTTCCCTCACAGTGAGTCTCAGCACAAACTAAGCAATAAGTGCATTTTCTGTTAGTGACACTTTGATCAGACATCCCTTCGTATTTCAGTAGACTTTCCAGGACTCTGTCTGGGCACCCAAACCCACCGAAGCTCAAGTGGCCTGGTAGCACACGCCTTTAATCCCAGCACTTGGGAGACAGAGACAGGTGGATTTCTGGTCCAGGGCCAGCCTGGTCTACATAGTAAGTTGCAAGACAGCTGAGGCTACAGGGAGACCCTGTCTCAAAAAGACCAAAAAAGGAGGAGGAAGAGGAGGAGGAGGAGGAAGAGGAGGAGGAGGAGGAGGAGGAGGAGGAAGAGGAGGAGAGGAGAGGAGGAGGAGAAGGAGGAGGAGGAGGGAAAAAAACAGCAGCTGTTGAATGTAACTTACAGTACCGCATCTTTCCATGTGCTGCAAACAACCTGTAGTACCAGGGTCAGAGTGTGCTGGAGTTGACAGCTTGACACACCTGGAAAGTGGGAGCCTCCATGGGGACATTTCCTCCATGGGGACATTTCCTCCATGGGACTGGCCTCTGGCCATGTCTGTGAGTCATTTTCTTGATTGTTGAGTGATGTGGGAGGGCCCAGCCCACTGTGGGTAATGCCGTCCCTGAGCAGGTTGTATTTGTATTTAGCATCTAGTATTTGACAACGGGGCCAAGAACACTAGATGGAGGAAAGACAGCATATTCAGCAAATTGTTCCCTAGGCTTAGAAAAGGGGCACAGGTGGATGAGAAGCAAAACAGTCTACTTTCTCTGGAGCTGTTGTCTTGGACTCTGTTCAATTCTGGCTGTTTCCTTTCATGGGCTGACAGTTTGTCCAGGAATAACCTTTCGATCCTACTAATGAAGCACATGCAATTAGATATATAGGTATTTAAACAGCACTAATAGTTATGGTAGGTTACTTTGGTATAGACACATATGTTTGGATGGTATGTTAATCCATGAAATTACATTTTTTT
Source organism: Rhizomys pruinosus (assembly GCA_009823505.1). NCBI lineage: Eukaryota > Metazoa > Chordata > Mammalia > Rodentia > Spalacidae > Rhizomys > Rhizomys pruinosus. The sequence continues at coordinate 13,045 of VZQC01003291.1, forward strand.
TCCTGTTAAATATGACAGGGTCTTACTGTGGCTTATAACATCTCCTAAACTGTAGAGGATGTAAGCTTGTGGCATCAGCCGTGGGTTATTCCTCCAAGGAGAGAGCCAATAGCCAATTAGATTTGGGATATACAGGCATATGGCTGCCTCTGCTGCACAGTATTTCCAGGCAGGTGAGGTGTAGCTGGTGCTGACGGTGGAGTCTTGCTTGACTCAGGGAGACCCATATTTGCTTTATTGGTTTAGTGGCCTTTGGTAACACTCTCTGGCATTCCAGAGGCCATCTGTACACTTGCATGTGTGGTCTCAATACATCCCTCCCATGTTAACGTCAGGTCTTCGGCAGCAGGGTCTTATTGCCTCTCCTCCTGTAGGTATCCCAACTTAGAGGCAAGGAGCCCTTACCTTTTGTGGGGCCTTGGATCCCCTGGCCAACATCCACCTGGTAGAACAATCCATTGCTGATGTCAGAGCTCCTGTATTAATATATTTTGCCTGAGTGCATAGCCCTAGGACTTTAGTATTATATTTGGTTCTGAACAGAGAGTAATCCCTTCCACAGTTCCCATGTCTAGTAGTCAATTAAAGAAAGCAGTTTTACCGGTTTTATAAGAGATTACCTCTACAATAGTTGTCTCCAATTTACAGTTGGGGAGCGACCTCATCATTGTCATATTTCTCCTTGTTCTATGGGTGGGAAGGCAAGGAAGTCTCTCATATCAGAACCTTTGTGGCACCTAGAAGGTAAGTTTCATTAGGACTCATTATAACTAGTTGTTACATGTAGGATCCACAGAGGGGTTCGATGTTTATGGCAATCTGAGGCTTTTCTTCCTTTGAATGTTCAGACGGGTCAGCCTTTCCGTTGCCACTTTTTGGTACATCCTACTCAATGCAAACCTGTATCTTTTCTTTCTCAGCCGTTAAGTTGGTGACGTTTTGTCCTGTTGGAACAAACAAATCTTTTCCCATAGTTAGTTTTAAGATTTGAATTGCAAGGGTTTGATGAAAAGGTTTCATGTCTTTCTGTATCCCCCCCCCTTTTTTTTTAGCGTATGAGTCTCCAGAAGATAGTTGTATTATACATGACTATAGGGTGGAGTCAAGGCATAGATTTCATCAAATTCACCCATGTTGTTTTGGGTGACTATATATGATTAACTTGGGAAGCAAACTTAATTTTTACGTTAAATCATCTTAAAGAGAATGCTACAAGGTGATACTGTACAACAGAGAAATTATAGAGAACATTTGTATGTGTCAATCCCAAAGTTCTTGCTCTACAGATTTTATGTAAAGCAAATGTGGGCAACAGCGAATTATATCTCCATTTAATTCAGATGCATTACCATTTTTATCAGATTCTGTAAACCAATGTTGTTTAATATACACATGTTTACTTTTACTTTTACTAAGTCCTAAAACACCATGTGTCCTGTAGACAGTGTCTAGGCGAAACTGGGTACTTGCTGAGCTCACGTCAATTAAATATGCCTTAATCGAATATACACCCGTGTCCCTCTCCCACCCATCCCCCCTTTCCAATTCACCATTTCAGTCCATTTTCTGATGCAGTCTTTCTGTTGTTCTTTTACTATGCCTCCCTCTCCATGAGAAATATTTATATCTGGGTTGTTGGTACTAGCATCCACATATGAGGGACACCATTTGTCGTTTGTTTTTCTGGGACTGTGTTACTTCACTTAACATAATGTCTTCCAGCTCCATCCATTTACCTGCAAATTTCATGATGTTGTCCCTCTTTACTGCTGCATAGTATTCCATTGTATACATGTACCACATTTTCTCTATCCACTCGTCAGTTGAAGGGCACCTGGGCTGGTTCCAGCTTTTTGCTATTGTGAACAGAGCTGCAATAAACATAGCTGTGCATGTATCTTTGCAGTAAGTTGTGTCTTGTGGGTATATACCCAGGAGTGGTATGACTGGGTCAAATGGAAGGCTCATTTTGAGTCTTCTAAGGGTTCTCCACACTGCTTTCCATAGTGGCTGTACAAGTTTACATTCCCACCAGCAATGGATGAGTGTTCCCCTTTCCCCACAACCTCTCCAGCACTTGGTATCATTCATGTTCCTGATCCTAGCCAGTCTTATTGGAGTAAGGTGATATCTCAGAGTGGTTTTAATTTGCATTTCCTTAATTATCAGAGATGTTGAACACTTCTTAAGATGTTTCTCGGCCATCTCTAACTCCTCCTCTGTGAAGTCTCTATTCAGATCTTTGCTCCATCTTTTGAATGATTCATTTGTTTTCTTTCTTCTTTGTTTTTTGAGTAGCTTGTATACTCTGGAAATTAATGCTTTGTCAGATGTATCTGCAGTGAAGGTTTCCTCCCACTCTGTGGGTTTTCTCTTCACTTCCTTTATTGTTTCTTTTGATGTACTTTTGAGTTTAATGAGGTCCCATTTGTCAATTGTCGATCTTATTTCTTGTGCAGCTGCTGTCTGATTTAGGAAGTCTTCTCCTATGCCTATGTCTTGTAGTCTGCTGCCAAGTTTCTCTTTTATCACCTCCAGAGTTTGGGGTTTCACATTGAGGTCTTTGGTCCTAGAGTCTGTCCAGTTAACTCTTAATACGATCACAGTCAATTATTCATTGAGAAAAGAGCATAAATGAGATAGATTACCACTTCCGAGGGAACACAGTGACATAGAATACTCCAAATGATGAATAATTCCTCCCACCTACAAGTTCTAATTTTCATAATTCTAATTCTTATGTAGAGGATTTGCAGTTGTACCATATCATGATAGAATAAATCTTTCCAATATGATATCTCTCCATCCAGAAAAATTCCACTTTCTCCAGGCATTTAGGTAGTTTTGTTTGACTTTTTCCAAATTGTATTCAGTAAATTTAGGGACAGCTATAATCAGTTTTAATTATGGGCTGCTCTGTTATTTTTACAATTCTTAATGTTTATTTTACTTTTACTAATGTGTGTGTGCTCCCAGAGACCACAAGAGAGCATTGGATTCCCTGGAGCCTGAGTTGTACATGGTCATGAGCTGCTTGATGCGCATTGCTCTTTGGTTAGCGTTTTTATTATAGCAGTAGGATGTCACTAGAACTACTGTGCTATGTTGGCCATGAGATACTGACAGAGTTACCCACCTGCTCAGTGCAGCACTGTCTAAGGCTAGCTTCTCTACAGATGTAAAAGTCTCGCATACTTTGAGCCCACCATGCTTGCACGGACATGGGCTCACTGCGAGGTCCGCTCTGGCCCAGGGCTCTCTCTGGCTGTTTTGATGGCAGTTCTGCTATACTGATTCTGCGTTTTAATATCTGGAAGCACTGATGTGCTAGCTTCCATGAGGTTAACTCAGATATTCATGAAATTGTCTTCTATTTTATGTGTATTTCCATCTAGAGTGTTGACTGATTCCATTAATTTTATAGATTATTAAAGTGGAAATGGACACCCTCGGTTGTTAGGCTGCCACTTCCTGAGAACTAAACCTTAGAGTGGGAAGTTTAGATGCTGTCCACAGTGTGCTGAAAGCTCCTGGATAAATTACTTTCAGATACTGTGTCATCTCTATGGTCATTACATTTGGTTGTAAAATGCTCCCCAGAGACTCCTATGTTTGAACACTGGCTCCCAGCTGGGAGCACTACTTTGGAAGGATGGAAGCACAATGAGGAGGGGTCTGGCTGAAAAAGTGGGTCACTGGGGAACTGGGGAGAGGGTCTTGAGAGTCAGGGCCCAGTCCAGCTACCAACCCATTTTCTCTGTTTCTTGACTGATGATCTGATTGATGTGGCCACCTCACTCTCCCACTACCACGGAAAGAAAACTGCTCCGGCCACCATGCCTTTCAGGCATGCTCAGAAGAGGCTTCTCTCCTGGGTGATTCCAGCTCCTGTCAAGGTGACAATATTAACTGCCACACAAGGACTGTATTGGGAAACAGACAAAAGACTTACACTCTTGCCAGGAAGCTTGACTGTCTCCTTCCCATGTCTTGGTAACTTGAGTGAAAGGAATTCAACAGTGATGATCAGTCTAGCAAATGAGATCCAAGACAACATAACAGTCGGGCTGTAGTACTGCTGCTGCTCACTGTGCTTATGAGGTTTATAGTGAGCAGCCAAGGCAAAACCTGGCCCAGAAGGATGTGAAAATAATGTAGCTTAGTGAGGTAACACGTGAGAAGTTTTAAACTTGCAGAGAAAGAAGCTACTGACAAAGGGCTGGTGATTGTGAAAGGTATGGGCACAATTAAAGAGAAACCTTGAACTCCACACTTGGACAGCACAAAAGCTGAAAGCTGCCTTGAGACAAGATTCCCCTCCTGAGAGGTACAGGGTTTGACAATGCAAAGAAAAGTCATTTGAAAAATTTCATTTGAAAGAGAACACTTGAAGAAAGAGAGCCTCCAGGACACCCTGCTCAAACAGGGAACTGTTTTCCCAGATGGGGCTAGGAAGGAACTTAAAGGCAGGCTTGCTAAGAGATGGATATGGTAGAATATGCCTTTATTCCTAGCACTTGGGAGGCAGAGGCAGGTGGATCTTTGTGAGTTCAAGGCCAGCCTGGTCTACAGAGTGAGTTCCAGGACAGCTGGGGCTACAGGGAGACCCTGTCTCAAAAAGAAAAAAAAAAAAAAAAAAAAAAGGCAGACTTGCTGTGGTGCAAAAGGGGCCTGGCTACACCTCTAGCCAGCCAAAGAGGCTGAAAGCACCATACACAGTGGGCCAGTTCTGCAGGGATGCAGAATGTAAGAGTTACAGAGTCATGGTGGCTTACACCAGGGTTCCAGAAAGTGCTGAGGACAGACAAGGTTTGGAAGGGTCAGATCACAGGAAAGAAGTCCCTGAGAAGCTCTCATCGGAAGCTCTAAAGTCAAAGCCTAAGTCACAGTAGATACTTCAGATCATTGCAGATGCCAGGACAGTGGGATGTCTGCCAAGGAAACCTGAAAACACCATATGCACCCAGCTACAGAGAGAGGTGATGTGGGCTTCAAATGGCCAGGCCATAGGAGCAGAGGTGGCCAGGCCTGCTGGAGCTCACATCACGACACACAGTGTGGACCTACAGGATTCCTACTGGCTTTGATTGGGCCACTAGCTGCTATGTGCCCACTTCTCCCCTTTGCAGTGTGAATGCTTACTCTGTACTGTTTTGCCAGGATTACATAGCTTTTGTCTTTCATAAGCTCAGAGTTGAATTTTCCCTGAGTTTCAAAAGAGACTTGGACTCAGAGTTTTGAGCAGAACTGGAACGGTGAGCCTATAAGAACTGTTAAAGTTAAGTTGAATACATTTTATGCTATGAGAATGCCATGAGCCACCCCAACCTTGGGCCTAGGACTCCTCTTTCTCCAGGCTGACCTGGTTAGACCCTGACCACCACATCCTGATCCCCCTGCATCTGGAGCAGCTACATTCTCCTGCTCAAGGATGCACATCTCCTCTTCTTCCCTAGTTAGATCCTCCCCACGCTGTCCCCACCACTACCTTGGGTCTAGAACCCCTCCTGCTTTTCCATCCTAAGACCTCCTGAGTTGCCTGACAGAACCCAGCCACTGGATCCACATAGTCTTGAACTGGAACTAAGCCCCTTTGCCCTGATGGAGAGCTCTTGATTAAACATCTTGGAACCATCCCATCCCATCAATAAAACAAATAAATCAAAAGTAAGAAAAGGAAACACAGACCAACTAATGATTCATACAAACACCTCCAGAAAGCAGCCAAGCTACATCAACCATATAAACAGAACCAAACTTCAACTAAACAAAAGCAGGCTGGAATTTCATATCAGGCACACAATCAACAAAAGAAAAATATATGTCCATATCACAATAAAACTGCAAATAATATGGAAAACAAAATAGTATGTCCTCACCAAAACCCACCTGTAGTACAGAAGTATATATTATTATAATAATAACTACCCATGAAACCCCCCAGGATACATAATTTAAAAGAATAATCATAAACATGATCAAAGAATTCAATGACTTTAAACAGCACACACAAAAAAAACCCTAAAAAACTCAGAGGACAAGAATAAATTCCTGACTGAAACTCAGCTGAATGAAACACCAAAAATCAGGACTTGAAAAATGAATACATAAGAGATAGAAATATTACAGAAAATTCAAGTGGAAAGGAAGATTAAATTGAAAAATTCAATAAGCCAGTTATAAATGTCAGGAGAAAGTCTCACCAACAGAATGAATGAAATAGAAAACAAAAATATCAAGACTGGGGGCTGGAGAGATGGCCTAGCGGTTAGGAGCGCCGACGCTCTTGCAGAGGACCCGGGTTCGATCCCCAGCACCCACATAGCGGCCGAGAACCGTCTGAAACTCCAATTCCAGGAGAACTCCAGTTCCAGGGGAATCCGACACCCTCTTCTGACCTCCGCGGCATTGCACGACACGGGTGCACAAACCTGCATGCAGACAGTGCATTCATACACATACAGAAATAAATAAAATTAATAAAAAAAAAAATTAAAAAAAAATATCAAGACTGAATAACAATGTTGAAGAATTGGACCAGTCAAGCAAATAATAGGGGGAAAAAATGTAGGAATGAAACGTGCAGCAAATGTGGGACACCATGAAAAGACCAAAGTGAAGCATCACAGGTATAGAGGAAGGAGAAGAATCTCAGACCAATGTCATTGACCAGATCTTCAATATGATTATTGAAGAAAACTTCCCAAACATAAGGAAAGACACATATATACAAATGTAAAAAGCACACAGAGCACCAATTAGACAAGACCAGAAGAGAAACTCCCTTGGGCAAATCATAGTAAAAACACTGAATATCCAAAACAGAGAGAGAGAGAGAGAGAGTGCTAAGCCCTGCAAAAGGAAAGCAACAAGTCACATATAAAGGGGAAAAAAAAACATCAGAATTACAGCTGACTTTTCAATGCAAACTATGAAAGCCAGAAGAGCCTGGACCAAACTTCCCAGTTCCAAATCATCATAGATGCCAACCAATAATTTACCCAACGAAACTGTCTATCATAGTCTTCAGGGAAAGGAAAATCTTCCCTGATACATAGAAGCTGAAAGAATTCATGTTCACCAAACCAACACTAGAGAGAATACTTGAAGCAATACAAGGGCCTGAAGAAAGAAACAAGCACACTTAAGAGGTTACAGAAAGAAAACAAATGAAAGTATAAAATATAGAAACACAAAATAAGACTAAGAACATCAACAGAAAATAAAAATGAGAGTGACTGATCCATACCTTTCAATAATAACTCTAAATATCAATAACCTTAACTCCCCAGTCAAAAGACATGGGCTAGTTGAATGGATTAAGGAACAAAATCTAAATAAATATGAAAAAAGGAAGAAAATCCATCTTTTTATTATCTACAGGAAACTCATGTTATCTCAAGGATAGGCCTCACCTCAGGGTTGAAGGAATGAAAAAAATTCCAAGAAAATGGCACTAATAGGCAAGAAAGAATTGCTATTTTGATATATAACAAAATAGACTTCAAGCTGGGCATGGAGGTGCATGCCTTTAATCCCAGCACTTGAGAGGCAGAGGCAGGTGGATCTCTGAGAATTCAAGGCCAGCCTTGTCTACATAGTTTCAGGCCAGCTGGGGCTACAGGGAGACCCTGTCTCCAAAAGACAAAAAATGCACTTCAAATTAAAGTTAATCAGAAGAGATAAAGAAGGTCACTGCTTTCTGATCAAGGGCACAATCTACCAAAAAGACATAAAACTCATAAACACATATGCACCAAACTTTGGTGCACCCAGTTTCATAGAAACAGTACTACTGAGCCAGGCATGTTGGTGCACACTTTTAATCCCAGCACTTGGGAGGCAGAGATACACAGATCTCTGTAAGGTCAAGTACATCCTGGTCTACATAGTAAGTTCCAGGCCAGTCTACCTGTGGCTAAAGAGACCCTATCTCAAAAAGACTGACCTTTGAGACACAGATTAACCACAACTTAGTAATGATAGAGTACTTCAGTACCTACTTTTTCAATTTAAAAGATCATCTGGAAAAATAATAAGCAGAGAATCATCTGAAATAATATTCTATATCAAATTGACCTAACAGATATCTACAAAATACCCTACTCAAGCACCAAAGGGTACACATTCTACTTAGCAGTCTGTGAAGTTTCCCTAAAATTGACCATATACCAGGGCACAAAACCAATTTCAACAAATACAAAAAAACCCTTGAAATAGTTCCATGTATTCTATTAGACCATGTGCTGGAGAGCTTTAGTGTCAACTTGACACACCTGGGTTGGGAGCCTCAATTGGGGAATTGGCTCCATTGGATTGGCCTGTGGCCACGTCTGTGGAGTATTGTCTTGATTGTCAGGCAATGTGGGAGGGCCCAGCCCACAATGAGTAGTGCCACCCTGGGCAGGTTGTTGTATACTGTATAAGAAGGCAGGCTGGGCATGAGCCAGGGTAGCAAGCCAGTGAACAGTACTCCTCCATGGTTTGTGCTTCAGCTCCTGCCTCCAGGTTCCTGCCCTGAGTTCTTGCCTTGGGCTCCCTGAGAACTGTGACCCAGGAAATGTAAGCTGAATAAACCCTTTCCTCCCCAAGTTGGTGTTGTTCAGAGTGTTTTGTCACAGCAATGGAAGACAAACCAGAACAGACCACAATGCAATTAAACTTAAAATTAATAGTAAAAGAAGCTCTAGGAATTATATAAACTCTTGGAGACTATTAAATGATGCACTCCTGAATGATGAATGCATCAAAGAAGAAATCAAGAACTAAATGAAAATAATAATACAACACTAAGTGCTTAGAGCTATACTTTCCATCTTAAGACTGTTTTTTTATAAATTTTATTTATTTTTGTATGTGTATGAGTGTACTGTCTGCATGTAGGTTTGTGCACCCGTGTCGTGCAATGCCGTGGAGGTCAGAAGGTGTTGGATTCCCCTGGAACTAGAGTTCTGGAATTGGAGTTACGGATGGTTCTCAGCTGCCATGTGGGTGCTGGGGATGGAACCCGGGTCCTCTGCAAGAGCAGTCGGTGCTCTTAACTGCTAAGCTATCTCTCCAGCCCCAAGACTGTTTTTAATATCCCAGAGGTTTTGTTGTGTTGTATTATTATTTTCAGTATATATACATATATATATATACATATATATGTATATATATATATATATATACACATACATACATACATACATACACATATCACTTGAATTGGAGGATTTTTTTTCCTAAAAGATGTCATGTTTTCCTTAAAGAAGTGCTCGAAGGTTCCTCCTTCATAATCCCAAACAACCATCAATCCTGCACTTTTGTTTCATATTGGGGTCTTTCCCTCCCATGGTCCCCGAGACAGCATACTTTTGTTATATGTGATATATATATATATATATATATATATGCACATTTTGAAGCAATACAAATTGGAGGAAATAACAACAAAGTAACTGCATCAAAGAACTGACTGAAACAGTAAACTTCTGCCCCAAACAGTAAACCTCTGCATAGAAAAACTTTGAAAAGACTGAGAAAAAGATGCAAGACATGTATGGCAGAATGCATGAACTTGGGGTGGGTGGGGTGCATGGAAGAGGGTATGAGTCTTAAATTGGATTGAGAAATGTTGTATGAAATGCACAAAACTTCGATAAAAATATTAAAAAGAAAAATCTATACTCTATTAAATTAGAAAATCTAAATTTAATAAGGAATGGATGAATTTCCAAGTTCAGTGGATCCACCATAGTTAAACCCAGAAGAGACTGACAGTTAAACAGACCCGTAACAAATAAGGAAATCGCCAGGCATGGTGGTGCACACCTGTAATCCCAGCACTCAGGAGGCAGAGGCAGGAGGATCTCTGTGAGTTCAAGGCCACCCTGTTCTACATAGTGAATTCCAGGAGACCTGGAGCTATAGGAAGACCCTGTCTCAAAAAGACCAAAAAAAAAAACCAAACCCACAGGCCCAGATGGGTTCACAACACAATTTTGCCAAACCTTTAAAGATGACCTACAGCCAATGCTACTTAAATTATTCAAAAAGATAGAAACAGAGGCAAAAACTCCCAAACTCCTCCTATGAAGCCAAAATTACTCTAATACCAAAACTAGGTAAAAAGAAGAAAACTAAAGGACCATATCCCTGATGAATGTAGATGAAAAAACTCTCAACCAAGTGCTCTCAGACAGTATCAAATGCACATCAAAAAGATTACCCTCCTTGATCAAGCTAGCTTTGCAGGGATGGTTCCATAAATGATATAAATCAATAAATGTGGCCTTTGGTAACGCTCTCTAGCATTTCAGAGGCCAGTTGTATGCTAGCAGGTGACGTCTCATAACATTTTTCATGCTCACACCAGGTCTTTGACAACAGGGACTTACTGCCTTTCTCCTTGCATATATCCCATTTATAGGCAAAAGGCCTTTATAATTTGGGGGGCGGGTTTGAATCCCCTAGCCAACATCTCCTAGGCAGAATAATTCATTGCTGATGTCAGAGCTTTCCTGTAGTAATATATTTTGCTTAATTACACAACTTATAAACACTTTACTATTGAATTTGGCTCTAGATAGAGAAATATATTGGTCTCCCTGAGACAAACAAGACTCCTCCGAAAATATCAGCTACACCTCAACAGCCTGGAGATACAGTGCAACAGTGGCAGCCAAGTGTCTATATTATATCCCAAAACTATTTGGCTATTAGCTCTCTCCTTGGAGGAATAACTCACAGCGGATGCCACAAGCTTATGTCCTCTAGTGGTTAGGCGATGTTATAAGCCACAATAAGAACTTGTCACCCTTTATAGAGAAACCACAGTTTGCGGATTAGCATACCATCCAAGCATCTGTGTCTATGCTCACAGCTTAGCTTGACACAATAAGTGGTACTGCTTAAATGCCTGTACATCCAATAGCTTGAGCTTTGTTAGTATGACTGAAAAGGGTATCACTGTGAAAGCTGTCAATCCGTGAAGAGAAACAAACTGAACAGACCAGAGTCCAAAATGACAACTCCGAAGAAATTAGACTGTTTTCTTCTCACCCATTTGTGCCCCTTTCCCAAAGCCTAGGGAACAAACTGCGGAAGAGGAGGCGTGGTAGATTGTAAGGGCTGTGGAGAGATAGGGGTGAATCATGAGACTATAGGAATATAGTCTGGACACCTGATTGATCAACATGCCTGTGCATACAAGCTTCTCCAACTGGACTATGGGAACCTTGGGTTGTTCAAAATTTGGACATAGATACTTGCAAAATGCACCAATTACTTAATTGTATGACATACTGAGTAACATCATTGTTATCTGCAAACAACTGTGTCATTGTATTGTAGAATCCCTTAAAAATAAAAATTAAAAAATTAAAATAAATAAATAAATAAATCAATAAATGTAATAAATCATACAAATGCTCTTAAAGACAAAAATCACATAGTCATCTTCTCCATAGTTGCAGAAAAGGTCTTTGACAAAATCCAACACACACTTATGGTAAAAGTCCTAGAGGGGATTAGACTGGAGAGAATATACTTCAACATAATTAAATCCACAGCCAACATCATCCTAAATGGAGAAAAAAATGGAAGCATTCCCATTGAAACCAGGAGCCAGGCAAGGCTGTCCACTATCTCCACTCCTGTTCAGCATAGTGCTTGAAATTCTAGCTATAAAAAAATGAAAAAACAGGGAATTAAAGGACTACTAATTAGAAAGGAAGAGGTCAAAGTATCCCTATTTGCAAATGATATATTATACAAAGGGGATCTTAAAAATTCTACCAGAGAACTTCTAGAAATGTTTAATACTTTCATCAAAGTGGTGTGTTACAAAATCAATTTATAAAAATCAGTAGCTTGCCTATAAACCAGTAACAAGCAGAGAAAACAGTCCTATTTACAATAGCCTCAAAAAATAAACCTAACCAAAAACATTAAAGATCTCTCTAATGAAATTTTTAAATCTTTGAAGAAAGAGCTTGAGGAAGACACAGGGAAATGTTATTTACCTCATGTACTCATGGATTTGGAGAATTAATATTATGAAAATGATCATCCTACCAAAAGCAATTTATAGATTCAATATGCAATGCCAATCAAAATCCTCATGACATTCTTCATACAAACAGAAAAAATATCCCAAATCCATGTGGAATCACAAAAGACACCGGATACCCAAAACAATCTTAATTTCCAGACTGTTGGGAAGTTTTCATATGAACTACAGCAGTGGTGGCAACCTATGAAAACTCAAACCAGACAAGAACTCCATGTGTGGGGAAATGGGTTAGAAGCTCAAGCCTTATCTGAGAAACTATTAGTAATTGATCACTGCTGAGTGAAGGAGAGCTGGCCTTCTTTGAGGGAGTGATGCTGGATAAGCTGACTAGACTCCAATGGATGAACTCACACCTGGGGACATCTGGGGACACAAACTTGACTTTAAAAGCCTTAACATATATGACCAAATACACGAGATGCAGTGGCGGACTATGGAGAGGGACAAACAGGGTAGGGGCTCTTAATATGATTAAGATGTGTGATGTGCACAAAATCCCATTAAAATGTAAAACAACAAAAGAACAGTAGTGGGCGCAGTAGCTGCTGTGAGTGGTTGCTTTGACTGCTACCACGCTTGGCTCAAATAGGTTCTATTAATTTGTTTAATAGTACATTTGTTGTGGTCCTGTGGAGATCAATGGGTCACTCATAAAAATGACCATCCTAGCTTGTGTCTCTCACCACATCATAGCTACAGCCAACAGGGGCAGACGTGCAGCAGACTGCCCTGGGTTTCACGCGAGATGGGAAGACTTCCTCCGTCTGGACCCACATGTTAGCAATCTTGAGAGCTCATACACTCTGATTAGTTTCTGTCAACTTGACACAAACCAGAGCTACCTGGGAAGAAGGAACCTCTATTGAGGAAATTCCTCCATCAGACTGGCCTATGGCCACGTCTTTGAGACACAATCTTAACTAACGGATGCAGGAGGACCCGGGCCATGCTGGTCAGTGCCATCCCTGGTGGGCCTAGGCTGCTTAAGAAAAATCACTGAACCATGCGGGCAGGAATCAAGCTAGTAAGCAGCATTCCTATATAGTCTGGCCTACAGTTCCAGCCTCTAGGCTATTGCCTTGAGTTCCTGCTGTGACCTCCCTCATTGCTGGACTGTCATCTGGGCGTTGTCAACTGAAGTAAACCGTTTCCTTCTCTAGTTGGTTTTGGTAAGAACTAGAAGAATGTAGTATCAGCCAAATGAGGATGGACAGAGGCCTGGACAGTGACTCACAGCAGGCCTTTACAGCCTCCCTTTGAGCATGAGATGATGCCTGTCTTGACCTTCTCCAGCACAGCACAGCCCCGTCTAGCTTCTCTGCTTCTCGCTGGAGTGCAGGTCCTTACTCAATCCTGGCATTCTCAGATCCCCAGATTCCTCAGGATGGAGGGATGTTAGAGTCTCCCTCCTTAGCTGTGGGATGGGATACATCAGGTATGTCAGGTTCTCAGCTGCTGAACTCCACCTTACCCGCACATGTTCTTTTCCATCTGTGCATCTGGGATTTTCTTTCTTTCTTTCTTTCTTTCTTTCTTTCTTTCTTTCTTTCTTTCTTTCTTCTTTCTTTCTTTCTTCTTTCTTTTTTGTATTTTTGAGACAGGGTCTCCATTTAAGTCCCAGCTGGCCTGGAGCTCACTCTGTAGACCAGGTTGGCCTTGTACTCACAGAGATCCACCTGTCTCTGCCTCCTGAGTGCTAGGATTAAAGGTGTGCACCACCACACCCAGCACTAAAGACAGTTCTTAGCTGCCATGTGGGTGCTGGGAATTGAACCCGGGTCCTCTGCAAGAGGAGTCAGTGTTGTTAACTGCTGAGCCATCTCTCCAGCACCTTGGGATTCTCTTTCAACACAACACAGACTTGCAGCTTGAAGTTTCAGTTTCCTAAAAGACCCAGTGAACATTCCTTTCCTTTAGTGAGAAAATCAGAGGTGTGGACACAAGTTGGAAGGAAGGATCCTTCACAGTAGACTCAGGAAGAAGACGGCAAACTCCAGAGGCCGGTTGGCATCCCAAGATCACATGAGGTAACTCTTGATCTTCCCAGCTAATCACAAGTTCTGCTTCCTCTGTCTTTCGCCCAAGATACAGCAACACCTCACTATGGCAACTACAATCAGAGCTGCCCTGCGCCCCCAGCCTCAAGCCATTGTAAAGCAGGTGAGTGGGGGAGTGGTCCTTGTCTCAGTGAGAAGACATCATGGAAAATGTCCTCCTTTCTTTCTCCTTTGTGTCTTTAGCCCAAACTAGGCATCTTCAGTGACTGGCTGATGTTATTCATTTGGGTTAGACAAAGGAGTGTGTCTCCATGGTCAGTGTGCCTCAGTGATTCTGAACATTGGATCCTTCTGTGTTTGAGCCTTCTGTACCTCAGACTTCACAGTACTGTGCACATAGATAGCATGCACCAAGGACTTTGAAGTGGCACATCTCAGAGCAGGTATGCGTATGCCTGTGTGTGTGTGTGTATGTGTGTGTGTGTGTGTGTGTGTGTGTGTGTTTATACAATGTGGGTACAAACTCCTTTGGGTATACCTGTGTGTATGTGTGTATGTGTGTGTGTATGTTTAATGTATGTATGTATGTTTGTGTGGAGGTCAGAGATCAAACTCCTTTGGTATTGTTCCTCAGGCACTGTCCATTTTGTGTCTAGACAGGGCCTCTCAATGGCTTGGAACTTGCCAAGAACTCACAGGCTGGAGAGTGAGGTGCAGGGATCCACCTAGCTCCACCTCCCTGGTGATGGAATTACCAGCACAAGACACCATTCCCAATTCTTTTCATCTGAGTTCTAAGGCTGGAACTTAGGTTACATATACAGAAAGTACTTCACTGACTAAACCATCATTCCTGGACCCTCAGAACTGATTCGAAGGAGAACATCACAGCATAAATATTTAAGTGGTTTGACCCATCAAGATGATTATGCAAACTCTGCTGAACAAGGGGAGGAAAGGAGATGCCTGAAGAGGCCCCTGGGGGTCTCAGCACCCATCGCAATTATCCTTTCCCACATGAACATGGCGAGGCGCAGCTTTACAGACTCTGAGTTTTTCTTCTCTTCTTCCCTACACAATACACTTGTGCAGGGTTTCCATCCCTCAAACTTCCCGAGACTCCTCACTCTAAGTCCCGCAGACCCAGGCAAGGAACCAGTATTTCTTCCACTTTGCAGTCCAGGATGCCTCTGTCTGTCAAAGACTGATTTTATACATTCTGGATGTGTTCTGGTTGCTAGTGTGCATGCCAGCAAGGCCTGCTGGGAATCCCTTCATCTCTGCTGATAAGTATGGAGGTAGTATCTCTTCTCTTCAGACTGCTAAGGTGTTAGATCCCCAATATAACCATTCCATCCTGAAGAGTTAGGATGGCATGCTGTCCTTGCTCCCTTCTGTGGAGTAGCAGGTCACATGCTGTCATTTCTATCTTGGGCCCAGAAGGTAAGACACTCTGGTAAGAATGTTGGGCAACACAGAATGAGAATCCACCGTGATCCCCACATCTCACCAATATCTGCTCCAGAGCAAACTGACTCATTGTTCAGGCTGAACAAATCTCAGTAAATCGTCTTCCTAGGCTGGGTCACCCTTGAGCTGCCTGGACTGAGACACTATAAAGCATCGCCTCATAGGCCCATCTGAGCAGAACCCTCTGATCTGCTGCTGCAGCCTTGCCATATTTGAACCCTTTTTCCCCAGGCCCTGCAAAGAGCCTTTTGCTCCTCTTGAAATAGAAAGAGATGAATTTTCAGCACCGCATGCTCTCCTCTCCAGCACTGGCAGGCCAGTCACGTTTGAAGCTCAAAGTGGCCCTACTTCCATTTGTGGGCACTGTGGTAATACCCATGAGCTCCCCCCACCCCGTACACCCCAGGTTCAACAATAACCAAAAGAGTCAGGGAAGAGGGGCCCAGCCATGCTCCTTAGTCATAGCATTTTGTTCAGTCTGACAGTCTAGACGATTTCCATTCTGTGGATATCATCACACTGCAGTGCGACTGCCAACACATGTCCAGAGAGGCAGTTGCACAGTGAGCGACAATACCCCAGACCCACACCCAGCAGTGGAGCCACACACTGGCCCAGAGAGGCAGCTGCACAGTGAGCGACAATACCCCAGACCCACACCCAGCAGTGGAGCCACACACTGGCCCAGAGAGGCAGCTGCACAGTGAGCAACAATACCCCAGACCCACACCCAGCAGTGGAGCCACACACTGGCGCTGCAGGGAAAGAAACTACTTCAGAACAAGAACAACACCTGTCAAAACAGCTGATCAAACCTGCCTGGCCTCGGCCTCCAGCCCAAGGCCAACAACGTGGGGCTGAGCTAGCAGCTGCTTAGCAAAGCCTGGAGAGGTGCTTCTGAAGGGCCCGTATCTCATCAACCCCTCTCCAAGTAGGAGGTGATACGGTGTCTGCAGGCAGGGAGAGGAGTCCTCTCCCCAGCGTCTGCCCTGACGATAGCTGTCCAGCTGATACGATCATCGCTCCATCACTGTCACCAACCCCGTCCCTCCTCCCCACCAGAGCTGCCAGCCCAGGCAGATGTAAGCTGGAGGCCAGCCAGTGCACTGTGCTCAGACTTGTGGGTGTCTCTAGAACTGTGGGACCTCACCAGCCTTCCTCTGTCCTCTGCTTTGCCTTCAGCTCTGAAGGCCTGAGAGCACCCTCAGTCTGACCACTAGCAGTAGATGAGCTTGTCCCTTACCTGCCCAAAGATGACCCCCAACCGTGATGTGTTACCACCTCCAGGCTCACTTCAACCCCGGCCCCATCAAAGCCCGCGATCCCTGAAGTTTTGCACTTTGCAGGGTGGGGATAGCACGGGGACTTCACTGCAGATGCCAGCGCCAGCAAAGCCCCCGGATGTGGATGGCTGTGCTGCTCACAGACCAAGTTAGATGGACAGAGGACCCTCCACTGTGGCCACTCAAACTCACTGCATCCTGTGTGGACTGATCATTCAGTGGTGTCAGTACCTTACATTCCTTCCCAGTGGCTGCTGGACTCATTTGCAAACACTGCAATGACAGACTCTTACATCACATGGTTGCTTAGGGGCCACTGAAGCCAATGGTGCATGGTTTGGTGAGTGCCTGTAGGTCTGCCTTCCATTGGGCTTTTCACCCTACTGAGCCTGCCTGGTAGGAAAGTCCACTTCTTAGAACCCCAGTGTCACCACCTTTGCAAAGAAGTGGCACAAATAAGTGTGACAACCCACAGCTGGTAGAAGTGCTCCCCCAATTCCCATGTCCCTCTGCTCACATCTTCCCGAGTGGGAGGCAACCATAGCCTCCAGTCTGCTTCGCTGTCCAGTTAGGGAAGTCTGCTGGGAGTGCCAATCTCCTTGCAGAGATGCCTGGGGCAGGGGTCTCTCCTTGGCATGTGAGATACTGGCCCTTCCTTCTGCAGTCAGGAATGCCCACTCTGACTACGGACTTGACAGGGCTTCCAGGAGGCTTCTCCCAGGGGCTACTTGCAGACTTTTTTGTCAGCTTACACCACTGGTTCCCACAATATCCTGAGCTCTGGCAACAACTTCCCTAAGGATGGGATACTACCTTCTGCTGTCCAGGGGCTGGGAGGTAGGCTGGCCTTCTGTCCATCCACAGTCTTCTATTCTGCCATAGGAAAACACACCTCAGGGGGTCGTGTCTCTGAAGATTTCTGGGCAGGACCGCCCTTCGCCTTTCTTTGGTGCCAGGGCCAGAGGGTCTGCGGATTTGGGTCAGTGCTCTGCACCTTTGTGTGGGCTGCTGGGGCGCGGGCTAAGACAGGCATATGCTGGGGTGCAGGCTAGGTCAGGCATATACCAGCACCCCCACCCCCCCGCCCACCCACCGCCCCCCCTGCCCACCCCCACCCCTGCCAGAGATCGGTGAGAATCCAAGTGGACTTTTTTTTTGGAGAACCTTCAGAACAAGAAGAGAAGAGTGCTTTACAAAATTGAAAACTAGACATATCA
Source organism: Rhizomys pruinosus (assembly GCA_009823505.1). Taxonomy (NCBI): domain Eukaryota; kingdom Metazoa; phylum Chordata; class Mammalia; order Rodentia; family Spalacidae; genus Rhizomys; species Rhizomys pruinosus. The sequence continues at coordinate 31,067 of VZQC01003291.1, forward strand.
ATACTCCATAAACAAGGAGGAGGAAAGGGGGAAAAAAAAGCATCTGAAGGAGGAAAGCAAAACATCCACTAACATAGTGAAAAGGTATTTGTGATCTGAACCTCAAAAGGGAAGCCCACATGCCAGGGACACGACAAAGGGACAACATGGGAAAGGCACAGGAAAAGCCTGCACCAAGCTCTATCAGACCTGTAGGAGATAGCTACAATGGGAACCCCTTGGAGGAGACCCAAAGAACAGATCTTAGAGGAATATTTGCAGACCTATGCAGAGAAATTAAAGAACATAAAGAGGAATTCAGAGAACTAAAGAGAGAGAATGAAAACCTCAAAAAGGACCTAGAGGGATGCAATGACAAACATCAGAAAGAACTAAAGGAACAGATTGACAAACTCCGGAAAGAACTAGAGGGAGAAAAAAATAAAAGAATACAGAGAACTAAAGAGAGAGAATGAAAAACTCAAAAAGGACC
>VZQC01003291.1:38039-83715 GCA_009823505.1 Rhizomys pruinosus
TAGAGGATCATGACAAACTTCGGAAAGAAAAGGAACAGACTGACAACTCCAGAAAGAACTAGAGGGAGAAAAAAACAACTCCAAAGGAAGTAGAAACAACTGAAAAAGGAAGCCCAACCGAAGTAAGGAGACCAAGAAGAGACTGAGAAGCTCAAAAAGGAATTGGAAGTACTAAAGAAAACACAGGATGACAAAAGGAATTAGAAACACTCATTCAATCAAAGAAGAAAGGAAAGGAAAAGCCTCAGAAGTGAATGGAAGAAGCAGAACAAAGATATCGATCTGGAAGAGTAACACAAGAGCAATTAAAGCTCAAGAATAGATTATGAAAAATTTAAAAAATACACAAAAGTGGAGAAACCAGGAAATGTGGATACTATGAAAAGATCAAAACCTCTGTATCATAGGATAGAGAAGAGGAAGAATCTCAAGAGAATAGTTTGATCAGATCTTCAACAGAAGAGATAGATGGAAAATTTCCCCAACTAAAAATAGACAAATCATACAAATACAAGAGCACATAGGACAACAAATAGACAGGATCAGAAAAAAACACCCCATGCCAATATCATAGTTAAAATGCTATGATGGAAAAAAAAAACTGAGAGAAAGATGCAGGACAGTTATGGCAGAATGCATGATCTGGGATGGGGTGGGGTGGGATGGGGGGAAAGGGAAAGGGAAATATGCCTGAACTGAATTGGAAAATGATGTATGAAATACACAAAGCATCAATTAAAAAAAAAAAAAAAACACCTCAGCTACTCTCTGAAAAATGTGGTCCTTGTCTCCTGGAGGCTTCGGTTGAGCCCAGGTCTCAGGCAAGCTATGAGGAGGGTGGCTGGAAGAGGCAGTGCCTCCCTGACTCACCCTTGCCCTGGCAAGATCTCACTCTGAGGGCTTGCCATAAGGAAGGGCAAAAATGGGCAGCATCGGGAGCCTCATAACAGTTTCTGGAGCTTGCAGCCAGGCTGGACCTGGGGGATACTCAACACCCTGGTGGAGATGATGATGTGGCTGCAGGCTGGGAGGAGAAGGCCAGCATGTCAGCCCAGTCTATGTGTAGCTCCATGTGTGATACAGGTGGGACTTGACAGCATGTCGGCCCTGTCTATTTGTAGCCCCGTGTGATACAGGTGGGACTTGACAGCCATGTTCCCAGAGGCAAGTCTCAACTCTGCCCCTGCCCCAGGTTCTGGGCCTTGGTTTCTTCAAACAAAATCTGAGAGCTTTGACAGCCTCACCTCCAGGAAGGACATTGGGGTAGAAAGCCTGCAGGGGGCTTGGCTCTGAGCTGGGTGCTCCTTGATACACCTGTTAGATGCACAGGACTCAAGCCCTACTCTGCATGCAGGGACCCATGGCCCAGTGGACTGACGGGGTGCTGGCACCCGGGGGCCATCGTCCCAGGAGGGTGCCTCTGTGCCCGTTTCTTGCTGCCTGAGAAAGACAGGGACCAGGGCAGGAAATGTTTTAGTGACATTGGCTCCTTGAGGACTCACGAGTCCATTAGGAAGTCCTCAGGAACATGCAGTTTCTCTCAGACCTTGTTGTACTTCCTTTCCTGTAAGGGGGTCTCTTTCTTGTCTGAATGGCAGTCTCACTTCTTCTCACTCACCTGAGTGCTGCGAGCCTCCCATGGACTCAAAGAGAAACGAGGAATGTGGCTCCGGAGCCGTCCATAGCTGCTGCTTCCGATTCATAGGGGGGACACCAGACTCAGAGGCCTCCCCACCGCCCTCACTGATGCCTACACTCTATGAAACATTAATTCATGATTTTTTTAATATCTTATTGATTTTTTTCTCCTCCAAAGGCCAGAGGTTAAAAAACTCCATAAAATCGTCCTGGCAATTTATTGCTGTCCCTTTAAGACATTGCAGCAACTTGGCAGCCATTGTCTTTCTCCTAAGGTTGCAGCCCAGAATGACAAATTCACCTTTCTATGAACTTCCTATGAACTTGTTTTTAAATATAATATAGACAGAAGTGTCCAGTTCTTGAACGGTTACAGACTCACACTCTCCACAAAACTGAGTGGAAACCTGGCCATCTGCATACTGCTGCGTGAAGTGAGCAGGGATGGTACCAAAGACATCTTTAGGAGGGATTATGTGTGCAAATCACCCTCACTGTGTGTGTGTGTGTGTGTGTGTGTATGTGTGTGTGTGTGTGTGTGTGTGATTGCTACTCTGAATCTCAAAAACCTGGAAAAAGACAGTAGACCAAGATCCATATTTACATTGTGGGATTTTCTGTCATGCCTTCCACTTTTTACATAATAGAGGCAGAAGCCAGTGGGGACTGGAAACCCCACAGGAAGCCCCATCAGGACCCGCCTTCCTGCCCCTGGTTCTGTGCACCAACCTCCTGTTCATTTAGTGTCACAGCAACACAAAGTCCTGAGAGCTAAGTGCTAAAGTCCCTCCCCCACCAAAGGAATTTATCAGAATGTTGGGAGAAAAATCCCAAAGCAGGACACAGACAATGGAGAGGGTTTTGCAATTTCTGGGAAAACATTTGTGACTGTAATCATCCCAATGATCAGGTGGGGAACTAGATGTCTTTTAATTGCATTACCTAGCTCCAATAGGCACATATCTGAGGGCTGTGATTAAACTGATGGAGAAAATAAATAATTCCCATTCCATCCTGAATTCACCAAGGTGTGGGGTGGAACAATGGTCACAAGGACCCCAGCTTCTGGCACAGCCACAGATGGAACTGCTCAGCCCTGGGCAGGGCAGAGAGAGCTGCCGGCCAGGAGGGAAGGTGTTTGGCCCCTTTTGTTTCTTTTCAACTCTTCATTTGAGGCTTGAATAAATCAAATTTTCCTCTGGAAGCAGAGAGATAAATTGTCCAACATGACTTCTAAAGATGCGTGTTTGATTATGAATCAGCCCACCTCCTCACTATCTGTAGTAGATACTTGCTCAGAGTTCTCTGTGCACAGATTTCTGTTGAAACCTGTCCACCAGAGCACTCGGAATCACCTCTACCCTCTCACTAGGACTGGGATATCATCTTTTACTCAGGAAAGTGGGCACGAGGACTTCCTTCGTACTCCGTGGGTGAACAGATCAAATCTCTGTGTAGGCCCACACAGGTGGAGTCTCTTGGGATTGGCTGAACCTCCACAGCTCTGGTGTGGACAAGCCACTTCTCTAGACACCTGTGACTTGTGCATCTGCTGAGCAGTTTTCCTGAAGATTTGTCCAAACCTCTTATGACCTGAACTGCTATCATCTACAGGTGCTTAGTAAGGACCAGCAATTCCAAGTAGAACCTGCCTGGACTCTGAGTGTGTGTGTGTGTGTGTGTGTGTGTGTGTGTGTGTGTGTGTGTGATGTGGTGGAAGACAGCATTCAACTTTGGTTATTGTCCCTTAGGATAACACCTTGTTTTGTTCTCTCTCTCTCTCTCTCTCTCTCTCTCTCTCTCTCTCTCTCTCTCTCTCCTACACATACACACACACACACACACACACACACCTCCTCATTTTTACCTGCAGCTCATCAGTCTGTTTGACTAGGCCAGAGTCACCTGCCTCTGCCTCCCTGCACTGAGATTACTGAGATTACCAGTGTGCGGCACCACACCTGACTTTCACACTAGTTCTGGGGCTCAAAGTCAGTTCTTCATACTTACACAGCAAACTCAAGCTGTCTCACCAGCCTGTGGGCACATCACACTATAGTAGGATTGGGATTTTTTTCCTTTATTTTTAATGTTTAGTTAGCATACAAATTTTGGCTTCATTTTGGCACTTCAACACATGTACGCCTTGAGCTTTGCTCAGAGTTACCCCTACCCCTTGTATCTCTCCCTCCTGCAATTGCTCGGCCCTAAGTAATATTTAACTTTTCTCAAAAAGCTCAACAGGCTGAACAGACCTGGCTCTTCTGGACCCTCAGACTATAGCCATGCACACGGGTGACTATGTACACAGACTGGGGAACATGACCGTCACCCATGAGGCAGCACTGGAGATTGCCCCAGAGGGCACATGCAGCTGTGTCTGAGACCACACTAGCATCAGCTACTCTCCTCCCAATGCGTGGCCTTTAACCTCTGAATATTGAGGTGGAAACAGCATCCACGGCAGAGGTGGCACATCCCACAGGGAGGGGGGAGAATTGCAGTGTTTGGGCCACCCCTCCACAGTGAATCTGTGCGCTCTAGCTGAAGCCTTCTGCCCGCTGAGCAAGGACAGTTACCAGGACCACCAAGTCAGGTCCTGCAGTACTTGGGCTTTGAAGGTTCTGGGCAAGAGGCCTGGTGGCTTTGGCACACTAACCTCTGAGGACAGCTCTGACATTCTGTAGCCTTTCTGCTCTCAGTGACTACAGCTTTTGTCAGCCTGAGTTTACAGAGAGGGAGACAGATGCCGGAGCAGATGAGTCAATAAGCCAGGAAGGCCACTGAGACCCAGGGATAGCACGGCTCAAAGCCAAGGGCACAAGACACTGTCATGCTATGGAGCTGTTTGATCAATGCCTACAAACTATGTTTGTTCTCAGACGGGAAGGACACAGCTCCCTCTTGGAGCAGCCATGGAAGTTAGAAACACACTTGGAAAGAAGGTGGCAGTCTTGGATTAGGCAATTTTAATGGAATCAGATGCTTTGTAAGGGTGCTGGTGTCCAGCACACAGGAGCCCAAGGTGTAATCACACATTTACTAGGAAGTATCTAAGTTTTCACATGTAATAGTTTAAAGATACAAAGAAGGGTCTGGGAGAGGTGGCTCAGCTGGTCCAGGGCTTACACTGCAGAGGCAACAAGAATGTGTGGAGTTTGGGGCATGGAATATAATGTAGGTCCCTGTCAAAAGATTGGATTTAGCTGGGCATAGTGGTCACACCTTTAATCTCATCAAGCACCCAGGAGGCATGGTCAGGTGAAGCTAAGATCGAGGCCAGCCTGGTCTATGTAGCAAGTTCCAAGCTAGCTGAGGCTACAGAGACCCTGTCTCAAAAAAAAAAAAAAAAAAAAAGAGTGACCTTCCTTAGGTTCTGGTATGGCATGCTATGCAGCTAAATTGTTATTTTAGAAAAATGAAATGCACACCAGTAAGATCTGCTTGGGTTTCTATAAAAGGTCACTGTGTGGGGCCACAGGTGCACCTGGACTAATACAAACTGTCTTTAACAGAGACGAGTTTGAGTAAGTCCTAAACATAGGTAAAGTGAGGCAGAGAGAAAGGCCAGGGATCTGACATGATCATCTTCTCTGAGGGGCTGCTTCTCGCCTGCCTCTGCCTTGAGACTTACTTGTTGGTCCCAGCTCCCCCAGGAAGGACCTGCAGGTTACAGAAGGATGTGCCTGCTCTCCCTCGCCTATGTGCACGTGAGCTTGGCAAGTCCGATATAATTAGAATATTTATGTCTTCTAACTTAAAACCAAAGTTTCATTGGGAACAGCAGATTGTGTCTAGGGCAGATTTGCTGCAGGTGCAGATCAAACCAGACAGCATCCCAGGCTGAGGAGCATCTCCAGAGCAAATCGAGTTGTGAAGTTTACATTTTTGAGAACAGAGCCTCAGATAGAGGAAGCCACTCTATGCCTTAATTGACAGGTACTACAGCTCCCGCCAAGCAGGCTTGGAGCCCTGGGGAGAATGTGCGCCCATTCTTGGGAGCACCATTCTTGGGAACACCATGCTCGAGCAAGTGGAGGCTTGTGCACCAGGTCACCATGTTCCCTCTGAATCCTTCCCCACTGGCCTGGGTAGGCACCAGGCACTGGCTGCTGGGGAAATCTTGGCTGGGTCTTGATCCCTGGCACACCGTTGTCTCTCTAGTATTACTGCTTGTGCCAGGTGCCCTGCCTTACCTCACAGAGCTGTGGCAACCACACTTTGTTCTTTCCATTAATGGAGAAAATATAAAGAACACACTCATGGGCATGCAAGCACCCTCTACTTGACCTCAGAAATTTTGAACAAAATGATATTTGGTATATTCAAGTGTCAATAGCATTTGCACAGGAAAATTGATTAGGGACAGTGCCCCCCCCCCAATGCGGTACAATACTATTTTGAATTATTTAAGACAGAAATTACATATAAAGATATATTTACATTTGCATTGAGTTTATCTTCTCAAACATTCCACTTCCTCGTGTGGTTAAATTAATTATAGGATTCTGTTCATTTCCTTTCTACTTAAATTTCTGGTCTCAGAAATCATTAACTGTTCATTTGAAATACAATTGGAGAAACAGGAATTATCCATTATGTTGGATTATGCATTTCTATTCCAGAAGGTTCTAATGAGAGAATGCATTATAATATAATAATTTAATCTCTGAATGTTGACCTCGAAGTGTTCTGAGGTGGATAAATAATAATTTAAATGATGGAAAATCACAACAGCAGCCTAAAGTTGCTGGTGGAGGAAGCCGGAAAGGAGCCTGCTGACTTCAAATGGCTGGATGTCTGCACAGGTGAGGGACCTCTAGGTGACAGCTCAGGGGCTGAAGCCAGGTATTCCCAGTCAGGTGTGTTCCCTGGTGGTCCCTACAGTGGGTGAGTGTCCATTCTGAGATGACACATCAAAGCTGCAAGCCCACTTAGTGGGACTAAACAGCCTCCCACCAGTGTTCTCTCGATCAGAGCCCATGTCTGTCCAAAAGAGGCCCAGATTTTAAGCAGTACCAGTTACATTGAGCAATGGGACAACACCTATTAAAGTCATAAGAAATGTCCAGCTGGGCGTGGCAGCACACGCATTTATTCCTAGCACTTGGGAGGCAGAGGCAGGCAGATCTCTGTGAGTTCAAGGCCAGCCTGGTCTACATAGTGAGTTCCAGGCCAGGTGGGGCTACAGGGAGACCCTGCCTCAAGAAGACAAGAAAGAAAGAAAGAAAGAAAGAAAGAAAGAAAGAAAGAAAGAAAGAAAGAAAGAAAGAAAGAGAGAAAGAGAGAAAGAGAGAAAGAGAGAAAGAAAGGAAAGAAAGAAAGAAAGAAAGAAAGAAAGAAAGAAAGAAAGAAAGAAAGAAAGAAAGAAAAAAAGAAAGAAAGAAAGAAAGAGAGAGAGAAAGAAAGAGAGAAAGAAAGAAAGAGAGAAAGAAAGTGTCCCGTACCAGCTGACCACTGGCTCCTCCTGCTGCTTTGCCCCCTGATGCCCAGGATCTTCCCACACTTTGACCATCCTGCTGAGTATGCCCTCAGTCAGGTGCCTTCTCCACACACCATCTGGTGCAACACCCCCCTAGCTGTCACTTCCTCCAGAGCAACAGCTAGTCGGGTCTGAGTGGCACTCTGGGTTTCATACCAGCTGGAAATGGTATGAGTGATTTAAGGCTGGGAAGATCTCAGTGCTCCTCAGAGACCAGAGGCACCCCCTAACTTGCTCAGGAGGCCCTGCTCCTGTCGGCCAGATGTGGCAGTCTCAGCACCTGTGAAGCCCCCCCCCTTTCCTCTCTGCCACATCCTTCCCCTCCTCCAGATGTCTTCTGGCCATCTCCCAGGCTTTTGTTTCATGGATTGGCAAATGTGCTAGTTCACGTTTAAATCATCTTGGTTTTGTCATTGTCATTTAGCTGTTTCTTTCTCCTTGAAACATTCCTTCCTGGAGGGAAGAGGGGAGGTCACAAGACTCAGGAAGCTAATAGAACCTCTATGAGGCTCAGGAAACTCAGAACAGAGAATCTCAAGGCCCCTCCACAAAGTCATAAAATCAGTAGCAGCAGCTGAGGAGAGGAAACTCCTTCGTGGAGCTGCCTACGATTTGTGCGTGGAGCTCTAGGGACACAGCTTTCATGAGTCCTTGCCCACCCCGGCGGGGGTGGCTTTGGGGATGTGGCTGCCTTGGGGCCACCTGCTCTTCCGTAGTAACCCTCACCCTCATTCCTGTACGCAGCCTCAGTAAGCCCGTTGTTTCCCCAAGCTAGACCGGGTGGAATCCCCACTTCAGTCTGTCACAGGTGTTGTGTCTTGGATGAACATATCTTTGTTCTTGTCTCTCAGGAGAAGCCACACAGCAGTGTCATCTGACCTGTGACCCTGCATAGGCTGCCAAGGGAGGGAAGAAACATGGAAGCCATGCCTGGGGATGCTGGGGTACCACACCATGGGTTCATGGAAGCCTAGCAAGATGAAACAATGCCCACCTCATCCATGGTGCTGCTAAGGTCCCGTGGCAGGGGCTGAGCAAGGGAACTTGTCCCCTCCAGGTCCTTCCTCACCATCCTCCAGGTCCCCCTCACCATCCTCCAGGTCCTTCCTCACCATCCTCCAGGTCCTCCCTCACCATCCTCCAGGTCCTCCCTCTCCATCCTCCGGGTCCTCCCTCACCATCCTCCAGGTCCTTCTCACCATCCTCTAGGTCCTCCCTCACCATCCTCCAGGTCCTCCCTCACCACCCTCCAGGTCCTCCCTCACCATCCTCCAGGTCCTCCCTCACCATCCTCAAGGTCCCCCTCACCATCCTCCAGGTCCTCCCTCACCATCCTCCAGGGCGAGGCAGATCAGGAGCAGTTACCTCTGCTCTCCCTCACTTCCTATGGGGAGAGGGGTTCTGCAGGTTACTGATCCACGATGGCATCATTAGCTCCTCTAACCTCATCCTGAGGAGCTGGTTCTGTGGGAGGCTTCCCTTGGGCTCCCGTCTTTGTAACACTGCTTTGCCCCCAATTCTCAGGGTGCATAAGGAGTTAAAAGCCATCTCTGCCCACTTCCAGTGTCTCCTTAACTTGCAACAATTCTTTCCGGGATCCTGGCACTTGATCTTGCATTCAGTTATTCCCAGAGATCATACACAAGCTTAATGTGTTTTCCTCTAATGAGGAAGTCTTAACCCTTCAGAAAGAGGCTCTCAGCAGGTGTCATTAAGGTGTGGTGAGGTCACAGGGTAGGCCTCAACTCCATGTGACTAGTGCCCCATAAGAAGACAGGCACACGAACAGCTGGAGAGGAGGCTCCTCTGGCACTGTGCTCACCTTGCATGAGGACCAGAGTTTAAGTCTCCAGGATCCATGAAAAAGACTCTCCCAAAAAGGCGTGATGTCACATGCTTGTAATCCCAGAGCTGGGGAGGCGGAGGCAGGCAGATCCCTGGGCCTTACTGCCAGCCTAACCTGTCTGGTGAGCTCCTGGCCAAGAAGACACCTTGCCTCAAAACTATCCAACGTGAACAATCCCTGTGGACTGCCAACAGATGTGCACGTGTACACACTTGAATGCACACATGTGTACCCATGCACACAGACACGGGGACAGACATATGAAATTGGAGGGGCATTCTGTGGGCACAGGCCGGCCTGCAGCTGTTCCTGTGAGCAGAGTCTGTGGACTTCAGGGAAGCTTCCCTGTGGCAGTCTGTAAGGACACTGGGCCCGAGTCAAAATGACAGAACCAGGGAAAACTCCACTTAAAGAAAGCTCTCCCTGGTTTCCGTTATGTCACAAGATTTTCTAACGAAAAGTCCTGTCATTTTCTGTCTATTCTGGAAGCTCTCGTCTTGATACGACTCAGCAGGGCTCAACTTGCCTCCTTTCCACCTGCACCTGGAACAGTGCAGCCTCTGGACAGTTTCCTTTGCAGAAAAGCAGCTCTTTGACAAGCTTGTGGTTTCGCCAAACTATCAGAAAGACCCCATGAACATTGTGCCACCCTGAGCAGAGGCTGGTGTGGTCAGCTGGGCCCTGATGTGGACCTGTCTGGGTGTAGGCATTCCCTGCAGGCCTGTCTGATCTGCAGGCTCCCTTCAGTTCCCTGGAAGCTGAGCCTGGGTGCTTGACCACCCAGGCCTCATGGCTGGGCAGACATTACTATCTGCATATTTATTTCAGCTCTTAAATGAAATCCAATTTGAGGCTATTAATATTAATGCACAGAGATAATTCTGATGATGAATTAATAAAACACTTGGCCTCTCCCTGTGCTGTTCACTCTAATGATGCTCTTAACTGGGAAAGGGGAAAGGCAGAGAGGGTCCACCTGGAGCCTGGGAGTCAACCCACTTCATTGTTTAGCGTGCACTGCTTTAATGGCAGATCAATACCTTTGATCTGAGCAATATCAACTGGATCTCTACCTTTTATGAGACCACTGCTCTGACTTCTCCATGAATACAGTATCCCAGCAAGGTCCTATGTCTGCTAATAAATTAGATGCAAAGGATTTTTTCAGTCCCCTCCCACTGTTTGATATTAAACAACATGACTCCTTCTAATGCTGACAGAAGGTAGACCTTCCAGAAGCCATCTCCACTGTAGATATAGAGGGACCAGAGTGGACCTTATGCTGACCCCCAGGGTCAGATCTAGGCTTGTCTTCCGTTTTCACTTTTTTTCATTGACTTAGGAATTATATTCCTTTTTTTCAAAGCCAATTTTTTATTGAAACTCTGTACATTACAAATCAAATCTAACCCCACAATCCTCTCTCTGCCCCCCACCCCACCAGAGTTCATGCATTCTGCCAAAAAATGTTTTTCATCTTTTTCCAAGTCTCTCTCAAAATTCTCGATGCAGAAGTTTACTGTTTCCAGCAGAAGTTCACCGTTTCAGACAGTTCTTTGATGCAGTCTTTCTGTTGTTTTTGGTGTTGTTGTTGTTGTTATTCTTTCCAATATGCATCATTCCAAAATATGCACATATGTATGCCACATATATCATAGGTTTTAGCATCTTCAACTTATGATTTTTTTCTTTATTAGGCTGAAAGATGTCATGTGTGAAGTCTCCTCCTTGGCAAGCCCAAACCACCATCAGTTCTGCCCTTGTGTTCCACACTGGGGTTTTCCCTTCCCATGGTCACCAAATGAGGTCCAGTAAGCATCACGTCCTGTCTTGATCTACCTGTACTGGTCTCCATGATACAGCCTGGGTAGTCCAACAATGGCAGTCTATACTCTGAAGAGACCAAAACCCCAGTAGTAGCTCAGTCCACAAGCTGGATGTCTCAGCAGTCCCCACCTGGCATTGAAGGTTTGAAGGATTCTTGGAGAGACGTGAGTCTTCAGTCCATATTGGAAGGTTGAAAAGCTGTGTCTCACATCTTCGAAGGATGGTAAAAGTAGTGGCAGCCACAGGGTAGCTGCACTTGCCAGTAAAACAAGCAAAACAACTGTGCTCTTTTTTTTTTTCTTTTTTACTTTTTGTCTTTTTACTAAGATCTCAAGTTTTATACCAGAAGTACAACTTCTCAGTACTTACTATTTATATATTTCTGGTTATACTTTCCTTTTGGATATTTAAAGTGCAGCTTCTGTTCTTCAAATGCAGAGTCATGCTCAGCTCTTTAGTCACTGAAAAAACAGTTTAAATCCAATCAATGTAACTAGATTTAGTATTAAAGTGAATTGAATGGGCTTTCCTTGCAACAGTTACCCAACAAATATCTACTAAAGCCCTTTAATTGCACCATCTTCTCAGTTAATTAAAAGCAGCACCAACATTCTATTGTCCTGAATATGCTCCCCTCTACACACACACACACACACACACACACACACACACACAGGCCCTCCCTGTCTAAGATGTGCACCCAGCACTCAGCCATCAGGAAGAGGTTTCACCCATGGACCAAGAAGAGAGGGAAATGAAAGGAAACAGATACAATCAAGATTGTGATGCTTTTTTAAAGTAAAATTTCTGTGTAGATAAGTACTCGTAAAACAGCATGTGGTCTGTTACTCAACTGGCAAAACAGACATTTTTATTATAAAGCCCACCTGAGGCTTGAGGAGAGACTGTGGGATAAGACGTCTGCATGGCAGGGCTGGCTTTACCACAGCAGCTCCCATGGACCACTGAGCATCTGTTCCTCAGTTTAAGAGAACAAAATACCACCAGCTTGTATCTGAGTCTGCACTCCAAGGCAGAGGTTCAGCTTTGGAGAGCATCCTTGATTTATCTTTGCTGTGAGATAAAAGGGACCTATGTTTTATTCGCTGGTGGACGCATAGGTCTAGGAGTCCGAAGCAGCCACTCCTAAGATCAGGAGCAGGCATACGTGCACCCCCATGCCAGGAGGGCTTCAGGCAACGTTTTCCAGCATATGGAAGGCCAGGTTGCCTGCAATCCTGACTCCCAAAGGCTGACTGTGGGAATGCTCTGAGACCTACAAACTGGATCATGGACGATGCGCTTTGGGATACATTGAGAAACATGGGGCTCATAGCTTGGGACCTACATATATGTGTATATGTACATGTTGCATCTGTAGATAAGATCCTACTTTTCATAATTTAATAGGTATAAGGTATCTGTATACCATACATGCTGTGCAGTCAGAAAATGTAAATTATAATGCTGTGAGCTTTATTAGGCATTTAATCTCTATGATACATGCTTTTAATTACTGTGATAACACTCTCTGTTATCTTACAAAAGTAGCTATAACTCCAGTTCAGAAAGTCCTATGTGGCATGAAACGCTAAAAATATCCATTTACGATTAGTATAAAACTCATGTCCATTGGCCAGGACCTCCAGTGTAGAGTAAGCAAGGAAGGAAGTCAGCCACCAGGTATCTGCAGATGTCACTATCAGATCTACAGCAACAGGACCCACCCTGTCACCCAAACAGAAGACACTGACAACACCGAGTGCTGGCCACTTTCTCCCTGCAGTGTTTGTAGATTTAGAAAATGATCAGGAACTACATGAACACATGTGATTAGTCTGTGGGTTAAAATCAAAAGCCCAACAGCCCCAAAGCCAGCATGGAGCCATAGCCCGGTGTCTTTAGACAGCAACGAAGGAAAGATTCAAAGAAAGAGCAGTTTTAGTGGTGGGCCTCAGCACTGAGCCACAACTGTCGAACACACAGGCCAGCTGTGCAGACCCCTTGCAGAGTCCCCCCTCGAGCCTGCTGGAGAGCGTCGGGCCTGGTAGCCCAGTGGCACCCTGGGAGGCCTCATGGGCAGCTTGTGAGAGACGTCTGGGCCTCCTTCAAATAGCTCCGTCTTCCATGCAGTCTTTTTGGGAAAAGTGTGGCATATGTCAATGAATAAATGAAATGAAATAATAAAATAAACATATTCTCAGCCCTCTATCACCTTCCACCACGACTCTCCCGGTCAGATTTATGCTGTGGGCACAGAGATATCCTGAGAAAAATGAAAAACAATTTCATATTTTAAATTTATGGGCCTAGAGAATAATATATCATCTTTCCCCAAGCTCCACGCAGTAAATCGTCCCTCGCCCATTTGGTATGTTCTCTGCGTCACTCACACCCATCACTTTGGTTAGCGTGTCTTCAGTCTTCACCACTTGCTCCTTCCAGAAGTTAGGCTGCAGAGTTAATTATTCCAGAGGAAGCTTTCACCCTGTGCTTTAGAGGCAGACAAAACAAAAGGAGAAAAGCTGTGTGTGAGCTCATCCCGAAGCCCTTTGCCACCTTGACTGGGTAGAAATGGCTCTCCTGACACACAGAGGTGATGGAAAGGATGGGGCACTGTCTAAATCAGCTGGCTGGACGTGGTGCCAAAGCCTTTGGCTAAATACAGATTGACTTAATTCTCTCCATAATGACTTTGGTCTGGAGCGCTTCTCCACCACAAGAGGGAGAGGCCCAACAGAACAGAGCAAGCCTCTCGTGCGGGTGATCTTGCCTGGGCTGCGGGCAAAACCTAGAAACATTTTTTTAATCGAGATTCTCTACGGCAGCCCTCTCCAAATGCCAGTATCCATCATGCTGACTGGATCGATCGCTGTGTTTTGGCCCCAGTCTCCTGCGAGAGATGGCAGTCCATCTGTGATAGACAAATATCACAGTTAAGCAAAGTATCCAGCCAGACCCAGTAACATTTTTATTGATTTTTGTTGTGCAAATAATGTCTTTTTGGGCTGAATAAATGGCTTTGAGCCAAACAGTCATTGTTTATGATTCCAAAATGCAATAAAGGGACAGGAAATATATTATAGCCCATGTCTCAAGGCACACACTATAATCATCCTTTGGTGGTAAAAAAGAGCCCATCTGCAGCCAGAGTGCATATTTATCCCTGCTTAAAGGTGCCTGTAGGACTTGCAAATCTCACACAGAAGGTCCTGTTAGGAAACTGATGGTATTGCCCTTTCACCTATCGAATAACTACTAGAAAACCAAGCAAAAAAAGTAAGCACTATATTTCTTCAATCAATACAAAGAAAACAGTTTATTATAGTCCCTTCAAATGAAATATCAAAGTTACCAAAACACCATTCATTTACTCTGAAAGAAAACATATCAAAAAACTCCCAGACTTTATCAAAGGCAATAAAATCAGAAAATGTTTTAGGAAGGCTTTAAAAAAAAAAAAAAAGAAAGAAAGAAATTATGCTCATTCAAAGTAATTGTGGGCTTGTTCTACCCAGAAGCTCAGCAGAACCTTGACCATCAAAGGTATGGGCTGAACCCAAGCTCTGTCGTTCATGGGTGACCATGCTGGTGTTGTTCCCCCTTTAGATAGCTATGTTTCAGAAGGGCTACTAACCTTAGTCTACACAAACTCCTTTACAGAATGCATAGTGACTGTGTCTTTACAATCAGACACCCACAAGTTGATGGCAGTGTAGTTCTCCATGCCTGAATTCACCCAACACCCAGAATCATGGGGATTAGGAGACGTTCAAAGATGAGCATTGCTGTTGTTGGTTCTCCAAGGAGGTGAGGGTGTGTTTTGGGTGTAATTAAAAAACAATTGTCTTAACATAATTATTTGATTAGTAATTTCTCTTTTCAGAAATATAAAGATGATTAAAAGCATAAATAATGAAATTATCAAGACACTACCCCATGTATTTGTGCTTGATTATTCATTCACCAACCAAAGAATTGTATTTCTTTACAATAGAGTAAGTCTTAGCATCATCAAGTTATTCTTGGTACCAAAAAAGGGAACTCAGAAAATATTTTCATACTAGGCTTGAGCTTTACTATCAATTATGTCCCTTTGTGGTGCATTTTCCATAAAAGATGATATGTTTGTATGTCGAATAAAATGTCTCTTTTCATGGATATATACTTGCTTTTTACCTATGTGAAAATGTTTCATACACATGTGCATGCATTTTTGTATAGCAAAATGAGTATATATACACTTATGCTCTCTAGAAAGACGGAGCTTAGCCATCCAGCATGTTGTGCCTTCCTCCCGACCCCAGCACCACCAGTGCTAAGAACTAGTGTTATTTATAATCATAGTCAGTTTGACACAAAATCTGTAGTCTGAAGATTCTAAGCTTCCTTTTCATTTCCAGCATTATTAAGTATGCTGGAAAGTCATTTGTGTATTTATTCATCTTCACCACATGCTGTGAATGGCGCCCTCCCGTTCTACTAGAATGTCTCACATCACACACTTTCTTTTTTTTTTTCAATGACAAAATAAAAAACCCTCGTGAGCCGGATGGTCCCACAAGCCAGCTTTCAGTATTTGTCCAACTCTTAATTTAGTTGTGGTTTTATTTAAACGTTGTGAGGGTCTTGGCAGTTACTCACCTTGGATGTTTAGATTGATGGTGGTTTCTGGGCATGTGTGAGGGGACAGTGATGCCAGAGGAGGCCAGCCTCTGAGCAGGTGGGATCAGGAAGGTTGCTGTCTTCCCAGAATGGGGGGGGGGGCTCATGCAACCACAAGAGCCTGGGCAGAGCACAGGGCAGAGGAAGGCAGGCGAGTTCACTCATTTTGTCATGTGGTTGAGCTGCTGAGATGTCTGACCTTCCTTCTGATGCCCTTGGGCAGACACTGAGGCCATCATTTCCCTGGTTTTAGGCTCTAGCTCCCAGCTGGCAGGTGGAGGGGTTCACCAGCCTCCAACCCAAGCATATATCCCTGTGTCCAGCCTCCACTCAGGACAACCTGTCAGCTGTTTCCAGGAAATACTCACAGGAGTACAGACACTGGGCAATCAATCCCCTTCTTTGATGCTCTTTGGTCTGCTCCCCGGGTCTCCAGCAGCCATCTCTGATGTCTCCTTGGGAAGCCAGAGTTCGGCTCCTGGGAACATTCTTTTGTTCCTTCTTCATTCTAAACTCCAAGTGTGTGGAATCACATCAACATCCAGGGCCACAGGACTTGGTTTCATTTTTCCTGGGACCCAGGCATTTATACCCAATCCCCCTGGAGACCAGCAGGAAAGCTGCCCATGTGGCTGGAAGCGTTCTGTCTAATTTAGACTGTCTCATGTTCCTGTATTTTGGGCTTCTGCTGTGTCTTTCGTTCAATGCTCCCTGTGTCTACTGCAGCCTCATAGGAAGCTGCTTTCTCTGGAAGTATGGAATCTCTTGGTGTTCTGTTGAGATTTTTAGGCTGTAATGCCAATTTTATCTTTTGTCTTGAATCATGGAATATTTATAACTTAGCTGAGGAGAGCCACAAACTTCTTTTGAGTGTGCGTGTGTGTGCGGTGTGCTTCTGCCCATGCAGTTTCCTTCATGGCCCCTTGTATGCGTGCATGCATGTGCACATGTATGTGCGCATGCAGGTGCACATGTGAACATAAGGCCTGAGGTTGACGTCAAGAACCTTATGCAATCACTTTCCACTTTGATTTCTAGAGGTTCAGGTTTTTGTTGACCCTGGTGCCCACTAATTTGGGTGCTCTGGGGAGTCTCCGTCTTCTGGAGTTACAGGTGGGCTGCGGCCATCCACAGGGCTTTTGTACGTGGTTGCTAGAAATCCAAACGCCAGTTTTCATGCCCGAAATTGTGCTTTGTCCACCTCCCCAGCTTCTAGCTTAAAATGCTGAATTGTGGCCGGGAATCTTGCATTTCTCTCTGCATTAAAAGGTTCTTTTGGGCTGTGTGATTTTCTTCTCTGATATTCTGTATGTTCATTTGTTCCTTTGGGGAGTGAAATTTCTCCCCGGCTGCCTCCTCCTCCCCTGCGCCAGGCCCTGGCTGTCAGGCAGTGAAGTGCCTCAGCCCCTGTTTCTGAAACCTCCATTGGTAACTTCCTCCTAGGGGGAGCAGTCCTCATCCTTCTCCCAGCTCCCATTGAGCAGCTGTGCTTAGAAAACTAGGTTGACCTTATGTCTTGCTTTCAAATATATTCAGTTGTTTTGTGTTAATGACTAAAACTTGCAGAGTGAAGTTCTAATCTATAACAACAGTCTGTTAACAGATTGTAAACACACAGCAAGGGGTCCAACCCAGACAACAATAATAGTTTTGTATTCCTCTTGGAGGCCTGGGGGCTGGTGTGAAAAAGACCCTTTCAGAGCAGAGTTCTTACTTCAGAGGCACAGAAGATCACAACAGTGTAGCCCTCCACGACTGCATTCTAGAACTTACCACATAACGTTTCTGGTTTTGTTGTTGTGGTTGTTGGAGTTTGGTAGATTTTTTTCTTTCAAAATAAGGATTCACTCTATAGCCCACATTGATTTAGAACTTGCTATGCAGCTCAGGTTGGCCTTGAACTCTCTGCAGGCTTAAATCCTGCATGCTAGGATCATAGATGTGACCTATCACACCCATCTGGCACTTTTATATTTGTATTAATTATAGAAATTTTCATAATCAAAAGATGAGGATATGCATATTCCAAGTACATAAAATGAGTTCTCCTAGTGTGTGCACATTATTTTTCCAACTTTTCAGCCCAAACTAATCTATTTTCAGAAACACATAGAAAAGTACATACTTGGCCCAGAGTCTCTGTCCCCCTGATGACCTGGCAGACCCAGTTGTCTCTTTCCTTCACATCCCCTGACCTCACACGTGAAGTCAAGGGCCTTAGAACCATTTCCTCTGTAATTTCAAAAGCACATGGAAGTTTTGCTTGAGTGTGTGTTTCTTGGAGTGACACCAGGAGACAAGTGTTTCTGGAACACCCTTCCCTACAGCTCTGGGCTTAGTGTTTCTCTGTGACTCAGTTGGACACATATGACTTGTGCTGTTGTAGGTAGAGATGGGCTGGGACACTGGTGACAGAATTCATTCCTGTTCAGCACACACCATCGGTACATCCCATGGATATAAAAGGGGCCTAGCCTTTCTCCTTTTTCACCTGTAAATCTCCCAATGCTCTAAGGAGGAGAGGCAGCAATGACTCCCAAAACCTGAGATTTGCAGAATATTAGTTCTTGCTGTGAAGGTCATTACATTGGGCCTACTTAGAGTATTTACACGCTTTGAAAACAGGTAAAAGGGGCTAGAAAGATGGCTTAACAGTAAAAAGCATTGTCTGCTCTTCCAGAGGACCTGAGTTTGATTCCCAGCACCCACACAGAGGCTAACAGCCATCCATAACACCAGTTTCAGGGTACCTGACCCCCTCTTCTGAGCTCCATGGGCAATGTACAACATGGCTATACTTTCAAATGTGCAAGGAGTACACTCATATACATAAAATTAAAAAAAAATAGACAAAAATACATTTCAGATCTTCTTAACTGTGAATATTATATGTCTGATAAAAACATTACACAGGGACATGTAACATGCCACTTGGCCACCAGGCCTTCTGGCCACCTAGCTCAGGGCGCAGGGGCCTGATGACCGGTCCAACCAGGAAGTGTTGTGTCCACCCCAAAGAGCCATGCCATGATGCCTCTCTCATACCAGAGGTGGGACCCAGGGGCGGCCAACACATGGGCACCCATGGCCGCCACCATCACCCATGGCCGCCACCATCACGCACGGCCACCACCATCACGCACATCCACCACCATCACCCACGTCCACCACCATCACCCACGTCCACCACCATCACCCACGACCACCACCATCACCCACGACCACCACCATCACCCACGGCCACCACCATCATGCACGTCCACCACCATCACCCACATCCACCACCATCACCCACGACCACCACCATCACCCACGACCACCACCATCACCCATGGCCACCACCATCACCCACGGCCACCACCATCACCCATGGCCACCATCACCCATGGCCACCATCACCCATGGCCACCATCATCACTCATGGCCACCACCATCACCCATGGCCACCATCACCCATGGCCACTACCATCACTCATGGCCACCACCATCACCCATGGCCACCCTCGTCACCCAGGGCCACCACCATCACCCATGACCACCACCGTCACCCATGGCCACCACCGTCACCCATGGCCACCACCATCACCCACGTCCACCACCATCACCCATGTCCACCACCATCACCCACGACCACCACCATCACCCACGACCACCACCATCACCCACGGCCACCACCATCACCCACGGCCACCACCATCACCCATGGCCACCATCACCCATGGCCACCACCATCACCCACAGCCACCACCATCACCCATGGCCATCATCATCACCCATGGCCATCACCATCACCCATGGCCACCACCATTACCCATGGGGCAAGCTGTGCACAGTCAAGAAAGGACTTGACACTTAAATAAAATGGCTGAAGGGCCAAAATGGTGGCTGTGGCTTCTCCCAGCAAAGCAGGCCTCTAAGAAAGATGTCTCATCACTGGCTTTCCCTGGCCAGAGAAAAACCCTTTATCATGAAAAATAACAAACAACAAAATGACACACAATCCATCTGTCTTCTTCAGAGAAAGCAAAAGGTGGTTTCCTCTAATACTGATGTCCCTCAACCCAGATGCAGGTCAGCAAGTGACTGTTGCCTTTGTTTGCTGCACAGAAGCCAAAATGCTCCGTCTTAACCTTAAGTATAATCACATGGACAGAGTGATAGAGACAGAAAAATAATAGGAACCAGCTTGTAACTGAAATAGTGACCGCATCCTGTGAGCCTGGAATTGTGCTCACATCCCGTGAACCTAATACTAGGGTTCTTTCCTATCCTGTGAACCCAGAGTTGTTATCTGTCCTGTGAGCTACACAGTGAGCCCCTCCTATGAGCCAGAGTTGTGGTCTTCTCCTGTAACAGACTTGCGGTCCCCTCTCATCTACCAGGAGCTGTGATTTCTCCTGTGAGCTAGAGCAGTGATCCCCTCCTGTGAGCTGGTCGCCTCCTATGGGCCGGAGTTATGGTTCTGTGAAGTGGAGCTGTGGTCCCCTCCCATGAACCTGGAGCTGCGGTCCCTTCCTGTGAAGTGGAGCTGTGATCCTCTCCCATGAACCTGGAGCTGCGGTCCCTTCTGTGAAGTGGAGCTGTGGTGCCCTCCCATGAACCTGGAGCTGCGGTCTCTTCCTGTGAATTGGAGTTGTGATCCTCTCCCATGAACAGAGGCTGTGGTCCCCACTTGTGAGCTGGAGCTTTGCTTCTTATGCTGGGGACAGAGGAGGTCTCTGTTATTTGCAGACTCTTCTCTTGGGAGGACTGGTTCTCTGGAGGGGACCTCCCACCTCCCCTGAGGCCCTGCTGGGAGGACTGGTTCTCTGGAGGTGACCTCCCACCTCCCCTGAGGCCCTGCTGTGGCCCTGAGTATCCAGGCTTTGATACTGGAGCTCTCCCATTACAGGGCACCAAGAGGTTCCATTGTTTTTCTATGGCTCTTTCTATGAAGCCCCAGTGTGCCTTCACCAATGTCCTAAATAAGGGTTCAATTCGCAGCACCCACATGGCAGCTAACAACTGTCCCTAACTCCAGTTCCAGGGGAGTTCAGTGCCTTCCTCTGACCTCAGAGGGCATTGTATGACACAGGTACACTTATACACATGCAGACAATATACTCATACACATAAAATAAAAATAATAAAATATTAAAAGTGGTAAATACTATAATAACTGCTATAATTCTAATTTGAAATTTGCAATTATATCTTAAAATATCAATTTGTGAAAATATATTTATCTACAATAATGTTTGAATACTGTTTATTGACAAAAGTGTGTTACTAAGTTTCAACAATGTGAAATTTGTCACTCTTCTGTAATGTGAGTTTGCCGCTCACTTCCTTTCCAATTCTACACCTGTACAAAATCTTTAACTGTAATCATGTTACTTCTTAAAAAAAATAAATGCTAATAAGATACTTTTAAATAAAAAAATAGAAAAGATTACATGCTCTGGGAATCCATGTAAGGTAAAGGAAGTTCAGGTAGACAAGGGGACCAGCAAGCAGCTCACAGGCTCATCCACCAGCAAATACATAAAAAGATGTGGTCATGTCCAACAGTACAAAACCACTCACACGCTCCACAGCCTAAAGAGATTGCTATGTGGAAGCTGCCTGTCCGAAAAGTTAGTGTTGGGTATTTTTATTTCATTCATGCAAAAATCCAGAAAAGGTTCATGTGTAGGTCTCTCTAGAGTGAACCAGTGGTTTCCATGGTAGGCTATGAATGGAGAGAGAGACTTGGGACCTGCATCTGTCTGGGTGGTGGACCTGTTCTAGAGGCAGATGGTAGTCTATGTTCTTCAATTTACTTCCCTCACTCAAGTCTCACTTGGTCAAAATGGGTGAATTTGGGGTGTTTGCCTTTAAAGGGGACAATAACTATTCATTTGTGTTTCAACAGATACATATTAAATACTGACCTGAAGCATATGCAGCAGCCTTTGTCCCTTATACTTCATCAGGATGCAAGAAGCCAGCAGACTGGACATCCCTGAACGCTGTGGCTACTGGCCATTGTCAGGGCCCTGAATATCCCCAAGAACCTCCATCCTTACCTGTGCAAGGGGGTGTCACATTTATCTGGGAAGTCTGTGGTAGTATAGGGACAGACAGTAACAACCAAGGACAGATAGTCAGCCTTGGTCAGCACTGGTCTTCACAGAATCTCACACACAGCAGGGCACAGGGGATCAAGGTCCAACACAGAGGACACAGCAAAGTCCTCCCACCTTTCTTCAGTGCCCAGAAAACACCAGCTCCTTGCATTGCAGCCAGGTTGAGAAATGAACGTAATTGAATCAGGGGTGCAAACAGAAGGATAGCAGGGCTCAGAGCCTACAGCAGAGCCTCGCCCAGGGGGACTAGCCAGAGGGAACTGCAGGGTCCAGGGACTGCAGGGCCTGGACTGCTTGGCCTCTCCTGGTCGTATTTCCTCTGCATTTGCTGTGATCTTTGACGACTTCCTTAATCATCTTTAGCTCCAGGTGGCCCATTTTTTAAATCACAATAATAACACAATCGATCCCAAAGGATCATTATAAGAAACTAAAAACGGCAGGATATACAGTGTGCCTGGGGCAGAAGGGGGCATGGGGATGTTCATTTCCTCTCCCACTCTCATTCTGTTCCTTCTTTCCAAGACAGAGTGAGTTGTGAAGGGCAGGCTAAGGAGCCCCAGCACCACCAGATATAAGACTCACTGGCAGCAGGTGTGGTGGCACATGCCTTTAATCCTAGCGGATCTTTGTGAGTTCAAGGCCAGCCTGGTCTACAGAGCGAGTTCCAGGCCAGCTGGGACTACAGGGAGACCCTGTCTCGAAAAGACCAAAAAAAAAGACTCACTGGCAAGGAGGAAAGTTTTGACTTATCTCACATCAAGTGTTCTAGCTTGTGTCCACAAATGATCCTGATGATCAAAACAAACTGGGCCTGCAAAGGGTCTCTAGAGATGCCACCCCAGTGGAACAAACAGTCCTATCTGTGGGGAAATGTGTCCATCACAGTTACTGTGATAGTGTCACAGATCATGGGACTGGATGGGGAGCCTGCATGGCTGCAGCTGCTGAGCATCCCACCATTAGCCCATGAGGTAGGCATGTCAGAATCTACCCGCAGGCAAGCAGGACTACTGTGCCAAAGGAGGCCACGATTCCCAACACCATTCACAGTGTATCAAAATCTAGAACCACCATGTCTATTTTGGTTTTCTTTCAAATTGTTCTTGGGTCTTGCGGATAGATGGTTTTAATCTTTTCCCCATGTGTGAGGCTCAGGCCAGAAAGGATTTAGACCATTTTAATTTCTGTGTTGGAGCTGGGCTGGGGCACCCTCTCTTCATTACTGATGCTTCACACTGAGGATCTTCCTGCTTTATTCTTTCTTCTTTTCACCTAGTTTTGTCTCTTTTGGGACCCTTATGGAGCCATATGAACATTGTAATCAGCTTATCAGTACCTAAAGAAATCAAGTAGGATTCTGGTTGGGATTGTGTTGAATCTCTAAGTGAACCTGGGAAATGTAGCCATCTTAACAATAGCAAATCCACTGATCCATACGTTTCACTTATTTGGATCTTTTACAATTTCTTTTTACAGCTCTCTGTGGCTTTTAGAGCATAAACTTGACAGTTTGCCAAGTACATTCTAAGTATTGTGTTCTTTGTGACGCTACCATAAATTGAACTGTTATTAATTTCATTTTGAGACTTTCCATGCAAGTATATGGAAATACACAAACTTTATAGATGAGTGAGTTTCTCAACCTTCATCAAAGAAGCTCTTTTAGTAGTAGGTGGGGATTAACACAGAGACCCACAGCTGGTCACGGTGCAGAGAATAAGATGTTGCAGGATGCTCAGCCCTAAACAGGATACCTGTGTCACACCCTCTCCTCCCAAGGCTCAGGGATCATTTCAGAAAAGGAGCAGAAAGATTGTAAGGGTCAGAGTTGGTGGATGACTCCAGGTTAACAGTGCAATTTGGACACAGCCGGGCAGATGCACATGTGAATCGCAGTGGTTACGACAGCACACACTAGACCTGAGCAAGTCAAAAGCAGATCAAAGCGCAGCACGAAGGTGGCTTGTGGGCACCTTCACTGAGAAGCTGTTGACAACTGATAGCATCTGGAAAGGAAGAGTCCATCTTCCTTAGAGTATGGACCCTGGTAGGCCACCCACCCTCCAGAGGATGGCCACATACCCAAGTGTATATGGCAGTACCAATTAGATTCAATGGGCTTTTTTTTTTTTTTCTTTTCTTTGCGAGACAGGGTCTCCCTGTAGCCTCAGCTGTCCTGGAACTCTCTCGGTAGACCAGGTTGGCCTTGAAGTCACAGAAATCTGCCTGCCTCTGCCTCCTGAGTGCTGGGATTAAAGGCATGCACCACCACACCTTCAATGGGCTTTTTAGAAAGGGGGACATAAATGTGGGTGGGTGGGAAAGAATGAACTTGGTAGAAGCTGGGGGAGCAGGTCAATATGATCAAAATATGCTGGATGAAGTTCTCAAGGACTAATACAAAGGTTTTTAAATAAATAGTGTTGATGTTATTACACTACAACCTTGTCGAATTCACTTACTATATCTTTAGAGGATTCCTGAAATTTCCACTCTATATATGTATACCTATGTCACTTGCCACTAGAGATGCTGGCTTCCTCCTTTCCAGACTGACATGCACTGACATGCTCTCCACACAGGGCAAAACAGAAGCAGCGAGAGTAGGGGGCCTTATCTCTCACCTTGACTCAGAGGGAGAGCATCCAGCCTTCCGTCATTACGAATGGTGGACATGTGACTTCCTTACATTTTTTTTTTCAGTCCCTGTGTCACCTTCCATCCTGGAAAACTATGATACACAGCAGGCCAGTAACAGTACCCCGAGCATACATAACCTACTCTCCAGCATGATCACTTGGCAGGCGTCCACTCTGCAGTCTGGTGAACTCAACTTCACATCCTGCATGTCATCCACTTCCTCCTTCTCATGACCAGGCCAGACCTTTGGTTTGTTAAGTACATTGTCTATTCCATCCTCTGACTTTCTTGAGTTTACTTCTTTTTTTTAATGTGATTTTTAAAAATTTATATGTATATGTCTCTGTCTATGTGTAGGTGTTTACATTGGAGTGCAGGTACCTGCAGAAGCCAGAAGAGGGCATCAGATTCCCTGGAGCTGGACTTGCGGATGGTTGTGTTCTGCCTGAAATGGGTGCCAAGTACCAAACTCAGGTCCTCTGCAAGAACTGTAAGTGCCCTTAACCTCTGAGCCACCTCTCTAACCCTTTAGTTTACTTTTTGTGTGTGTATATATAACATTTTATTGAAATTTTTATGTTTCATACATGAATTTTTATGTTTCATTCATAAACTTCCAGTCACAAGCACATTATACCCACTTCTCCCTTGGCACCCTCCCACAGCTCCCCTCTACACAGAGTCACACCTTCTGTCATTTAGGGCCCGTTGTGCCAAATTACTGTGCCTGCTCAGTCCTCAGTGCCAGCTCCTCCCCTGAGCTCTAGTCAGCCTATGCAGAGTCTCTTTTCTAAAGAAGACCAGGTGTTCCTCACCTGATCATCAGCTGCTGCCAATATTTCCTCAGCCAAAGTTGGGCAGCCTCTACACACAAGTTCCCAAATATCATAGAAAAAGGACCAAAGAAGGCATTGACCACCTCTTAACTTTCATTAAGAAAGCTGCTCCATTCAACAGGAGACCAGGAACTAAAAAAGGCCTGGGCCAAATGGTGAAGACTAGGAGTCTACAGAGTGTGTGGTTCCATGGACAGGCTGCCTATATTCAGCTTCACCCACCCAGAGCTCAGGGAACATTGCAGAAGAGAGGGTGGAAAGATTGTAAAAGCTAGGGAGGGGATGGAAGACCAAATGGAAATGAATCTTACAAGCTGCTGAGACCTGGTTCTTCTGAACTTAAAGCATTGGTGGTTGGATTGTAGACGTGTCACCTAGGCATTAGCCATTCACAGACCATATCTGTGTGTCCAGTTGTGAGACTGTACTATTCTCATCTGGAGCAAAAAGAAGCTTCTTTTCTGAATGGTGTCTGAGATATTTGTCTGTAAATATGAGAATACTTCTTTTGGAGTTAATAAAATGTTACCTTAGTCTAGGGATGTGTCTACCTTGGGGAGTTGTCTAAGATCCATGACTTCTCCAGATGTGTGCATCTGGCTATGTTAGCAATACCACACATGAGTTTTCTTCCACTGAGTGGCTTCTGGTCCAATTGGTCAGCCATTGGTTTCCTCCAAGATAGAAGTGCCACTATTGCACCAATGTCATAGGCTGTGCTGGTCACTGACGTGTATGTTTGGTCTTGAGGTTGATGTTAGACCATCTATTGATGATCTCCCATAGTGGCTTGCATAGTGCTGTCCACAGCTATGAGAGCTATCCTTCAGGGGTGGCAGCTTCCAGGTCAGATCCAGTCTCTGAAGTATGTCCTACCTTGAGCAATAGGCTCTTACCTTCAGGTTCTTGGAGGCAATCAAGGGCTGTGGCAATAGCCTGTGTAATTTTGAGATCTCTTGGACTGCCCTGGCCAATGACTTAAAGGGAATCTTCTCCTGTCTGGTACTGTTTCTTGATATGCAGCCTTCATTTTGCATATGGACTCATGTAGAGGTATTGGGTATGTAATTTGTCAATAGGTTGATAGACTAACATGATTCTCTCAGGTTTTTTTTTACCCTAGCAAGGCATTATTTATTTCTGCTCTCTCCCTTTACCTGTCTAGCCCTCCCTCCATGTCTTCTCCATGTCTTCTCCATTTTAAGTGTCCCCATTTGGCCCTTGATGCTGCCAGTCTCTTATGGCCCTCTGCTTCCCTTGGGCTCCTTTTTGCCCTTTATCGCTGCTTTCTCACTATGTCCCTTCCTCTCCCATGTATATGCCCTGATTTTACCCATTCCCCCCTTGGTAACACCTGCCACCTACTAGTCTTCTGTCTCAGGTTCCCTCTTAATCACACATAATTCTGTCAGTTCTCACAGTCATGCATGACCCGGTGCCGCTGAGCAGTCTTCCTTGATCTCTGAGGTCGGAAGCTCTCTCAGCCAGCTCTAGCCTCTCTATCTCCTGCATGTGCTTTTAGCACAGTAATTTCCATCATGGATAGGTGCAAATCTTCAACTTGTCTCCTGAAGATAGCAAGCTGCTTCAGATGGGGCCAGCTGTAATAAATCTCTACATTTCTCTTCTCTATCTCTGTGCATGTAGATACAGTCAATGAAACTGTCAACAAAGAAGTGTGTATGTCTGTGTGTTCGTGTTTTACAATGTGTATATCAGTGTATACATGTGTGTCTGTATTTCATTGTGTATATGTGTCAGTGCGTGTATGAGTGTGTGTGTTTGTGTGTGTCAGTGTGCGTGTATCAGTGTGTGCCAGTGTGCATTTGTGTGTGTGTGTCTGAGTAGAGGGCATTTTATATGGAAATAACTTCTGCTGGATTCAATGTGGCTGAGACCCTGATGCCGACACCTCTGCAGAGCCTTGGAATTAGAATTGGTTCATATGGATCTTACTAATTTTTTAACAAGTTGTCAAATCACTGAGTGCCCTTGGAGTTGGAGGGCACAGTGTGTTTACACGCTCGTGAGTGGACAGTGTGTTAAATTACAAGGGGTCTTTCCTAGGCCATGTGTGAGCAGGACACCAGCACTCCTCCTGTGTCCCATTACCCCTTGGAAGGATGCCTGGATGGGAGATTCAGAAAGAAGATGGGATTAGCAATTTGACAGACAGAGTTGCCTGTGCTCAGGCTGTCAGTGGAAGCCTTTGTAGACTTGAAGGGACTCCTGGCTTTTGCTTTCCTGGTTGAATGATCTGGAAATAAAGAGGCCTTTCCTCAATCAATAAGGGGATGGGAACCCCTTCCTTGGGCGAACATGACGTGTTGAAGCTTCTCTCTGTAGAGATGCAGGGGGCTCAGCCCTGCCCACACT
Source organism: Rhizomys pruinosus (assembly GCA_009823505.1). Lineage (NCBI taxonomy): Eukaryota > Metazoa > Chordata > Mammalia > Rodentia > Spalacidae > Rhizomys > Rhizomys pruinosus. The sequence goes on from VZQC01003291.1 coordinate 65,460, forward strand.
TAGGCAGAAAAAACAAAACCAGGCATCTAGTAATTTCACAGCCTTATAGCTGGGGCATTGTATGCCCACCGAAACTAATGGCTTAAAAATGTGCATTTTTATCTTGATAATTACTAATTATTATTGTATTTTCACAAAAATAAAAATGTTCTTCTGTGGATTGGCAGGAAGCTGAACTTCTGGCCCGTCTCTCCGTGGCTGTGGGAGGTCTCCAGCACCCTGGACAAGTCAGGGCTAGGCGGAGTGGAGTATCAGAGGCTCTTCCGTCCACGAGTGACAGTGTGTGCTTACCTTCTCCGTGCTAAATGAAAGTCCGTCCCTGTGAGAAGTGTCCTGGGGGAAATTGGTGAGGACTGCCTGTCCTTCCCAGGGGCACCTGGAAAAGAGCATCTAGGCCAGAATGGGTGGCCAAGGATTGTCCTGTGGCTCTGGGAAGGATGAGGCTACGGTGGAATTTCAGCTGCCAGCTTTTCAACTTGCATAAAAGGTGCCCAAGTTCAAACAGATCTCCAAGTGGGCATGTTTGGCTAACTGCACAATTGTAAAACTGCTTCTGCCGCACGGTGAGGAGAGCTGCTGTTTTCCAGGGGCCACAGAGCAAAGCGCACACTGAATCCTGGTAACCATCCCCCAGAGGCCCCGGGTGAGAAGCTTGGAAGGAAGCAGCCAGAGTTCCTTCGAGGCCTTTCCTGGGTTATCTGGCTTTGAAAGGATCATGTTCAAACCCTGCAAAGATAAAAGGCAGCCTCCACAGGCTGTGAGCTGGGCCCTTAAACATTTCCATATGACAAAGTCCTCTCCTGAGGCCTGACCTGCTAGGGAGCCCAGCCTGCAGATCTGAGGGGCCGGCTGGCTTCTTCGGGCTCCTCACTCCCCAACAGTCTGCAAGGGAGCTTTTGAAAGCAACTTGAAAATGCTTTCTGCAGGGAAGTCCTAATGAAAGAGAAACAGATGCAGGATAATGTACACCCTGGCTCTTGGTGGACTTTCTGAATTTAAAAAAAAAAAAAAGGACTGGTAATAAATCTTGTAAAAGAAAGTTCCCGTTGCCCTCCAGTGACATGCTTATCGGAGATTACTTATCTGTTATGTCTGTGTTTGCTTTTTCAATTTTGAAGGGTGGCAGCTTTCTCTAGTGAGAAACACAGGAAGGCTGGGAGTTGGAGGCAGTTCTCCTAAGACACAGAACTCAATGGAAAGGGAATTAGCAATCTGACTTTCAGCATTTTCCATTCATTTGCTTTCGTTATTTTTCCTGGTTATTTTATTTATTTTTAAACATGTACTTAAAGGCAAGCCTTAGCTAAAACCCCGTGTTGTATTCCTCAGCAGCATCGTTTTTCTCCTGTTTCTGGTGCTGTGGGCCATTGCTAGGTAGTGTTCTGCCAAACAACAGACTCTGAAGTGATCGTACAGCTTTCAGAAGCTGTTTATTTAAAATGGATTCCCAAACATTTTCATAGTTTTCTCAGGCTTTTCTTCTTAGTGTTACACTTGAGGGATCCCTCCAGTAATCCAGCACTACCTGCCTCAAGACTTCTTTAAAGGCCGTGGCAACACAAAGACAACAGGACACAATTTCAGGTTTTAACAGAATAGTGTGGGTTTTAGAAAGGTGTGAGGGGTCATGGGCGGGGGTGAAACGGTGTCTTAGAACAGGTGCACAGACAAGTTTCTCAGGAAACCCAAGGGCTGAAATGACACTGGAGTGTGCAAAGCCCAGGATGGAGGTGGGGAATGGAGGCCTCCTCGCCTTGGCCCTCGCCTTGGCTGCCTGCCTCCCGGGAAGTGGAAGAGCATGTGCGAGTAGACATCTACTTCAGTAACTCTGTCTTTCAAATGTATTAAATGCTTTTCTGCCTACAAATTTCACAAACCTCGACTCCCAACAAGCATACACACATACACACACACACACACACACACACACACGCACAAGCACACACGCCCCTTATCTCAGCATTGTGGCCATTGTCAGCTATCATTTGTTCATTAACTTTTAATTCACATGTAAAATGTGTACTTTCACAGGTGGCATGTGACCTCTGGGTTTAGGGAGGTGTTGGGTGATGCTCAGATCTGGCCAGTGTACACACTGGAAAGCACCCATGCCTTCAGTGAGACCAGCCAGGATGCAGGGTCTCTGAGAGTAGGATGGGAGCACCTGGTTCTGGAGAACAAGGTTGTGCCTATGAGATTCACAGACATCTATGTCTACCTCTCCATGCTTCCTAGGATGGCTTCCAGCCAAGTCACAGCAGTTCATGGGGAGTCAGACTGATACCTGGCACTCTGGGAAAAGCAGGTTCCTGTCCAGGAGATCAGACACAACTCAGTCCTTCTGCCTTTTCTTCTGGTTGTTGATGGATAAACAGGTTTGTCAGGACACCCAGAGAGGAGGCATTGGCCAAACCAAAGCTTCCCATGCCCTATGACACCTGAGGAGGGGCTGCAGATGTTCACGCTGGGGATGCTCTCATTGTGTGAGGCCCTCAGCAGACATCCTGCTTTCCTGCAGAGAACCTTCAACAGGAGAGGGAGCTGTAAAGAGCCCTTGCTGTCCTGGGCAAACCCATGGAAATGATGTGTCCTGTCTCCTGAGCTGTCTCAGAAAGTCCCAGAAGCTGTGTTATGCTGAAGAGGCTTAAATTCAAGGAAATCTAGAAGGTGCATCTAGGCGTAAGAAAGCATACGTCCGGCCATCCTTGCTGTGTGGCATGGAAGCAGAAGCAGAATGGGAAGCAGGCGACTTGGAGAAGAAGCAGCTGGCCTCGGCTGATAGCAGAGATGGGGAGGACAGGGAAATGGCAGCATCTCCTGCCTAGGAGAAGCCACACACCTGCTCCACACACAGGTTCAGAGAAGCTGAGGGACCCAACACTGTGGCCACCAGGGTGAGTCCAGCACTGAATGGTCATTTCTAAGACATTTTCACCATCCAAGCCTAAAAGAACATCACGATTGGCTTTCAGTCCCTGAAATGACCCCAAGGGAACCTACCTTTGGATGCTCACTCTTCTCAAAGCTTTGCTTAAAAATGAAGGGACCAGTTTCCAGCCATCTCACAGAGCCTGATACAAGCTAGCTGCGAAAACATTCTCTATGTGAAGGAGGCTGGTCACCTCTATGTGGCCTCCCCTTTATTTTGTCCCTTTTTAAACAGTGTGCTCCTAATGCCACCTTGCACCCCGTCACTTCTCACACAGTGAGGAGGAAAATGAGATTCTTCTGTCTGTCATGTGAGAGTCAACACATCAATTCACTTTATTTATAAATGGCATTTACCGACCCATTGTAAAGGCTGGGGGAAGTGTCCTCCTTGGCTTATCTTCACCTAAATTAAGATAGCAGCTTAAATTGAAAATGTAATTTCAATCCTACCTAGCATGGGAAGCCTCCTGGTGCTCCCCAGAAAGCCTGGCAGTCAGGAAGCCAGCCTCTGGTGCAGGAACCAGCCTCAGTCAGAGGAGCATTCAGAGCAGATACAGACAAACCATCCCACGGCACAGGTTAAAAGAAGCCTGTTACTATGACAACAGATAGGGTCAGATAACAAAATGAACAGCCACTTTTGATCTTCAAAAAATTCTTTTTGCTTTGCTCTCTCCCCTGTTATCTGGACCACTCCATCAAACACCTCGCAGATAACACAGTTAAAAACCCAATCGACCTTCAAGAAAATCCAGACAGGGTGGAAAGTGTGTGGGAAGGTTATGGTCCCAGAGAAGGCGCTGCTGACGGTATTTGGCTGTGTACACAGAAACACACACGTTTCCATCTTCCCTGACAGCAGCAGGCGGGTTCAAAGGAACCCACCAAAGACCTTAACACATGTACATACAGTTAAAAAATTATCACTGTGAACAGAAACAGAGAAGGGACTCGCAGCGAAGAGCGTCAGACGTCAGGACTCCTGTCCTTGTGAGTTAACTTACACAATAACTGAAATGTAAGTTGCTCGAGAAAGTCCCTGTTCATTTGGACATGTTTAAGATCTAGCTGGCTCAAAGAAATCATGTACAGTTTAAAACAAACAGAAAGCTTCCAAACTTTATAGCCCTTTCCTTCTGTTTATTCCTGGATAAACTGAATTCAGATTCAGTTAGGCTGTGTAGCTACTCACCAGGTTGGCACTCACAGCAGCTTAGAGCACGGTGCAGCACTCTGCACACACTGCTGGGAGTTAGCAGGAGGGGAACACACACTGTCTTTAAGCATATATGCATTGTTTACACTTCTGCTAGGAGAGCAAGGGAGGTATTTTGCCATGAAAATCGAACATTATTTTCCCCTAAAATGAAATCTTTGGATATAGACACTGAAGTGTCCTATCCAAGCGGAGAATAATCTCAGGGTCTGGGCAGTGTGCAGAGCAGAACTCTGTATTTCACACAGACTGTCCCCTGGTTACAGGAGCCTCCTGTTGTGCCAGGACACGTCATCATCTTGATCATGCACCCATGAAGATCTGAATTTCCACACTATAGTATCGTTCTGAACTAAAGTTTCCATTACACATTTCAGGCAAAAGATGGTTTATTCATATGTTTTCTCAAAGCAAATTTTTTATTGAAGCTCCGTGCATTTCATACAAAATTACAAATCAAATCTAGACCCGTGCCCCCCTCTCTGACTCCCCACCCCACCAGAGCTCATGCATTCTGCCAAACATGTTTTTCATCTTTTTCTCAGTCTCTCTCAAAATTCTCGATGCAGAAGTTTACTGTTTCCAGCAGAAGTTCACCGTTTCAATCAGTTCTTTGACACAACTGAAAGAAGTCTTTCTGTTGTTGTTGTTGCTGTTGTTATTCCTTCCAATATGCATCATTCCAAAATATGCATATTATATGCATGCCACATATACCATAGATTTTAGCATCTTCAGCTTATGATTTTTTTTCTTTATTAGGCTGAAAGATGTCATGTTTGAATTCTCATCTTTGGCAAGCCCAAACCACCATCAGTTCTGCCCTTGTGTTCCACACTAGGATGGTTTATTCATATTTTAAGAAAAATCATCTTTGCTTAAAATATTTTTTGAAGTGTATGTCTTTTTCTCACCAGCTTCTGGAATGAAATGGCTTCGGATGAAGGTGCAAGGGTTGAGACAGCAACAAAAGGAATTTATTTATTTATTTATTTATTTATTTATTTATTTATTTATTTTGGTCTTTTTCAAGACAGGGTCTCCCTGTAGCCCCAGCTGCTCTGGAACTCACTCTGTAGACCAGGCTGGCCTTGAACTCACAAAGATCCATCTGCCTCTGCCTCCCAAGTGCTAGGATTAAAGGCGTGCGTCACCACGCCCAGCTAACAAAAGGAATTTAAACCAACTGCTTCAGTAGTAATCTGTCCTGTGGCCAAGACCAAATCACAAATACAGGGCCTTCCAGCAGACCTAATTTTCATAAGGAGCAGTAAGTGTTAAATTCATCTGGAAGATGGACAATGGCTCCATATCATTTTTTAAGTAATCTGTAATTTATAATTTATAATGTCCATATCAATGAACACATCATGGTATTTGATGTTCAGAGTCTGACAGAAACTGTTGACATTCATTCTTCCTCTCCTTCTTTAATGGCAATCAATATTGATAATTTATTATAATTGTATGATAAATTATAATTATGGTAATAATTATAATTCATAGTTTATGAATTAAGTCTTTCCTAACTGCAATAACAAAACAATGTACAATTCTAATTTTTGAAGTTTTAATTGAAAAATTATGATTTTATATACTTATAAGGTACAAATTTCCAGACATATACTCATTGTGGGATGGCCTAATCAAGCTACCTTTCCTATCTGTCACCTCAAATATTTTTCATTTCTTGTGGTAAGAGTGTCTAAAACTCTCATCTGTTTGATACATAGTTGTCATGCATTATTGAGAAGCATAGTCTGGGAATCCTTGTCTTCCTTCTGGGACATTGGATCCTTTGCCAAGGGACCTTCATCCTCACTTCCCACTCTGAGTGACCACCCTTAGGTTCTGTCCTGTGAGTTCAACTTTGAATTTTCACATAAAATGAACTAGCAAACTCATGTACTAATTGCTTTCCTTAGTCCATGCTGTGGAGTGAACAGCAGTTCTGCTTTGTCAGCATGGAGGTCCCTTGCACCTTGCAGGAGGACAGCCTGTATTCACTTGGTGTGGTCAGCACTGAGATCCCTTGCACCTTGCAGGAGGACAGCCTGTATTCACTGGTGTGGTCAGCACTGAGGTCCCTTGCACCTTGCAGGAGGACAGCCTGTCTTCACTGGTGTGCTTGCCTTTTCTCCATCTGCACCTCCCAACCAGAGCCTGCGACCTGACCATTCTCAGGACCTACCTTTTCCCACTTTCCTGGGAAAGTGGGTGTGGGATCCAGCACTGCGATGGGCTCCAGCACTGTGATGGGCTCCAGCACTGTGATGGGCTCCAGCATTGCGATGGGCTCCAGCACTGTTATGATGGACTCCAGCACTGTGATGGACTCCAGCACTGTGATGATGGACTCCAGCACTGTGATGATGGGCTCCAGCACTGTGATGGACTCCAGCACTGTGATGGAGTCCAGCGCTGTGATGATGGACTCCAGCATTGTGCTGATGGGCTCCAGCACTGTGATGGACTCCAGCACTGTGACGGGCTCCAGCACTGTGATGATGGACTCCAGCACTGTGACGGGCTCCAGCACTGTGATGATGGACTCCAGCATTGTGATGATGGGCTCCAGCACTGTGATGGACTCCAGCACTGCGATGGGCTCCAGCACTGTGATGATGGGCTCCAGCACTGCGACGGGCTCCAGCACTGAGATGATGGGCTCCAGCATTGTGATGATGGGCTCCAGCACTGTGATGGGCTCCAGCACTGTGATGATGGGCCCCAGCACTGCAACAGGCTCCAGCACTGTGATGATGGGCTCCAGCACTGTGATGATGGACTCCAGCACTGTGATGATGGGCTCCAGCACTGTGATGATGGGCTCCAGCACTGTGATTTGAGAGCTCGTTCCAGCAAGTTCACATCAACCACTGTGATGAGGGGAGGATGGGATCGGCACCAGCACTTTGATGATGGGTTCCAGCACTCTGATGATGATCTCCAGCACTGTGATGGGCTCCAGCACTGTGATGATCTCCAGCACTGTGATGGGCTCCAGCACTGTGATGGGCTCCAGCACTGTGATGGGCTCCAGTGCTGTGATGGGCTCCAGTGTTGTGATGGGCTCCAGCACTGTGATGGGCTCCAGTGCTGTGATGGACTCCAGCACTGTGATGATGGGCTCCAGCACTGTGATGATGGGCTCCAGCACTGGACGGGCTCCAGCACTGTAGATGATGGACTCCAGCACTGTGATGATGGGCTCCAGCACTATGATGGGCTCCTGCACTGTGATTATGGGCTCCAGCACTGTGATGATGGGCTCCAGCACTGTGATGATGGGCTCCAGAACTGTGATGATGGACTCCAGCACTGTGATGGGCTCCAGACACTGTGATGATGGGCTCCAGCACTGTGATGGGCTCCATGCTGTGATGGCTCCAGCACTGGATGGGCTCCAGCACTGTGATGATGGGCTCCAACACTGTGATGATGGGCTCCAGCACTGTGATGATGGACTCCAGCACTGTGATGGGCTCCAGCACTGTGATGGGCTCCAGCACTGTGATGATGGGCTCCAGCACTGTGATGATGGGCTCCAGCACTGCAACGGGCTCCAGCACTGTGATGGGCTCCAGCACTGTGATGATGGGCTCCAGCACTGTGATGATGGGCTCCAGCACTGTGATGATGGACTCCAGCACTGTGATGGGCTCCTGCACTGTGATTATGGGCTCCAGCACTGTGATGACGGGCTCCAGCACTGTGATGATGGGCTCCAGCACTGTGATGGGCTCCAGCACTGTGATGATGGACTCCAGCACTGTGATGATGGGCTCCAGCACTGTGATGGACTCCAGCACTGTGATGATGGGCTCCAGCACTGTGATGGACTCCAGCACTGTGATGGGCTCCAGCACTGTGATGGGCTCCCTCTGGTTTGCATCAGCCCTTAGCTCTCAGCCACTAGAGCAGCTGGTTGGTACTTCCTGCTCTGACCTGGCTGCCTCCCTCCTTACCTCCCTCTCTCCCTCCCTCCCTCCCTCCCTCCCTCTCTCCCTCCCTCCCTTCATTCTCTTTCCCTACAGGCCAGCTTTTACATCTGATTCCTCCACCAGCTCTGTCCTAGTTCCTATGCTGGACAGAGCACAGACAGTGTCAGCATCTCTAGTGTCCACGGCAGGCACCTAATGACTCACAGCAGGTTCACTGCTCACTGGAGAAGCTCCAGCCCAAATCTGTCTTCATAGCATGACCCATCTCCTGCAGCTCATGAAACAGCAGAGCCATCTCTCTCCATAGGATGGACATTTACAATGAGGAGAGGGGAGGGGGTCATCCTCTAGGGAGGATAACGTGATCAAGGAGATCACAGAATAGGAAGGCGCCTGGACAGGTCTTCCTGCCTCACGTAGTGAACATCACTTCCATGTGCCTTGCAGTCCTGAGTATGAGAGCTGCCTGTTCCTAGGACCTGCGGCTGCCTTGTCCTTCATCTGTGCCCCTGCTGTGGCATACAAGGTACAATTTCATCAGGACTCACCCTGGGAGCCTCCACCTGGTCCACTTTGGGGTGATGGATATGGCATTCATGGATGATTTCAGTCAGAGGAGAGGTGAAGTCACATTGAACCGACCCCATGTCTTGGAAATGTCTCCAAACCGATGCTTCGAGTGCCGAACAAAGCGGGCACTTGCCCACTGGCTGTTTCGAGCAATATTCCATTTCCGGATCACTAAGTGACCACAGGAACCAGCTGGGACTCTCAGAACTGTTTGGAAGTTGTATTGAGGAATGTTCCTTGTGATCTGTGAACCTAGAGCTTTGGCACTTCTGGAAAGATCTCTGTGAAGGCCTAGGCAAGAGACAGCCTCTTCCTCCCATGCCTCCAGCCAGGACCAGGCTGGGCCATACAGGGCAAAGGGTAGGAAAACCAGAAGGCCAAACCCGTCAAAAAACAAAGTTAGGCATGGAGCATCCCACATTGGTGATGTTTAATATTTATACTAAAAAGCAAATTAAGGACTGTTTAAAGGATGTTTGCAGGAAGAGATTGGATTTGCTTTAATTATTTAGTTATTTATCATTCCTAGACCACATTTATTAATCAAATGAAAACATGGCTTTTAATATATTTAATTTCTTGAAAAATGTATAGCTCACTGAATTATTAAGTGCTCATGTTCTCAAAAGCATCAGCATTTCTGAGCTTCCCTCCCATGGGCCCCCACCCCACTACCAAGTTCCAGAAGTCTCTGGGTTAACCTGACCTCTGCATCCCTCATCACTGTCACTGGGGCTTAGCTCAGTACCCTCTTCCTCTCTTATGGACACCTCACACTTCTTCCGGAGGAGCTGGGAGACACAGCTGGGCCTTCCGTTCTCCCTGGACAGCTGCCAACACCCTCTAATTACTGGATCCCTTGAACAATGCTGATTTGGACACAGGCAAACCATCACCAGTCTTAGAAATCAGAGGCTATGAGGGAGCTTCCTTGCTCTACCCCAGTGTACACGTGTGGTCTTCAGGACAAACCTTCAGAGCATCTCTCTCCAGTCCTGGTGGGCCTCCCCCCATCACAGTGGGCGCTGGCTGAGCCCTGACTCAGCCACCTCTCTAGGACAGGACTAACCCTGCTGTCCCTCAGCTGGGCCAGGACAACATCAGCATCATGAGGGCTACCACTGGGGTTTCTGCTGCTCAGGGCTCTTTGGGGGTACCCAGGATGTGGATATGGGACAACCACGGGCATTCTGCTCAAAAGTGGTCTGCAATCAGGTGAAAGGTGACATGGTGCCAAGAGGAGGGCAGAATCCAGTTGTCACCTCAGGGCAGCAATGCTCACCTTGACTGGAAGGCAGGAGCTCAGCCACTGAAGGGCGAGAGGGACACATGGCTGCCCAGTGAGTGAGGCCACCAGAAGAGAAGCAGTGGACAAGGGCAGATCCCACACTCTTGGGAACCGTATCCCAGGCTTACTGCCCTGCTCTGCCGAAAGACATGCCTCTGGGTGGGTCTGTGGGGACATTTCCAGGAAGGAGTAACGAGGGGAGAAGACACTTCCCCAGAGCCGGCTGCTCCTTCCAGTGGCAGCCGAGATCTGACAAGGCCTGACGGAAAGCAGTTCTCTTCTTACCCGCCTGCCTTTGCTTCTACTCTGTCGCTGCTCCGCTCCCATCCTTTGCTAATATCAGAACCTAGTTCTCCAGCCTTCCAACATGGACTGCAGGCTTTCAGTCCCGGACTTCACAGCTACCAGGTTCTCAGCCTCACCAGCAGGGGACAGCCGTTGGGCAACCTAGCAAGCCAATCTAATAAATTCCGCTTCACAAAATATTTTCATCTATGGGGTCTATTCTTCTGGAGAACTGACTGATAAACCCTGGCTCTGGCTTTGCCTGCAGAGGGGGTGGAACCCATTTCTTTCCAGTTCTAGATGTCCAAGATCCTTAACACCACGGTGATCCTCAAGTTCAAAGTAATGTTCAGGGATACCAGAGGCCACCATCAATGCTTCTCCACTGCTTGTCACAGGCCATCAGTTTCTTCTGGCTTCTGGGAGCAGACAGCCTGTGTCCTCATACTTGAACCTGTGTTCCCCATCTCAGATCCTGGCCCTATTGGAGTCTTCCAGCCTGAAGCATGGGAACCCTTTTCTTAGAGTTCTGAAGCCCACATGTTCCATCAGGAAGTATAATGGAGCAGAGCCTGCAGCCTGCACAGGCCCACGACAGTATCGACCTGGCATCTGAACACTTCCCAGATAGGCATCCATATGCAGCTGGGCTGGGCCTCTTCATAGCCACACACACACCCAAAAAAATACAGGAAATGAGGCTTTCCTACATTTTTCTAGCAGCTGCAGCTCTGCCCACTTTTCTTCTAGTCTCAGCGTGTAGACCCTGTCCGCCATTGTGGCTGCTGGCTACTGTTCTTTCCCATCAGACTTCCGGGCACAAGAACCACCACTAGCACAGCTGGCTTCTTTGGTTCCTGGAGTCCACTCTGGAACAGGGATAGTGGCCTCACCATGGCTGCTGCCCACTCACCCACCCTGTCACCCAGTCTGCCTTGTCCTCCCTGAACCTGCTCAAACCTGAGCTGTACTGATGTTGCCCTAAGAGAAATTCTGTCAGGTGAAGGAAAGGTTTGGTCAGTATGCATTTCCTGGGGCGTGTGTGCTGGCCTCTGGGAACTTAGCCCTTCCTCTCAGGAGTATAGTAAGACTGTGGTAACCCCACAGCTCACCCCAACAATGGGGGGGGTAAATAAACAACTAGCTTGTATTCCCCTCTCATGGTGGGCTAGGAACTGTCTGGCCCCTTGACAGTAGCTTCTGACACTTGACCACAGTAGTCTGTCCTCAAAGCACATCCCATAAGTGTCCTCTCATCTGAGAATGAGCACACAGAGGACAGGAGGGCAGGGAAGGTGGCTTGTCTGAAGTCACCAATAATGACGGATGGGCAGCGTGCGGTCCCAGGGAACCTGGTACCCATGCTGTGTGCTCCCCTGCTAACCCTAACCCTAGTACTTGATCCTCAGTGAGCTGACTCCTCCTCCTCTGTCATTTTCTGTCCTTCCCTTTTGAGCTTTTTCCGACATCCCTACACCCCATCTTTCAAGGCAACATGGAGGCTTCACTCTTTTTTACTTTCTTTTTTTTAATTTTTTTTAATTTTTGTATGTGTATGAATGTACTGTCTGCATGTAGGTTTGTGCACCCGTGTCGTGCATTGCTGCGGAGGTCAGAAGAGGGTGTCGGATTCCCCTGGAACTGGAGTCAAAGACAGTTCTCAGCCGCCATGTGGGTGCTGGGGATAGAACCCAGGTCCTCTGCAAGAGCAGTCAGCGCATTTAACTGCTAGGCCATCTCTCCAGCCCGGAGGCATCACTCTTACACCCTCACTCATAGCAGGTGCTAAAAGTGAGGAGGCCTGTGGTGAGCTGGCCAGACTGCATCTTCAGCAGTGTCGTCCACCATCCACTGCAGACGTGTGAGCTTCCCTGTCCATCCCACCCATGTGAGTCCATTTCTCCACTTCGGTTCAGCCTGGCCTAGGGTTGGATCTGCACATTTGGCTCAGTTCATCCCTTATTTTTGAATCCCAGCAGTTCAGCTCCTCTTGCCACAGTGCTGGAGCATTCCCTCAAGGTTATAGCAAGTCCTTTACAAAAGGCTAATGGCATCCCCTGCCTCACTCACACCTCACCCTGTAGCTTTGTCTGCATCCTGAGTGACACTTCTCCATCAACACTCCCAGATGCTCTGATCCAAACTGAAAAAAAACACATCTCTGCCCCCACCCCACCCTTGCTTCCAAGCACCCTCTCAACTCCCTCACTTGGTGTGTGCCGGGTACATAGCAAATTCCCCACCCATTACTTTTAGTGGTCTTAGAGTAAGACTCCACAAAGAAGCCTACAGTTACCACTGTAGGCTCCAACCATTACTATTTTTATCTGTTCTTCTATAACATGCTTAGCAAATGTAGATGTGTTGGATGAATGTGTTAGAAAGCCAATGGAGGACAGTGAATGTATGTGGATGGATGGATGGATGGATGGATGGATGGATGGATGGACGGACGGATGGATAAATGTATGTATGTATGGATGGATGGATGGATGGATGGATGGATGGATGGATGGACAGATGGATGGATGGATAAATATATGTATGGATGGATGACTGGATAGGTAGATGGTAGCATGGATGGGTATGCAGGTGAATGGATGTACAGGTGGGCGGATGGATAGACAGGTTGGTGGGTGGATAGATGGGTGGGATGGATAAATGTATGTACTGGTGGCTAAGTGGGTAGGTAGATGTAGGAGCAATGGATATATAGATGAATGGATGTACAGGTGGGTAGATGGATAGACAGGTGGGTGGGTGGATGGATGGATAGATGGATGTGTAGATAGGTAGATGGAAAGATGAATGGATAAATAAATGAATAAATGGATAAATGGGTGGATGGGTAGATAGATGGAAGGATGGATGTATGGATAGGTAGGTAGGTAGGTAGGTAGGTAGGTAGGTAAGTAGGTAGGTAGGTAGGTAGAGGTAGGTAGGCAGGTAGGTAGATGGAAGGATGGTTGGATGGATGGATGGGTGGATGGATAGGTAGGTAGATGGAAGGAAGGAAGGAAGGAAGGAAGGAAGGAAGGAAGGAAGGAAGGATAGGTAAATGGATGGTTAGAGGTATAGATGAGTGGATGGATGGGTAGGTAGATGAATGGATGGATGGACAGATGGAAGTATGGATGGATAGATGGATGGATAGGTAGATAGAAGGTTATAGGGATAAATGGGTGGATGGACGGTTGGATGGTTGGTGAGTGGATGAGTGGATGGGTAGATGGATAAGTGAATGGTTGGTGGGCGGGTGAGTAGATGGGTGGATATAAGAAGAAAAGAAAACACAGAACAGAGAGAAGGAAGAAGGGCAGATGACTGGATGGTGTAATAATCAATTTTAATTATCAATTGAAGATCATCATTGACAGGATTTGGGATTATCATGGAAACACGTCTCTTGGCTCTATCCATGAAGGTGTCTCTCCACAGAGATTTAACTGAGGAGAGAAGACTCACCTCAAATGTGGGCAGCACTATGCTGTGGGCTGAGGTCCTAGGCTGCATACAAAGCAGAAGGCAGGTTGAGCATCTGCATGGATCGCCCTACTTCCTCACAGTGGATGCTGAGACCAGCTGCCTCACACTCCTGTGGCTAGGTCTTCCCTGCCACGATGTACTGTTCCCTCAAACTGTGAGCCAGAACAAACCCTCCTTCCTTAAGGTGCTTCTGATGGCCATTTTGCCACATTGATGAGAAAAGTAACTAAGACAAGTGCAAATATAATTTTTTCTGTATTCATCTCTCTCCAGAGTAAAACCCTAATGTTGGTGTCCTCTTTGTCGCAATGTCCATGGCTACCCCTGCCTGTCCAATCCCAGCACTGTATCTTTGGATATGGCCCTACTCACCCAGAACTTTCTTCCCCATACTTCCCACGGAGAACCTCAAGGATCCCTGAGCCTTTCTACAGCAAGCTGTGGGCTGGGTTAGTAGTGATCCTGCATTGGCTCTCACTTCATGGATTCAAAGGCTTTTCAAGAGTCTCCTCCTATACTCTGTTAGTCTAGAGAAGACATCCACAGCCACAGTGGGGCTGTGAGCATCTTCCCACCTCCCTCTCTCCTTCCAGCCACCTGTAGCCATGCTCTCCTGGGTTCTGTGCTTCAGCTGTTCCAACACGAACGGTGTGCAGGCTTTTAGGGAGCTGGTTATACCAGCAAGGTGGACTCCTCCACTTGGAAGATTGTCCCTGCAAGCCCTGGTGAATGGCAAACACTGCCTGTCCTCTGATAATGTCCCAGGTCAGTGCCTCTAGGGCACAGGACAACCAAGTCATAGAACAAATGCTTTATTCCCTGGGGGACAAAAAGGCAAAGTCTCCATTCAGCTTTAACGTGAGGTGTGTCCTTGGATCTTGGGGAACTGTTACCACTACAATGGACACCCCCAAGTATGGAGCCCCACCACCACTTTACTCCAACCAGAGAACACAAGCCCTTGGCTAGGCTCGTTGTGCAGCAGGGACCCCAACAAGCCATTTTTCCTGAAGATCTACATGTCATTAATTCTTATTGATGTAAAAGCTCTGCTTTTTAGCAAAACAAAAACCATTCCCTGAGCACCATACTGTATGTCAATAACAGTTAATATTTAACAATAAATGTTAAAACATGCTAAATAATTGCCCACGGTACTCCCTCTAATGACCGCAAACTTCTACTATGCTAATTTTTCTCTGCACTTTTAATTACTGATCAATAATACTTTGCAGTTGACATTTAAAAATGCTGAACCACATGTAGGAACACAAACCAAGAGAAAATCTACAATGTGGGACTACGTTAGCTAAATCAATAAACGCTGCCATTTAACAAATAGTAGCATGTAAGCAGGCACCAAGATTAGCAGGCGTGGAGGGCTGAGCCTGGATAAGTTAATTATTGTTTAGTAACAGGGGCAGCCCTGCCTGATGGACAGAAGCCCCTGCCAGACGGAAGCCCCATTCTGCAGAAAGCTGCATTGGATTGTCCTGTCTAGACAGCCTTCAAGGCTAGTGCCACAGAGACGGACAGAGCACGTGGTCTGAGAAAGTAAGTTTCTAAGGGAGAGACAGGAAGGATGCTCCCAGGTGCAGGGTCCTCCTCCCTGGGGGAATTCCTTCTCAGAAACTAGAGGCTCTGCCCAGTGGTTGTAACAGATAGGATCATAAAAGCATGAAACAGAGCTATGTGATTTGAAAACCATCTATCTCTCTTGGGCTTACCCATACTATGCCAATCATTCATTTGTAGTTAAGGGATTGATGTAATCAAATATCCATCCACCTTGCAGAGTGAAGAAAAGGCTTTGAACACCATACTGACCCTGGAAAGTCAATTTTTGTAGATCACTGAGGGAGAGTATAAGCAATCCTTATTTTTATTATTAGTAGTAATAATAATAAATCTAGACTTAAGCATCTTAACCATGTGATTATTGAAATGTCATTTTCTGCAGCAGAAGTAGAAGCCATTTTTCTTAGCCAAGCCAGGCCCAGACTCTCTAGGGGCTACCAGGCAGCCACGTGTGTCTACAAAAATGCCACTCACCTGTGGCCACCAAACTTGTATAGCCAGTGCCACTTGTGTACTATCTGGTTAATATGTGGAAGATGGTGGGTGGCATCCTCTACCCAGTGCCTTCTAGCCTTACGACACTCAGAGAAGAACTGGTGCCCTTTTTAACCCTATCTTTTCTTTTGAATGATTCCTGGAGAATTTCATACACTGCATTTTGATCACGTTCAGAATCTGCTCCCTATCTCCTCTCAAACCCACCCCCAACTCCCTAACCCCATAACTTTCTGTCCTCTAGTACTTTTTCTGGAGGTCTATCAAATCTAATTTTTGTTCCCCAAATAGTGGTGGCTGTGGGTTACATTGAGCATGATTAGCATCATATCACACCCCTAAGGAAAACTGACTTTTGTCTCTCAGCAGCTATCAATCAGCAGCTGGAAGTTCCTCAGTTAGAGTGGAGGATTCTTACCCACCTTCCCCCGCCATACTGGTTTTGGTATGCCATCTCTAGTGCTGTAGATTCATATCTGCAACTGTCCTGTTGTGTTTAGAAAACACACTTTCCTTGTACCCATTCACCACCTCTGGCTCTTAAAACTTTCTTCTGCAATGACCTCTGAGCCTTGGATGGAGGTGGATGTAAGTGTTTCATTCAGGGCTGAGCATGTTCAGTTCTTATTCTCTGCACGTCGACCAGTTGTGGGTCTCTGTGTTAACCACTATCTGCTGAAAAAGAAGATCTGGAGAGATGACCTAGCGGTTAAGAGCACCAACCGTTCTTACAGAGGACCCGGGTTCGATCCCCAGTACCCACATGGCAGCCTAGAACCGTCTGAAACTCCAATTCCAGGAGAACTCCAGTTCCAGGGGAGTCTGAGACCCTCTTCTGACCTCCATGGCATTGCACGACACGGGTGCACAGATTTGCATGCAGACAGTACATTCATACACATACAGAAATAAATAAAATTAAAAAAAAATAAAAAATAAAAATAAAAAAAAGAAGATCTGGTAAGAGCTGAGAGATGAAGGATCTATGGCCTGGCTCATTCCCACCCCCACAGCAGAGCTACCTTGGAAGCAGAAAGACACTGCCCTGCCGGCCTAAACACCAGCATTCCAGAAGCTGGAAAGGCAGAAAGTGCTTTCAGAAAACAAGGTTGATTGACAGGTATCTGCATAAATTACCATCTCTAAGCATGGGGGGAGGGAGTTAACCCTCAGTATCTGACACCTTAGGGTTGTTTGAACCACTGCTGAGTAGACCATTCTCATCTCCTACTTAGAGGGCTTTGTCCTCCACACAGTGGGGTCCTGACCACTGTGAGTCATGGGTACTCTAGCCTGGGCCAGGTTCTGTGATTGCAGAAAGTTTGGTCCCATTAGGTAGTGGCAGGTGGACTTCTCCAGGCCCGGTGCATACCCCCTAAAGCTCTCTGGGAAGGGAGGGACCAGAGGTGGGGATTGAGGTGGGAGTGGAGTACTATGATCAGGGTCAGAATGTGGCTTGAGAACTCTGCACTCCAAGGCCCTGGTGTGCATCAGTTGAACACTCTGAAAACCCTGAACCACTGCAGTATACAGGAAGGAGTTATGGTCCCTGAACCACTGCAGTATACAAGAAGCAGTTATGGTTCCAAGATGGGACCAAGAAGGCTGAAGCTGAGACCTGGGTCTAGGTGAGGACCCCTGAGCTCCAGCTCATGAAGGGAAGATAAAGTGACTGGGCTTGAGACTGCCAGGGAAAAGTGGGTAGTGTAGGGTTGATCAAAGGAAAGGGGAGGCAGAGGAGGGAGGACAGAGGGAGAAGGTGAGGAAGAGAAGGGGAGCAGAGGCAAAAGGAAGACAGGGAGGAGGACTTAGGAGAAGAGAGGAGCCTGGGCTGTATGGTCTCTTCCTCTGTTGTGCACTACTGCTGAGACCATTGATCATGGGAGACTGGCTCCCACTCCTTAAGGGAAGAGCAGACAGGTTCTCCTGATCTTCATATAAATCTCTCCATCATCACAAGACATTCTGAAGACAGAGCCAGGATTATGGATAATATTGAATTGCTCTATACTGAAACCTACAGTGTCAGCTGGGTCCCCACTACTTCAAATAGCTTGTCTGCTCAGAGCAAAGCTAATATGAGCAAAGGTAGAGGCTGCAGATGGAGAGATCAAAGGTTGAGAGGGAGCAGGTGGAGAGGGAGCAGGTGGAGAGGGTGCAGGTGGAGAGGGAGCATGTGGACAGGGTGCAGGTGGAGAGGGAGCAGATGGAGAGGAGTAGGTGGAGAGGGAGCAGGTGGACAGGGTGCAGGTGGAGAGGGAGCAGGTGGAGAGGAGCAGGTGGAGAGGAGCAAGTGGAGAGGAGCAGGTGGAGAGGGAGCAGGTAGACAGGGAGCAGGTGGAGAGGGAGCAGGTGGAGAGGAGCAGGTGGAGAGGAGCAGGTGAAGAGGGAGCAGGTGGAGAGGAGCAGGTGAAGAGGGAGCAGGTGGAGAGGAGCAGGTGAAGAGGGAGCAGGTGGGGAGAA
>VZQC01003291.1:88937-139313 GCA_009823505.1 Rhizomys pruinosus
GAGAAACTACAGTTTGCAGATTAGCATGTTATCCAAGCATCTGTGTCTATTCTTACAGCTTAGCTTGACACAATAAGTGGTACTGCTTAAATGCCTGTACATCCAATAGCTTGAGCTTTGTTAGTATGACTGAAAAGGGTATCACTGTGAAAGCTGTCAATCCGTGAAGAGAAACAAACTGAACAGACCAGAGTCCAAAATGACAACTCCAAAGAAATTAGACTGTTTTCTTCTCACCCATTTGTGCCCCTTTCCCAAAGCCTAGGGAACAAACTGCGGAAGAGGAGGCGTGGTAGATTGTAAGGGCTGTGGAGAGAGAGGGGTGAATCATGAGACTATAGGAATATAGTCTGGACACCTGATTGATCAATATGCCTGTGCATACAAGCTTCTCCAACTGGACTATGGGAACCTTGGGTTGTTCAAAATTTGGACATAGATACTTGCAAAATGCACCAATTACTTAATTGTATGACATACTGAGTAACATCATTGTTATCTGCAAACAACTGTGTCATTGTATTGTAGAATCCCTTAAAAAAAAAAATAAATAAAGAAAGAAAAACACAGTAAAAAAAAAAAGAAAACCAACCACTTTTAAAATCTCCTATAACTCCAAGGAATACTAAAATACCAATACAACATAAATCTCCTTAGCAATAGTTTTGTTGTTCACTGGTTTGATCTTTCTTAGCCTGGGTCATTTATGTATCATTATGCATGTTTATTTTCATGTTGGTAAACTTGTAACTAGTTCCCAAGTTCCCAAATTAGGTTTAAAATGGGCAAGTCCATGGGGCTGGAGAGATGGCCTAGCGGTTAAGAGCGCCGACCGCTCTTACAGAGGACCCAGGTTCGATCCCCAGCACCCACATGGCGGCTGAGAACCGTCTGAAACTCCAATTCCAGGAGAACTCCAGTTCCAGGGGAATCCGACACCCTCTTCTGACCTCCGCGGCATTGCACAACACGGGTGCACAAACTTGCATGCACACAGTACATTCATACACATACAGAAATAAATAAAAAAATTAAAAAAAAAAAAGGTCTCTTCTAAGCTGCTGTGCCCAGTGGTGCCTCTGCTAGTATCCATGAGGCCTTGGAACTATGGGACAATGGCAAGTCATGCTCCATGGGAACGGCTGTCTCAGAGGCTGTTGAGCACATCTCAATAAAATTATTGCACCTGCTCTGATTAGCAAGAAACTAATCATAGAACAGGAGAAGACCGACAAACTGATGATTGAAATGGACAGGACTAAAAATAAGTCCGTTTGGTGCTGATGCCTTCTGGGAGTGTCCCTTGCTGCCCGGGAAGCCAGTGCTGGAGAGGAGGGGTGCCCCTGTACCAACACATTGCCAACTTGTCTGGGAACCTCAAAGGCATCCTGCTGGTCCTGGCTTTCAATGTGATCAATGCCCTTTCTCTTACTGGCAACAAGCTGTACATGCAACACTTTGTGATCCTCTACGTGGGTGTGTCCAGCTTCTGGAAGAACATCATCAAAGAAAAAAACAGTAAAGATGTGACTGATGAAGACAAGTTTGCACCCAACATGGTGGAGAACAAAGAAGCCTTGGAGCTGCCAAAGAATTCGATTGGCAAGGCTGGCTAGACCAACATGGGTGTAGGTGCCTCTGAGTTCTTCAGGTGCGGCAAATACTACCTGGACTTCAAATCTCCTGATGACTCCAGCAGGTACGTCACACGTGACCAGCTGGCTGACCTTATAAGTCCTTCATTCCAGACTGTCCAGTAGTGTCCATTGAAAACCCCTTCAACCAGGATGGCAGAGGCTTGGCAGGAGTTCACAGCTACGGCAAGCACTCAGGTTGTGGGATGATCGCACAGTGACCAATACAAAGTGGATTTCCGAAGCCTTGGGTACAAAGTCCTACAACTGCCTCCTGCTCATAGTGAAGCAGATGGTCCTGTGTGCGTGTCCCTGCATGCAGGTAAGCTGCCCTGATCTGATGATTGGGGATTGTCATGCTGTCCTACTGCTCTAGGGCGATGGAGGACACCTTCATTGCTGACCTGGTGGTGGGGTTCTACCCTGGGTAGATTAAGAATGGTATGCCTTGCAGATCTGAGTGGCTAGCCAAGCACAATCAGATCCTCAGAATGGAGGAGGAACTGGGCATCAAGGCCAAGTTTGCCAGCAGGTCCTTCAGAAACCCCCTGGACAAATAAGTGACGGGCCAAGGATCCCTGGAGCCCTCAGTCACCACCAGCAGCTTAGACCCTGTCCCTGGTGTCACTGAGGTGCCTTGAGCCTGGCCTACTGTTTGCCTGGTCTCTTTAGTTAGCACCCTTTCCTGCCACTGCTTCCCTATGGCTGTAGCTACACCTGACCCCTGGAACCCTGCAGGAAACCCGAGCTCTGTAATCATGTGATTGATCCAGATCATTGTCACCTGACTTCCCACCTAGTGTCAAGAGCCCTCATAACTCCAAGTGTGTAATTCCAAGTGTCCACAGGCAAGATTCCAGGTGGTTCCTTGCAAATTAAAGCCTCAGTAACTAAAAAAATTAATAATAATAAGTAAATAAATTTTAAACATGCAGTTGGGAAGGGGACAGGTTGGGGGAAGGTGCTCTAGTTTCTCTTCAACTGCTGTGACAAAACACTCTGACCAATTCCAGCTTGAGGAGGAAAGGGTTTATTTGGCTGATATCTCCCAAGTCACAGTTCATCACTGAGGGAGCCCAAGGTAGGAACTCAGGGCAGGAGCCTGGAGGGAGCAGCTGAAGCACAGGCCACGGAGGAATGCTGCTTACAGCATTCCTGGCCCATGCTCAACTTGCTTTTTTATAAAATATATAACACCTTGCTCAGGGTGGCACTGCCCACAATGAGCTGGGCCCTCCCACATCACTGCACAATCAAGAAAATACGCCACAGACACGGCCACAGGCCAGTCCAATGGAGCCAATTTCAGGTGCTCTCAACCCAGGTGTGTCAAGGTGACACTAAAACTATCCAGCACAGGGGACCTGAGAGTGTGAGGCAGGTGGGAGTGCCTGTGACCACACTTCATTGTGTACATGTGCAAAATTCTTAAGAATAAAGAAAGAATTTTTTCAAACAGTTTGGGAATAAGGAGCTTCCTCCACCAATTCCCAGTCCACACTGCAGAGTGGCTGCTTCCTCCTCCAACTCCCAGTCCACACTGCAGAGTGGCTGCTTCCTCCTCCAACTCCCAGTCCACACTGCAGAGTGGCTGCTTCCTCCTCCAACTCCCAGTCCACACTGCAGAGTGGCTGCTTCCTCCACCAACTCCCAGTCCACACTGCAGAGTGGCTGCTTCCTCCAATTCCCAGTCCACACTGCAGAGTGGCTGCTTCCTCCAAACTCACAGTCCAACTGCAGAGTGGCTGCTTTCCCTCCACCAACTCCCAGTCCACACTGCAGCGTGGCTCTTCCTCCACATTCACAGTCACACTGCGGAAGTGGCCGCTTCCTCCTCCAATCCCAGTCCACACTGCAGATGGATGCTTCCTCCCAATCCCAGTCCACCTGCAGAGTGGCTCTTCCTCCAACTCCCAGTCCACACTGCAGAGTGGCTGCTTCCTCTCCAACTCCCAGTCCACACTGCAGAGTGGCTGCTTCCTCACCAATCCAGTCCACACTGCAGAGTGGCTACTTCCTCCAACGTCCACACCATGCTTTTCCTGCTCTCCACAATCCCAGTCACACGCAGAGTGGCTGCTTCCTCTACCAACTCACAGTCCACTACTGCATATGGCTGCTTCCTCCCCAATCCCACGTCCCCACCGGCAGAGTGCGTCTGCTTCTACCAACTCCCAGTCCACCTGAGAGTGGCTGTTCCTCCACAACTTCCCAGTTCACACTGCAGATGGCTGTTTCTCCCAACTCCCCTCACACTGCAGAGTGGCTGCTTCCTCCAATTCCCAGTCCCACTGCACGAGTGGCTGCTTCCTCCAACTCCCAGTCCACACTGCAGAGTGGCTGCTCCTCCACAACTCCCAGTCCACCACTGCAGAGTGGCTCTTCCTCTACCAACTCCCAGTCCACACTGCAGGAGTGGCTGCTTCCTCCACCAAACTCACAGTCCACACTGCAGAGTGGCTCTTCCTCCAACTCCCAGTCCACTACTAGCAGTAGTGGCTGCTTCCTCCACCAACATCCCAGTCCACACTGCAGAGTGGCTAGCTTCCTCCATAGCCTGCTCCACGGTCCACAGCTCAGAGTGGCTGATCCCATCCCCAATCCCAGTCCACACTGCAGAGTGGCTGCTTCACTCCAACTCCCAGCTCACATACGCCGAGTGGCTGCGTCCTCCAACACTCACAGTCTACACTGCAGAGTGGCTGCTCCCTCCAACCCCACTCGACACACTGCAGAGGGGCTGCGTCCGTCCTCCAGATCCCAGTCTACACTGCCAGAGTGGCTTGTTCTCTCCACCAACTCACAGTCCACACTCCAGAGTGGCTGCTTCCTCCAACTCCCAGTCCACACTACAGAGTGGCTGTTCCTCTACCAACTCACAGTCTCACACTGCAGAGTGGCGTTTCCTCCAATTCCCAGTCCACACTGCGGAGTGGCTGATTCCTCCTATAACTCACAGTCTACACTGCAGAGTGGCTGTTTCCTCCAATTCCCAGTCCACACTGCGGAGTGGCTGATTCCTCCTATAACTCACAGTCTACACTGCAGAGTGGCTGTTTCCTCCAATTCCCAGTCCACACTGCAGCAGGTGGCTGCTTCCTCCACCAACTCCCAGTCCACACTGCGGAGTGGCTGATTCCTCCTCTAACTCACAGTCTACACTGCAGAGTGGCTGCTTCCTCCAACTCACAGTCCATACTGCAGAGTGGCTGCTTCCTCCACCAACTCCCAGTCCACACTGCAGAGTGGCTGCTTCCTCCACCAACTCACAGTCCACACTGCAGAGTGGCTGCTTCCTCCAACTCCCAGTCCACACTGCAGAGTGGCTGCTTCCTCCAACTCACAGTCTACACTGCAGAGTGGCTGCTTCCTCCAACTCACAGTCCACACTGCAGAGTGGCTGCTTCCTCTCTACCAATCCTCCCAGTCCAACTGCAGAGTGGCTGCTTCCTCCACCAACTCACAGTCCACACTGCAGAGTGGCTGCTTCCTCCAACTCCCAGTCCACACTGCAGAGTGGCTGCTTCCTCCAAATCACAGTCCAACTGCAGAGTGGCTGCTTCCTCCAATTCCCAGTCCACACTGCAGAGTGCTGCTTCCTCCACCAACTCACAGTCCACACTGCAGAGTGGCTGCTTCCTCCAATTCCCAGTCCACACTGCAGAGTGGCTGCTTCCTCCAACTCCCAGTCCACACTGCAGAGTGGCTGCTTCCTCCAACTCCCAGTCTACACTGCAGAGTGGCTGCTTCCTCCAACTCCCAGTCCACACTGCAGAGTGGCTAGCTTCCTCCAACTCCCAGTCCACACTGCAGAGTGGCTGCTTCCTCCAACTCACAGTCTACACTGCAGAGTGGCTGCTTCCTCCAACTCACAGTCTACACTGCAGAGTGGCTGCTTCCTCCAATCCCAGTCCACACTGCAGAGTGGCTGCTTCCTCCACCAACTCCCAGTCCACACTGCAGAGTGGCTGCTTCCTCCACCAATTCCCAGTCCATACTGCAGAGTGGCTACTTCCTCCAACTCCCAGTCCACACTGCAGAGTGGCTGCTTCCTCCACCAACTCCCAGTCCACACTGCAGAGTGGCTGCTTCCTCACCAACTCCCAGTCCACACTGCAGAGTGGCTGCTTCCTCCACCAATTCCCAGTCCACACTGCAGAGTGGCTACTTCCTCCAACTCCACAGTCCACACTGCAGAGTGGCTGTTCCTCCCAACTCACAGTCCACACTGCAGAGTGGCTGCTTCCTCCAACTCCCAGTCCACTACTGCAGAGTGGCTGCTTCCTCACCAACTCACAGTCCACACTGCAGAGTGGCTGCTTCCTCCACCAACTCAAGTCCACACTGCAGAGTGGCTGCTTCCTCCACCAACTCCCAGTCCACACTGCAGAGTGGCTGCTTCCTCCAACTCCCAGTCCACACTGCAGAGTGGCTGCTTCCTCCACCAACTCACAGTCCACACTGCAGAGTGGCTGCTTCCTCCCCAACTCCCAGTCCACACTGCAGAGTGGCTGCTTCCTCCACCAACTCCCAGTCCACACTGCAGAGTGCTGCTTCCTCCCCAACTCCCAGTCCACACTGCAGAGTGGCTGCTTCCTCCACCAACTCCCAGTCCACACTGCAGAGTGGCTACTTCCTCCAACTCCCAGTCCACACTACAGAGTGGCTGCTTCCTCTACCAACTCACAGTCCACACTGCAGAGTGGCTGCTTCCTCCAACTCCCAGTCCACACTGCAGAGTGGCTGCTTCCTCACCAACTCCCGTCCACACTGCAGAGTGGCTGCTTCCTCCACCAACTCCCAGTCCACACTGCAGAGTGGCTGCTTCCTCCACCAATTCCCAGTCCACACTGCAGAGTGGCTGCTTCCTCTCTAACTCCCAGTCCACACTGCAGATATGGCTGCTTCCTCCAACTCCCAGTCCACATTGCAGAGTGGCTGCTTCCTCCACCACCTCCCAGTCCACACTGCAGAGTGGCTGCTCCCTCCACCAACTACACACGTCCACCACTGCAAGCGTGGTGCTTCCCCTACACCCAATTTCCCCAGTCCCACACTGCAGAGAGTGGACTGCTCATCCAACTCACAGTCCCCACTGCAGAGTGGGGGGGCTGCTCCTCCAACCAATTTCCCAGTCTACACTGCCAGAGTGGCTTGCTATCCTCCACCAACTTCCCAGGATCCACACTGCAGAGTGGCTGCTTCCTCCAATTCCCAGTCCACACTGCAGAGTGGCTGCTTCCTCCAACTCACAGTCTACACTGCAGAGTGGCTGCTTCCTCCAACTCACAGTCTACACTGCAGAGTGGCTGCTTCCTCCAACTCCCTGTCCAGACTGCAGAGTGGCTGCTTCCTCCACCAACTCCCAGTCCACACTGCAGAGTGGCTGCTTCCTCCACCAACTCACAGTCCACACTGCAGATTGGCTGCTTCTTGCACTCTGCCCTGAGTACTTCTCAGGACAGGAGTGAACCAAGCCATGGTTCTGCAGCAGTCAGACTCTGTGGAGTTCCATCTTCTCCTCCCTTCAGGAGCATGTTCAGAAAGCCACCGGAAAGGTCAACACACCCCATGAGCTCTTCCTTTCAGCTCCAGCCACCAGGCTGCTCACCACCATGCACCCCACCATGATGGACTCATCTTTCTGGACACATAAGCGAAAATAAACTTTGGCCTTGGTCATGGTTTTACCACAGCAACAGGTCATCTCCCAGTCCTTTTCGTGCTCACCATGGCTAAAACCTTAGGAAAAGACGCATGCTCTACACACCTCTGTATTGGGGTGGTTGGGCAGAAGTCACAGGGGAGTGTGAGGATATTCACTCTGTCCGGCCACTTCCCAGTTAAGTGAAGCTCAGTCAATGGGAATAAAAGTTCTAATTGCAAAACCATTCTACACAGAAGCAACCTTCAAGCACAACAAATCATCTTCTATGTCATCTGTGCGTCTGGCTTGCTCTGCCAGCTGGTTCAGCTTTTAGGAACATCTTCCTGAGAATCAACAGTGAGCAGCACTGCTCAACCAACAACTGCGTCATTGCTGAAGACACTTTTCCAAGAAAGATGTTGGGATCTATTATGAACTATTATGTCTCAATAATAATGATAATATTAGTAATAATAACAAAAGATTGACAAGGTAGGTTATAATCAACCTGACTCCAAGAACAACCTTAGATCAATGAAAATCACAAGGTGAAATTCAAACCCAATGCACCAAAAAGATTATCAAATTTTGACAGGAATTGATCCTGAGCCTACGCTGCTCCACTGTGCCCTGTGAAATGTGAGCGAGGAGGTGCATTTTCTAGCTCAGCCATGGCCTTTGGAGAGGTCAAGTGTAAAGTGGGAATCTTGACATCAAGTAACAGGTAGATCTGAAGGCAGATGAGACCAAGCCCCATCCGTGTGTCCTCACGCCTGGCTGTCATGACAGTCCTTCCTCTGTGGGGCTCAAGAACAATAATATTGGGACTGCAGAGATGGCTTGCCAGTTAAGATCATTGCCTGTTCTTGCAGAGAACCCTGGGTTCAGCTCTCAGCACCAACAGGGCAGTTAACAATCATCTGTGACTCCAGTTCCAGGGGATCTGACGCTCTTTTCTGACCTCTGTGGGCACTACATAACACAGGTGCACTTATGTAGATGCAAGCACTAGACTCATACACAAAAATAAAAATAATAAATAAGACTTTAAAAAAAGAGAGCAACAACAGTATCTCTCACAGTTCTGGAGACTCCAAGGTCCAAGGTCAAGGCTCTGCATACTTCTGGCAGCTGCAGGCTGATTCCTGAGCCGTAGAGGACCTTTCCCCATGTGTCCTCACCATCCCAGTTGAAGGATGTTCTCCCAGGACATCACCTCAGCAGGGAGAACATCAACAGGTACATTCACAGGACACAAAAATCAATGCACAGCAGAGAGGGGCTTTCACCAATGCAGAGACTGCCCTGTCCCCCTGGCCACTTGGGTACTCTGGATGGTAGTTTGTTATTGTTGTTTGTTTGTTTTGTCTTTTTGAGACAGGGTCTCCCTTTAGTCCCAGCTGGCCTGGAGCTCCCTCTGTAGACCAAGCCGGCCTTGAACTCACAGACATCTGCCTGCCTCTGCCTCCCAAGTGATGGGATTAAAGGCATAAACCACCACGGTAGTTTTTATTGCTAACCCAATACAATCTAGAATCACCTAAGCAGGGAGGCAATGAGGGGCTAAACTATGTCAGGTTAGCCCTGGGCATGTCTGTGGGGAGCGAAGTGGGAAGCCTTACTGTGGAGGCAGAGCCATTTGCTGGGTCTAGGTCTTGAATCTCTGCTCCTAACTGGATGTGGCCAGCTGCGTCAAGGTCCTGCCTTGACTTCTGTGCAATGGTGGGTATGACCTGGAACTGTAAGCAGGATAAGCCCTTTCTCCCTAAAGCTGTGTTTATTGGGGTGCTTTACCTCAACGACAGAAGCACAACCACGACAGGCAGCTAAGTTGCGCTTACACCTGAAGTCTGAAGTTGGGGAATGTGGAGACTGGTTTCCCCTCCTACTCTTTTCATTTGCATATGAAACTAGATCCAAAGCACTCAGCCCAGCATCCCAGATATCAGGGGAGGACCAGGGAGAACTAGAAGCCAGAAATGCTGGGCTGGAGTTGGAGCTAGGGACTCTGAGCTTGTGGGAAAAGTGTATTCCTTTAACACCTGCAGGTGTTAAGGCCCATGTTAGGATTCAGTGTTGGTGAACTTCGTTTTTTTAATACCCCAAAACTTTCATTAGATTGTCTTCACTGAACTATTTATCACTCCCCAAATAATAAATATGTATCTATTTATATTACGATGAGTTTCTAAAACATCACACAAATGTATTTTGAAAAACAAAAATGTTAAGAAAATTCTTTGGGGGAAAAAAATAACAAAAAGGAAATCAGCTTGGATTGCTTTGAAATGCATGTGCCGGACCAGTCATAATTATCCCCCGGCATAAACAGGACTCGGTTTGGTCATTAGTGAAAAGCAATAAGCCCAGGGCCCCTGAGATGGGCCCACAGAACCACTCACCCCAGAGCAGCTTTCCCTGCAACGACCAAAGATTAACCGATACCCGTCCCTGGGGAAATCACACATCCTTCAGACTAAGTTTCCTCCTGATTTCTCCACAACTACCTGAACAAAAACAAAGAGCAAATTAAGCATCCCTGTGATTTCCCAGGACCTTTGAAAAGCCCTTCCTCCCACTGCCGGCTGAGCCACAAGCGCCACTGCTCCCCTCCTCCTCCATCTGCCAGGCCTGATTCTTCCCACCCCCAAAATCTCAGTGAGCCTCACAGAGTTAATTATTAGCTGCTCTCTGTGGTCATGAAGTACAATGGTTTAGGTGAAGGCCTGAGCCAATGCCCTGTGCTCTCATCCCATCCACTGAACAGCGAACTACCTTTGATCTTATCTGATAGTGGGTATATAAATGAAATAATTGTCATTTAAATATATTAGGTTGTTTGACATAGGTACTACACGTAAGGAAAATCAATACTGGTTAGACGCTCGCCAGATACAATGTAAACGCATACCACAAAGTCTTTATGGGCCAGATAACATCTTAGAGATCCCGACTGAGTCAATAGCCATTAGTTCTCAAAAGTGGCCACTTGAACTTGTGTGAGTGGGTGTGTGTCCCAGAACGAAGCTGCCCATGGGCGTCAGATATGAGCTTCAAAGAATGAAAGAGAGCTTAAGAAACACATCTCTCTGTTGGTCGAGGAGGGCGGAACTTTTGAAATCTTCAGTACTTCAGGTTCTATTTGGGTTAAAACACTCTGGATGATTTGCTTGTTTTTGAGAGAAAATTTAACAGTGAAGGAGCCACTCGTGGATGCAAGTTGAGCTCAGGTGTCCGCTTCTCCCAGCACAGAAGACTCAAGCCCAGGCTCTGTTCTCCTGTCGGATCTTTTGAAGCTGAGGTAAGTAACATCCAGGAGCAACTCGCTACCTCCAGAGGTGCCGGCAAAGTTGAAGGCATAGTCTGTCTTGCAGTGTTTTCTCAAAGGCCATGGACTCATGTTGTCATAATGTGTTGTTACCACTTAGTCATTTGGGAAAGAAATCATTCTTGTTTGAACATGCCGCACAGATTCCACCAACTTTGTCCTCACACTGACTGAAAGCTGGAGCGGAAGGTCTCACCAGCAATGTCCAAAAGCTGAGAAATGGGTTCATTGGGATGACCAGTCATCAAATCTCTCTCGAGGTTGTTCCCGAGGTAGGCAAGGTTCTGTGATGACCAAAGTCTTCCTAGCTCAGCCTGATAGGCACACTTGGAGCCTGTGATATGGCAGGCCTTCTTTGCTGCCTGTACCCATTCCAGAAGGTGGCCCTGGAGACATCAAATCAAGATGACAGCATAGGTAGGATCCTCTGCCAAGAGCCGCAGGACAGAGAGGAATTCTGAAAAGAGCCTGCATTGTTCCTTATGCCCACCAGTACTGACCCTTGGATGGGCAGGCCCTAGGCAGACACTGCAGGATGGACACTGAAGTCCAGCTGAGCCTAAAAGCCACTGCCCTCTTCTGAGATGTGACGCTCCCAGAAGGACCAGGTGTCTACCTCACCCCAGCCTCCAACACAGCTGTCAAACTCAGTGCTGAAGCTTCTTTGTAATCACAGGACTCTGTCACCTTCCCCACCCCCATCAGCACATTTAATGGTGTTAAAGGGAAAGGAAATTACTTGTCCCCACAGCCAGTGCCTGACACTTTCATGAGTCATTTGTAATGAAGCTATTCTTTGGCTTTACTGGAGACCTTGATTCTGACCACTGTGAATAATTGTCAAAAAGGTGATTAATTAAATATTCACCACTCCCTATAAAATTGATCAACATATTACATTACGCTGCTCCAAAAGTTATTTTATTTCTTCATCTCCTTGCAATTCCATGCATTTAAACAAGCTTTAAACTGGAGCCATATAATTTACTGCATATTAATTATACATGCACACCGACTAAAGTAGGAGAAAGTGTTTTACACCTTTTGTAACTCCATAGCAGCCTGCTGCTATGGCTCTCATACTGAGACATCCTGTCTTGAATGTGGAGGGCCATGTGGGTGCCTCCTGTGTACACAGGGAGCAACAAGCCATGGTAGCCCCTCTTAAGTCTCCTGTAATTTGGTCTGAAATGGATTTTCAAGAAAAATGGCATAGCCCACTTGGGAGGGCTGTGGGGCTCTGGGGGTACAGACCATCATCCATCCAGGAGGTCTATGGAGATCTCAGGGTACAGACCATCATCCATCCAGGAGAGCTGTGGAGATCTGGGGGTACAGGCCATCATCCAGGAGGGCTGTGGAGATCTGGGGGTACAGGCCATCATCCAGGAGGGCTGTGGAGATCTGAGGGTACAGATCATCATCCAGGAGGGCTGTGGAGATCTGGGGGTACAGATCATCATCCAGGAGGGCTGTGGAGATCTGGGGATACAGACCATCATCCAGGAAGGCTGTGGAGATCTGGGGGTACAGAACATCATCCAGGAGGGCTGTGGAGATCTGGGGGTACAGAACATCATCCAGGAAGGCTGTGGAGATCTGGGGGTACAGAACATCATCCAGTAGGGCTGTGGAGATCTCAGGGCACAGACCATCATCCAGGAGGGCTGTGGAGATCTGGGGTACAGGCCATCATCCGGGAGGGCTATGGAGATCTGGGGGGTACAGACCATCATCCAGGAGGGCTGTGGAGATCTGGGGGTACAAGCCATCATCCAGGAGAGGGCAAGAGGTACCTCTGCAGAGTTGTCACTATAGATCTCGGAAGCCTCAGACTGAGCTGGGCATGAAAGACAGGAAAGAGGGGTCAGCCGAGCTGATAACTTTGTAGAAACGAGAATGAAGTATGAGCCATCGCCCCCAACAGGACTCCTCTGCTTGGACTAGTGCTGGTCTTTCAGTCTGAGAGGCTAAATGGAAAATCTTAAAAAACTATCTGTTCCTGCTCAGCCCCGCCAGGAGTCCAGATTTGTCCTGATGACTGGTGACCAGGATAATGGTGGAGCAATGATAAGTCTGACTTGAGAAACCCTCAGCAATCAAACTACAGTATTTATTTATTTATTTATTTATTTATTTATTTATTTATTTATTGAGGTTTATTGAGTCGGGATCTCACCTTATATCCCAGGCTGGCCTCCAACTCACCTTCCTCCTCTCTCAGCCTCTTAAGTGCTGGGATTACTAGGATGTGCCACCATACCTGGCTCAAAATGCATTTAACTAACAAGAATTATGTTTAAAATCTAGAAATAACTTAGGAGAAAATATGAAAAATGGATCCCAAATGGACAGGTTCTTCACTGACAACGGAGCAGCAAACAAGGAGAGGTGACTTCTGTGTGTCCAGGTGTGATGCAAGGAATGTCACATGTCAGACAAGGGGCCTGAAACACAGAGCTCCACAGACAGACACACACAGGGGAGCACTGGGCCCTTCTGGGTCTACAGTNTTTATGGGCCAGATAACATCTTAGAGATCCCGACTGAGTCAATAGCCATTAGTTCTCAAAAGTGGCCACTTGAACTTGTGTGAGTGGGTGTGTGTCCCAGAACGAAGCTGCCCATGGGCGTCAGATATGAGCTTCAAAGAATGAAAGAGAGCTTAAGAAACACACTCTCTGTTGGTCGAGGAGGGCGGAACTTTTGAAATCTTCAGTACTTCAGTTCTATTTGGGTTAAAACACTCTGGATGATTTGCTTGTTTTTGAGAAAATTTAACAGTGAAGGAGCCACTCGTGGATGCAAGTTGAGCTCAGGTGTCCGCTTCTCCCAGCACAGAAGACTCAAGCCCAGGCTCTGTTCTCCTGTCGGATCTTTTGAAGCTGAGGTAAGTAACATCCAGGAGCAACTCGCTACCTCCAGAGGTGCCGGCAAAGTTGAAGGCATAGTCTGTCTTGCAGTGTTTTCTCAAAGGCCATGGACTCATGTTGTCATAATGTGTTGTTACCACTCAGTCATTTGGGAAAGAAATCATTCTTGTTTGAACATGCCGCACAGATTCCACCAACTTTGTCCTCACACTGACTGAAAGCTGGAGCGGAAGGTCTCACCAGCAATGTCCAAAAGCTGAGAAATGGGTTCATTGGGATGACCAGTCATCAAATCTCTCTCGAGGTTGTTCCCGAGGTAGCAAGGTTCTGTGATGACCAAAGTCTTCCTAGCTCAGCCTGATAGGCACACTTGGAGCCTGTGATATGGCAGGTCTTCTTTGCTGCCTGTACCCATTCCAGAAGGTGGCCCTGGAGACATCAAATCAAGATGACAGCATAGGTAGGATCCTCTGCCAAGAGCCGCAGGACAGAGAGGAATTCTGAAAAGAGCCTGCGTTGTTCCTTATGCCCACCAGTACTGACCCTTGGATGGGCAGGCCCTAGGCAGACACTTCAGGTTGGACACTGAAGTCCGCTGAGCCTAAAAGCCACTGCCCTCTTCTGAGATGTGACGCTCCCAGAAGGACCAGGTGTCTACCTCACCCCAGCCTCCAACACAGCTGTCAAACTCAGTGCTGAAGCTTCTTTGTAATCACAGGACTCTGTCACCTTCCCCACCCCCATCAGCACATTTAATGGTGTTAAAGGGAAAGGAAATTACTTGTCCCCACAGCCAGTGCCTGACACTTTCATGAGTCATTTGTAATGAAGCTATTCTTTGGCTTTACTGGAGACCTTGATTCTGACCACTGTGAATAATTGTCAAAAAGGTGATTAATTAAATATTCACCACTCCCTATAAAATTGATCAACATATTACATTACGCTGCTCCAAAAGTTATTTTATTTCTTCATCTCCTTGCAATTCCATGCATTTAAACAAGCTTTAAACTGGAGCCATATAATTTACTGCATATTAATTATACATGCACACCGACTAAAGTAGGAGAAAGTGTTTTACACCTTTTGTAACTCCATAGCAGCCTGCTGCTATGGCTCTCATACTGAGACATCCTGTCTTGAATGTGGAGGGCCATGTGGGTGCCTCCTGTGTACACAGGGAGCAACAAGCCATGGTAGCCCCTCTTAAGTCTCCTGTAATTTGGTCTGAAATGGATTTTCAAGAAAAATGGCATAGCCCACTTGGGAGGGCTGTGGGGCTCTGGGGGTACAGACCATCATCCATCCAGGAGGTCTATGGAGATCTCGGGGTACAGACCATCATCCATCCAGGAGAGCTGTGGAGATCTGGGGGTACAGGCCATCATCCAGGAGGGCTGTGGAGATCTGGGGGTACAGCCATATCCAGGAGGGCTGTGGAGATCTGAGGGTACAGATCATCATCCAGGAGGGCTGTGGAGATCTGGGGATACAGACCATCATCCAGGAAGGCTGTGGAGATCTGGGGGTACAGAACATCATGCAGGAGGGCTGTGGATCTGGGGTACAAATCATGCAGGAGGGCTGTGGATCTGGGGATACAGACCATCATCCAGGAAGGCTGTGGAGATCTGGGGGCACAGATCATCATCCAGGAGGGCTGTGGAGATCTGAGGGATCATCCAGGAGGGCTGTGGAGATCTGGGGGTACAGATCATCATCCAGGAGGGCTGTGGATCTGGGGGTACAGAACATCATGCAGGAGGGCTGTGGATCTGGGGGTACAGAACATCATCCAGGAGGGCTGTGGAGATCTGGGGGTACAGAACATCATCCAGGAGGGCTGTGGAGATCTGGAGGTACAGATCATCATCCAGGAGGGCTGTGGATCTGGGGGTACAGACCATTATCCAGGAGGGCTGTGGAGATCTGGGGGTACAGAACATCATCCAGGAGGGCTGTGGAGATCTGGGGGTACAGAACATCATCCAGGAAGGCTGTGGAGATCTGGGGGTACAGAAATCATCCAGGAGGGCTGTGGAGATCTGGGGTACAGAACATCTATGCCAGGAGGGCTGTGGAGATCTGGGGTACAGGCCATCATCCGGAGGGCTTGGAGATCTGGGGGGTACAGACCATCATCCAGGAGGGCTGTGGAGATCTGGGGGTACAAGCCATCATCCAGGAGAGGGCAAGAGGTACCTCTGCAGAGTTGTCACTATAGATCTCGGAAGCCTCAGACTGAGCTGGGCATGAAAGACAGGAAAGAGGGGTCAGCCGAGCTGATAACTTTGTAGAAACGAGAATGAAGTATGAGCCATCGCCCCCAACAGGACTCCTCTGCTTGGACTAGTGCTGGTCTTTCAGTCTGAGAGGCTAAATGGAAAATCTTAAAAAACTATCTGTTCCTGCTCAGCCCCGCCAGGAGTCCAGATTTGTCCTGATGACTGGTGACCAGGAAAATGGTGGAGCAATGATAAGTCTGACTTGAGAAACCCTCAGCAATCAAACTACAGTATTTATTTATTTATTTATTTATTTATTTATTTATTTATTTATTGAGGTTTATTGAGTCGGGATCTCGCCTTATATCCCAGGCTGGCCTCCAACTCACCTTCCTCCTCTCTCAGCCTCTTAAGTGCTGGGATTACTAGGATGTGCCACCATACCTGGCTCAAAATGCATTTAACTAACAAGAATTATGTTTAAAATCTAGAAATAACTTAGGAGAAAATATGAAAAATGGAACCCAAATGGACAGGTTCTTCACTGACAACGGAGCAGCAAACAAGGAGAGGTGACTTCTGTGTGCCCAGGTGTGACGCAAGGAATGTCACATGTCAGACAAGGGGCCTGAAACACAGAGCTCCACAGACAGACACACACAGGGGAGCACTGGGCCCTTCTGGGTCTACAGTGGGGCTTCAGGTTCAACCTACACCTTGAGCCCTTATTGTGGATTAAAGTTCCCAACCCAGAGCCCAGGCCTCTGAGGACTGTAGTCAGAGCACATGTGGATCCACCTGCATCCTGGATGTCCTTGGAGGAAGCTCTTTGAACATAGATTACTGATTTCATTGAAGTAGTCAATCACACCCCCACCCCACCTCAAACCACAGGATGTTAAAGTGCCATTGAG
This sequence comes from Rhizomys pruinosus, assembly GCA_009823505.1. Taxonomy (NCBI): domain Eukaryota; kingdom Metazoa; phylum Chordata; class Mammalia; order Rodentia; family Spalacidae; genus Rhizomys; species Rhizomys pruinosus. Next base: position 105,559 of record VZQC01003291.1, read on the forward strand.
TGGACATCGCAGATAAAAAAAAATGATGAGCCAAAAAAAGATAATATTTCCACTTGAACAAACTTGCTGTCTGTAGGCTTGATCGCATGAAGCTAGGCCGGTCCAGCAGATTTCAGCATCAGCTACAGGAATGAATCCCACAAAGGGACTGAGTTTAATCATCCAATCCCAGACTGTATTGATTTTGGGACTACTTGCAATGACTATATAAATAAGCCATTTCTTTGCCACTGTATCTGCAGCCGGTCATGAACCCAGAACCTTCACAACCTGGTCCACAGTGAATTATGCCCTGCAGAAATAAATTAATAAAACTAACACAGCCAGGCTTCTCCACCAACTTATTTTCACGTTTCAAGAGCTTAAAAATATAAAATCAATAATCATTTAGTCATAAGGGTAAATGAAGCGACATAACATCAAAGTCTACCCTTTAGCCATTCAAGCCGTCCTGGGCGATTCATCTCGTCAAAAGGTGGTAGTAATAATCCTTTCCACTCGGAGACAAGCGGCCACACAGCTGCAGCATTATCCTAGAGTAAACAACTTGGGAGAAAATATTAAAAATCAATATCTGTTTCCTTCTATCAGACCAGATGGCATCCATCATAAATCCGGCTGGTAAAGAGTTCTTGGGGTTGGTACCCAGAGTGAGGAACCCAACAGAATTAATGACGTGAGATGGAGACAGTGTTCGATGCGCTGGGGGAGCCAGGCTGGTGTTCTTCAGAAATGCAGGATTTTGCAATCGCAAAAATTTGCTGAAATTATAATTATGGAAAAAAATCTATTGTAGCTATAGGGTATCAAGAAGTAATTGCTAGCCCTGTACATAAAAATGCAAACAGCGGCTTTCAATATCCCTGCGAGGGATGGCAGGAGTTTGATGTGTTTGCTGGGCCATGCAGTCCTTCAGCTGGTCACTCATGGACCATGGTGAGCCCCAGCCTCTCCATCTGAGAACCTATCATGTTGTCCCACGTCACCTTCTTGCCATGATGCCTGTGGAAAATCAGAACAGACTCTCCTCTGATCCCAGCCACCCACACACATACAAAAAAGAATAGTGGCTGTTCTGTCACCAGTGGAGTCCACGATGAGGGAAAAGGGAGAGCCACAGGCACCCTGTGTGCCTTTCATAGTCTGTGCCTCCCATAGCCTTGCCTTCCACACTGTGCACCTTGCACACTGTGCACCTTCCACACCATGCACCTTCCACCCTCTGTGCCTTCCCCAGTGTTTGAGTTCTACAGCAAGCACATTCCATGTAGAGTTTGCCTTCTACAGTGTGTGCTTTCCACAATGCCAGGTCCAGGACCCATTCCCTCAGAAGCAGAAGCCAAGAGACATGTCTGCCCTGCACAGGAGAAGACCCCAGAACATACCAGCTACTCTCAAAGGAAAACAAGGTTGGGAGTCCCTTCTACAAATCAGCCTCACACTTAAGGATCTGGCTAAATTCTATTATTTATGAAAAATGGGACTTTACAACTATTACTAGTGAATGACTTACCATCTGTCAATATTACCAGAATGTGTGCAACACACGCATAAACGTTGACATGTACAAACATGTACACAGAGAGAAACCCAAGTACACACCTGAATGCATAAATAAATGCAAACATATACATACATGTACACACATGTACATATACACGAAACACACTTCATACACACACAGTGCATCAGCACTTGGAAAGTACTAAATTCTTGGCCACAGTCACTTCCTAGAGTCCCACAACACACCCTCCTCTGTTACCTATGCTTGGACCTCAGTGGCCACTGTGCAGTCATCACCTTTGTCTGGACCTCAGTGGCCACTGTGCAGTCATCACCTGTGCCTGGACCTCAGTGTGCACTGCGCAGTTCTCACCTGTGCCTGGACCTCAGTGCCCATTGCGCAGTCATCACTTTTGTCTGGACCTCAGTGCCCACTGCGCAGTCCTCACCTTTGCCTGGACCTCAGTGCCCACTGAGCAGTCATCACTTGTGCCTGGACCTCAGTGTGCACTGCGCAGTCATCACCTGAGCCTGGACCTCAGTGCCCACTGTGCAGTCATCACTTTTGTCTGGACCTCAGTGCCCACTGCTCAGTCGTCACCTGTGCCTGGACCTCAGTGCCCACTGCTCAGTTGTCACCTGGACCTGGACCTCAGTGCGCACTGCTCAGTCATCACCTGTGCCTGGACCACAGTGCCCACTGCGCAGTCATCACCTGTGCCTGGACCTCAGTGCCCACTGCGCAGTCGTCACCTGTGCCTGGACCTCAGTGCCCACTGCGCAGTCGTCACCTGTGCCTGGACCTCAGTGCCCACTGCGCAGTCGTCACCTGTGCCTGGACCTCAGTGCGCACCTGCACAGTCGTCACCTGTGCCTGGATCTCAGTGCCCACTGCGCAGTCGTCAACTGTGCCTGGACCTCAGTGAGTACTGTGTAGTCGTCACCTGTGCCTGGACCTCAGTACCCACTGTGCAGTCATCACCTGTGTCTGGACCTCAGTGCGCACTGCACAGTCATCACCTGTGCCTGGACCTCAGTGCACATTGCACAGTCGTCACCTGTGCTTGGACCTCATTGTGCACTGCTGAGTCATCACCTGTACCTGGACCTCACTGTGCACTGCTCAGTCGTCACCTGGACCTGGACCTCAGTGAGCACTGCACAGTCATCACCTGTGCCTGGACCTCAGTGAGCACTGAGCAGTCATCACCTGTGCCTGGACCTCAGTGCCCACTGCGCAGTCATCACCTGTGCCTGGAACTCAGTACGCACTGCACAGTCATCACCTGTGCCTGGACCTCAGTGAGCACTGAGCAGTCGTCACCTGTGCCTGGACCTCAGTGCCCACGGCGCATTCATCACCTGTGCCTGGACCTCAGTGCACACTGAGCAGTCGTCACCTGTGCCTGGATCTCAGTGCCCACTACTCAGTCCTCACCTGTGCCTGTACCTCAGTGTGCACTGAGCAGTCGTCACCTGTGCCTGGACCTCAGTGCACACTGAGCGGTCGTCACCTGTGCCTGGACCTCAGTGCCCACTGCGCAGTCGTCACCTGTGCTGGACCTCAGCGCCCGCTGCACAGTCGTCACCTGTGCCTGGACCTCAGTGCCCACTGCACAGTCATCACCTGTGCCTGGACCTCAGTGCCTGCTGCTCAGTCGTCACCTGTGCCTGGACCTCAGTGCCTGCTGCGCAGTCATCACCTGTGCCTGGACCTCAGTGCCCACTGTGCAGTCATCACCTGTGCCTGGACCTCAGTGAGCACTGAGCAGTCGTCACCTGTGACTGGACCTCAGTGATCACTGCACAGTCGTCACCTGTGCCTGGACCTCAGTGCACACTAAGCAGTCATCACCCATGCCTGGACAACAGTGCACACTGCGCAGTCGTCACCTGTGCCTGGACCTCAGTGCGCACTGCACAGTCATCACCTGTGCCTGGACCTCAGTGAGTACTGAGCAGTCATCACCTGTGCCTGGACCTCAGTGAGCACTGAGAAGTCGTCACCTGTGCCTGGACCTCAGTGCCCACTACTCAGTCCTCACCTGTGCCTGTACCTCAGTGTGCACTGAGCAGTCGTCACCTGTGCCTGGACCTCAGTGCGCACTGCACAGTCATCACCTGTGCCTGGACCTCAGTGAGCACTGAGCAGTCATCACCTGTGCCTGGACCTCAGTGAGCACTGAGCAGTCATCACCTGTGCCTGGACCTCAGTGCCCACTACTCAGTCCTCACCTGTGCCTGTACCTCAGTGTGCACTGAGCAGTCGTCACCTGTGCCTGGACCTCAGTGCACACTGAGCAGTCGTCACCTGTGCCTGGACCTCAGTGCCCGCTGCACAGTCGTCACCTGTGCTGGACCTCAGCGCCCGCTGCACAGTCGTCACCTGTGCCTGGACCTCAGTGCCCGCTGCACAGTCATCACCTGTGCCTGGACCTCAGCGCCCGCTGCACAGTTGTCACCTGTGCCTGGACCTCAGTGCCCGCTGCGCAGTCATCACCTGTGCCTGGACCTCAGTGCCTGCTGCTCAGTCATCACCTGTGCCTGGACCTCAGTGCCTGCTGCTCAGTCATCACCTGGACCTGGATCTCAGTGCCCGCTGTGCAGTCATCACCTGTGCCTGGACCTCAGTGCCCGCTGTGCAGTCATCACCTGTGCCTGGACCTCAGTGCGCACTGAGCAGTCGTCACCTGTGCCTGGACCTCAGTGCCCACTGCACAGTCGTCACCTGTGCCTGGACCTTAGTGCACACTGAGCAGTCGTCATCTGTGCCTGGACATCAGTGCACACCGCGCAGTCATCACCTGTGCCTGGACCTCAGTGCGCACTGAGCAGTCGTCACCTGTGCCTGGACCTCAGTGCCCACTGCATAGTCGTCACCTGTGCCTGGACCTCAGTGAGTACTGAGCAGTCGTCACCTATGCCTGGACATCAGTGCACAATGCACAGTCATCACCTGTGCCTGGACCTCAGTGCACACTGCGCAGTCGTCACCTATGCCTGGACGTCAGTGCACACTGTACAGTCATCACCTGTGCCTGGACCTCAGTGAGCACTGCTCAGTCATCACCTGTGCCTGGACCTCAGTGTGCACTGAGCAATCGTCACCTGTGCCTGGACCTCAGTGAACACTGAACAGTCATCACCTATGCCTGGATGTCAGTGCACACTGTGCAGTTGTCACCTGTGCCTGGACCTCAGTGAGCACTGCGCAGTCGTCACCTGTGCCTGGACCTCTGTGCCCACTGCACAGTCAACACCTGTGCCTGGACCTCAGTGCGCACTGAGCAGTCATCACCTGTGCCTGGACCTCAGTGCCCGCTGTGCAGTCATCACCTGTGCCTGGACCTCAGTGCGCACTGAGCAGTCGTCACCTGTGCCTGGACCTCAGTGCCCACTGCACAGTCGTCACCTGTGCCTGGACCTTAGTGCACACTGAGCAGTCGTCATCTGTGCCTGGACATCAGTGCACACCGCGCAGTCATCACCTGTGCCTGGACCTCAGTGCGCACTGAGCAGTCGTCACCTGTGCCTGGACCTCAGTGCCCACTGCATAGTCGTCACCTGTGCCTGGACCTCAGTGAGTACTGAGCAGTCGTCACCTATGCCTGGACATCAGTGCACAATGCACAGTCATCACCTGTGCCTGGACCTCAGTGCACACTGCGCAGTCGTCACCTATGCCTGGACGTCAGTGCACACTGTGCAGTCATCACCTGTGCCTGGACCTCAGTGAGCACTGCGCAGTCATCACCTGTGCCTGGACCTCAGTGTGCACTGAGCAATCGTCACCTGTGCCTGGACCTCAGTGAACACTGAACAGTCATCACCTATGCCTGGATGTCAGTGCACACTGTGCAGTTGTCACCTGTGCCTGGACCTCAGTGAGCACTGCGCAGTCGTCACCTGTGCCTGGACCTCTGTGCCCACTGCACAGTCAACACCTGTGCCTGGACCTCAGTGCGCACTGAGCAGTCATCACCTGTGCCTGGACCTCAGTGCCCACTGTGCAGTCGTCACCTGTGCCTGGACCTCAGTGCACACTGCACAGTCGTCACCTGTGCCTGGACCTCAGTGTGCACTGTGCAGTCATCACCTGTGCCTGGACTTCAGTGCACACTGCACAGTCATCACCTGTGCCTGGACCTCAGTGTGCACTGTGCAGTCATCATCTGTGCCTGGACCTCAGTGCGCACTGCGCAGTCATCACCTGTGCCCGGACCTCAGTGCGCACTGCACAGTCGTCACCTGTGTCTGCACCTCGGTGCGCACTGCGCAGTCATCACCTGTGCCTGGACCTCGGTGCCCACTGCGCAGTTGTCACCTGTGCCTGGACCTTGGTGCCCACTGCTCAGCTGTCACCTGGACCTGGACCTCAGTGTGCACTGTGCAGTCGTCACCTGTGGCTGGACCTCAGTGAGCACTGCTCAGTCATCACCTGTGCCTGGACCTCAGTGTGCACTGCACAGTCGTCACCTGTGCCTGGACCTCTGTGCCCACTGCGCAGTCATCACCTGTGCCTGGACATCAGTGCACACCTGCTCAGTCGTCACCTGTGCCTGGACCTCAGTGCGCACTGCGCAGTCATCACCTGTGCCTGGACCTCAGTGGCCGCTGTGCAGTCATCACCTGTGCCTGGACCTCAGTGCACACTGTGCAGTCGTCACCTGTGCCTGGACCTCAGTGCACACTGTGCAGTCATAACTTGTGCCTGAAACTCAGTGCCCACTGCACAGTCATCACCTGTGCTCGACCTCAGTGCACACTGAGCAGTCGTCACCTGTGCCTGGACCTCAGTGTGCACCTGCTCAGTCATCACCTGTGCCTGGACCTCAGTGAGCACTGCACAGTCATCACCTGTGCCTGGACCTCAGTGAGCACTGAGCAGTCATCACCTGTGCCTGGACCTCAGTGCCCACTGCGCAGTCATCACCTGTGCCTGGACCTCAGTGCCCACTGCACAGTCGTCACCTGTGCCTGGAACTCAGTGCCCACTGTGCATTCGTCACCTGTGCCTGGACCTCAGTGCCCACTGCACAGTCGTCACCTGTGCCTGGACCTCAGTGCGCACCTGTGCAGTAGTCACCTGTGCCTGGACCTCAGTGCCCACTGTGCAGTCGTCACCTGTGCCTGGACCTCAGTGCCCACTGCACAGTCGTCACCTGTGTCTGGCCCTCAGTGCGCACCTGCACAGTCGTCACCTGTGCCTGGACCTCAGTGTGCACCTGCGCAGTAGTCACCTGTGCAGTAGTCACCTGTGCCTAGACCTCAGTGCCCACTGTGCAGTCGTCACCTGTGCCTGGACCTCAGTGCCTACTGTGCAGTCGTCACGTGTGCCTGAACCTCAGTGCCCACTGCGCAGTCGTCACCTGTGCCTGGATCTCACTGCCCACTGCACAGTCGTCACCTGTGTCTGGACCTCAGTGTGCACTGCGCATTCGTCTCCAGTGCGCAGTCATCACCTGTACCTGGACCTCAGTGTCCATTGCACATTTCTCTCTTGTGCCTGGATCTCAGTGTGCACTGCTCAGTCATAACCTGTGCCTGGACCTCAGTGCGCACCTGCACAGTCGTCACCTGTACCTGTACCTCATTGCGCACTGCTCAGTCGTCACCTGTGCCCGGACCTCAGTGTGCACTGTGTGCAGTCATCACCTGTGCCTGGACCTCAGTGCACACCTGCTCAGTCCTCACCTGTGCAGGACCTCAGTTCCCAATAGGCAGTCGTCACCTGTGCCTGGACTTCAGTGCCCACTACACAGTCATCACCTGTGCCTGGACCTCAGTGTGCACCTGTGCAGTCGTCACCTGTGCCTGGACCTCAGTGTCCACTGTGCAGTTGTCACCTGTGCCTGGACCTCATTGCGCACTGCTCAGTCATCACCTGGACCTGGACCTCAGTGTCCACTGCGCATTTCTCACCTGTGCCTGGACCTCAGTGTGCACTGCTCAGTCGTCACCTGTGCCTGGGCCTCAGTGCACACCTGCGCAGTCGTCACCTCTGCCTGGACCTCAGTGCGCACCTGCGCAGTCATCGCCTGTACCTGGACCTCAGTGCGCACCTGCGCAGTCGTCACCTGTGCCTGGACCTCAGTGCCCACCGCGCAGTCATCACCTGTGCCTGGACCTCAGCGCCCACCACGCAATCGTCACCTGTGCCTGGATCTCAGTGCGCATATGCGCAGCATCTCCCCTTGCCGTACTGGCATCTTCTGAACCAGCTTCTATCTTAGTAAGCAGCTCCCCCCCACCCAAGGTCTCCAGAGCAAATCTCTGTTCCAAAAAACGAGTTTGAGTATTTGTCTTTTGATTTTTTTGTGGTCTGTTTGGATTCTCTCCTCCCTCCATCAGGGATAGTAGGGTGTATCCATGGCCCCTCATTCCTGCTGGGCCCAGGACTCTGTGAACAGGAAGATAAGTCAGCTAGTAGCAAAGTCCTCACCATGGCCTGGGGACTGAAGTTCAACCAACCCAACTTCTCTGCCATTTTGAAGATTTCATTTTGGGTTCTGCTTTCTTTTTCTCGATGCCATGGATTAAACATGGGGCTTCATACATGCCAGATAAGGGCAGTACCACCATGCCACCCAGCCAGTCATTGCTTTGGTGTTATTTACCCTGGGGACATGACTATCCCTGTTCCTTTTCCCTGGTATGTGTCAGCTTCATCTTGGTCCCCGTCATAGCTAAGAGAACATCTATGTGGCTCTTGATTCTCAGTTGGAAAATTCACACCTATCCTCAGCCAGGATATCACTTGGAGGCTGTGTGGAACAGACAGCACAGACCTCCAGGGTGTGGCCCAGATGGCAGAGGCCACCTTCTCCAGGACCCGGCCTTCCTATTCTCTATGGCTTTACGTGACTGCAGCTGCATATATTCCAAAGGCCACATAAGTTTGAAGCAAACTGCGAATCTCACCTAACAGCCTAACTGGCATTCTCCTCATAAAGACCTAGCCACCCAAGAGCCCTCTGGCTTGGCATTTGGAAGGTCTGCGTGTTAGATAGATGCTGGCTTGCCCTCAGCCCTGGAACTCAGGCAGCACTGTGGCTGTTATTCTGAATGTAGCGTCTTCTGCGGACTTGGGTAGCAGAGCCCATGTCACGCACTTATCCCATGGTGCACTATAAACAAATGAAAACCTGCACTATTCCTCCTTGGAAGCTTTACTTTGCTGGCATGTACATCATTCTCTGTGGAACTGTGAACAGGATCGGAAATGGGACTTTCTCAGAGAAAGGTCTAGAAAAGCTCATCCTTCACCCTGATGCAAAACTTTACTTCTCAAACACTTGGAGGATGTGACAGGCCTCTCAACATCATGAAAAAGTGTCACCATCAACGGCTGAGGCCATCCATCAGGTGCACGGTCTCCAAGGCCTCCCAAGTGCAGGGCATTCATTGAATCCCCGCCTTTTAGGGAACATTCACTCAACACGCTGCTTGGTGGCCATCAAGAAAGGGAACTCTTTAATTCTCTATGTTGCTAAGAGACTGTACTTAATGTTGGAAAATTTTCCATTTTTATCAGATGTATTATTTTTTTCCCTGGCAGCCAAGACCCTGATATCTGCCAAAAGGTGCAAAATATGACTTTTATAAAGAGAAATCACAGTGTCACAAAGACATTGGTTCCGCCTTTCTGGAGATAGATCTGCAGAAATCTAGTCAGTTAATGTGCCTTCAGCAGAGTTTAGTAATCGTGGTTGGTTATTCTTGTTAGAGATGATTATCTACTTACACTTAGTAATAAAACAGTTAACAACAGGATTATCTATGCAGCAGAGAGTATTTTCACTTACACTGTGACATTGACTGAACATAATAAACATTGAGATCTCCATCTCCCAGAGCATTATTGAGCTAAGTGACATCTTTATTGTCCTGTGAAGTTTGATGAGAAGTAAGTTCAGCCTAATGGTCTCAGGCCATGCAGACTCACTGAAGGTGTCGCTGTCCACAGTGCAAATCACTTGAGCTCCCTGTCTTGCATGAAAGCCTGTGTGCTCACTGGGGAGAATTCCACAGGACGCAATTAACTCTCCCTGGTTCTGGCTGTGGACAGAGTGCATTCAGGGCCCTGCCTCCTCCCTGGGCATGCCTGGGAGTGCAGAGCTGGGCACGGCATTTTATGGTCAGTGTGGCGACAACAGCAGTGTGGAATGTGCTGCTGAGGGAGGCTGTGGACAGAGATGCCAGGCTGTCCGCAGGGAGGGCACAGGAGGGAAAACAGAGGGCAGGCTCTCAGCACTGTGCAGCCCCACCGGGCTTTTCTTGGGATGCGCCATGGAGTTCTATGGACCTTGATAGAGGCCCATGTCTGCTTCATCACATTGTCTCCCAAACTGGATTTGGAAGCTTAGATGAAATGGAAAACCTCAAAGACCGTGAAAATTTCTAATAACCAGACCAGAGGAAGTCTGGGTGTTTTTTAAAAAAATCCTTCCAGTGACTAAATGCCAGTCCAAGCTGCCTCTGTCATCATCTTTATCATGGCTGACATCTGATCAGCAGTCACCCCTGGGTTCAGTAGACACCCCTGAGAGTTGATGAAGCCACACTTGACACTCCAGAATGGCCTCTTTTTAAATTTTAGTTATTATTTTATTGTTTATGTGTATGAGTGTATTGCCCATATGTGTGCAAGTGCACCATGTCATACATTGCCCATGGAGTCCACAGAGGTCAAAAGAAGGCTTTGGATCCCCTGGAACTGGAGTTAGCATGGGTTAGTACAGTTGTCAGCTGCCACGTGGGTGCTGGGAATCAAACCCAGGTCCTCTACAAGAGCAGCCAGTGCTCTTAACCTCTGAGCCATCTCTCCAGCCCCTGGAGTGGCTTCTTATTACACACAGATACCCTGATAGGAGATTGTTGATTTGTAGTGTTGCTGCGACAGCATTAGTCCCTCCCTTTCTGCAGTTTGACATGCATGATCATGTGCTGCTGAACAATGAGCGTTTCTTCTCAGACTTATGTTATTCGATGAGCCTATGGATGTATGGACATCATGGGCTTTCCCAGCACTAACCCAGATGTAACAGCCTGCTAAGAGCTCAGCTGTGTACTACATACATGTGACACAGCCTGCTAAGCAGGAGAAATGACACAGCCAAAGACCTGGTCCTCAAGGGCCAAATGAGACTGTTATCAAATAGCAAGGTATGGGGGACACAGGAAGCTTGCTGGGGTTTTTTGTTTTGTTTTGTTTTGTTTTTTGTTTTTATCAATAGAAGGATGAAGCTTCCATGTTTCCTTTAATTCTTCATGGTACTGAAGGAGTCAAACTCAGGGCCTCATGCATCCTGCTTGTGTAGATTTGAATAAAGGAATGGTCCCCATAGGCTAATGTATTTAAATGCTGTGTCCCAGTTGGGGGCCTTCTTTATAGCAACCTTACTAGAGGGAGTGTGTCCCTGGGGGTGGACTTTGCAAGTTCATAGCCTGGTCTCATCTCCTGCTCATTCAAAACTTCATGTACAAGCTTGGGGTTGTACACTCTCAGCTTCTTAGACCAGCTGCCCTGCCTGCTGCTTGCCATTGTTCCTGTTCATCTCAGGGTGTTCTACCACAGCAAGAGAAAAGTAACTAATGCACTAACCTGTGCTCTGCCAGCAAGCTACATCCTAGCTTAGTAAGCAGAAGGAATATATCCAAAATATCCAAAATAATGATAGTCAGTGTCTAACAGGAAATGTAAGCCAGGAGCACAGGTACATCTAGTATGACAAAAGAAACAGGTCTCTCCTCAATGGAATAAAAGATGGTTTATTCTGGAACCTGTACATGCATGGCTGCAGAACACAGACTTAGGTTTCCCAAATGATGCGTTCCAATGACGTACTAATTCCACGAAGCTTTTACACAAACAGAACAGGAAGGTCATAAATCAAGACACTTTTCAAACGCATTAGTGGAAACAGATAAGTAGGTTTCCAGCTAAGCTGGGGATGTGGCATCTACATTGTGGGGCTTAGACACCATCTTACAGTATTCTTAGCGTGCAGGTTGTGGAAGCTCCTGGCCTGCTAAGTTAATAGGTTTCAAAAGGTTTCACCTAGTGGTCACAATGAGGTTACATCAGATACAGAGGTCCCCGGGAATGGCTGGTTAGGAGGCCAAAGACAGCCCAAGGAAAATGGGCATTGGGCTCTGGACCTGCAGCCTTCCAGCCAAGCTCTCCATGGTCCCCAAAGTTCTCATTAGTACATCAGCTTTGCAGAGGCTTCAGTGGAAGGGGCTGTTCCATTCCAGGAATGTTCGTTTGCTCACACTATCATAACCACGTAGGCTGTACCATGGAGAACTCACTGAAAGCATGGTGCAAACAGGTCAGTCCACAAATACAAACAGGAAGCACGTGGCAGTGTGGGGTGATGGAGGCTGCATGGCCCCAGGAGGCAGGAAGCTTCAGCTCTATGCAGTTTTATGAGACAAATGTCATAGATGTAGTTTACCCTTGGTGGAAAATGTCAGCTACAGTCCATGACTTAATTTTATTTTTTAAGATGATTTTAGCTTCCTCTTCTGGTATCAAGCACTCCATGATCCCTGGGCTACCATGCAAACATGGCCAAGTTTAAGGACTATACAACACACAGTACTGAGAAATGCCACAGAAAACAGCACTGAGTGCCCCAGTCACAGAGATGCAACCCCAAGGTCCTGAAGAACATGGTTTGGGAAGAAGCACAAGAAAAGCCTAAAGAAGATGCAGCAATGTGAAGGCAACTGGGCTCCTCCCAAGCTATAAAGGACCCCAACCACAAGCTCTGCTGACCTGCTTCCATCACCCCACTCAACCTTTCAAAACAAGCTGTGATCTCAGGGCTCCTGACTGAAGTTGCAGGAGAGCCCACCAGATGCCAGGAAGGCCAAACGGAGGCTGACACTGCAGCTCCAGCTCAGGCCCAGCCATCAGGAGCAGCTTGGGTCCCCAAAGCTGCCCAGCACTGTGAAGGCCTGTAGTAAGGGCCACTGTATACCAAGGTAAAGAGAGATGGACTGGTGTGTACACACACACACACACACACACACACACACACACACACGCAGTTGGCTTGTACCTTGTGCTGTTTTCATAAATAAACTTGAGGCTGATCTGTTAAAACAAAAAGCATTTGTTATATATAAGCACCATTTGTTTTAGACTCAAAGTCATTGATCTTCCACCCAGTTTGCTATGCTATATATTTCCACTAAATATTTAGAATAAAATCTACCTGAGAACCAGATGAAGCTTCTAAAGGCAAAGGCATCTGTATGGGAAGTGAAAGCTCACTGCATGGACTTAATCACACTCCATGCTAGAGGAAAGCATAGCTTAGAAGGCGGAGGGAAAGTGAACAGGTGCCAACGAAGGAGAAGCCGAGAAGCGGAGCAGAGTCTGGGCTGACTGCCTGTGAGCAGCATTCATGGAAAGTCTGTGCGTGTGCATATGATCAAGCAGAAATGGTTCCATCAGAGTATTTGGAAACAATGTATAAATTAAGAAGCACAAATACCTTTTGACCCAGTGATCCCAGAACTGCACTTTAGCCAGTAGATGAAGGAACATATGTGTGAGGAAGGAAGGAATGTATGTGTGAAGAGGGAAGGGACATGTGTGAGACAGAAGGATCTCAGCAAACAAACAGCATCTGAGAGTGACACAGTGCCCTTCATCCAGAGATGGATGAGTGAGTTATGTTATTCTCATTTTATGACATGGAAAAGGATGCAAACACTGTATTAGTAACAGAGCTACAGATGTGGAAGGATAGGCCAGGGCATCCGCACCGTCAACAAGGCATTGTATCAAAGTGAAGCAGGGCATCATGGAGAAGTGTGGGGCCTCAGAGAGCGCCAACCATGCACCAGGCACCTGTGCACACTGGAAGCCCAAGAAATAGGGACATCATGTTGAAAAAATACAGAATATTTTTCCAATTTGATGACAACTGGGAACATACAAATGAAAGTCACCAGAGTTCAGTGGAGATCAACACAGAGAAAGAGAGCTGAGTAGGAAACAAAGATCACAATGACTGGACTTCCAAGAACCTGCCCTTGAAAGAAGGAGAAAAATCTATCAAGTGCTGCACAGAAAACCTCAACCAACTCTATAGCCAGGAAATGTTCTCGAAATGTGACAAAACAAAGATTTTCCAAGATAAATAATTCTGAGTGAAATTATACACAGTGGACAGGCACCACAAGAAACATTAATAACAGATACCTGCTTCCTGATTGAGCAATGCTCCATGAAGACTCCGCCATTTCCAGAGACCCAGGGATGGCGACCGCAGCATACACAAAGAAGCCATCTTGTCACTTACATTCCTTAGAACATTATTGGCTACCTAAATTGGGAAAGTATCAACAGACTCTGAGGACGGCTTCCCACCTGTGCATTAGGGCAGGTCTGCATCCCACCTGTGCATTAGGGCAGGTCTGCATCCCACCTGTGCATTAGGGAAGGTCTACATCCCACCTGTGCATTAGGGAAGGTCTGCTTCCCACCTGTGCATTAGGGAAGGTCTGCATCCCACCTGTGCATTAGGGAAGGTCTGCTTCCCACCTGCGCATTAGGGAAGGTCTGCATCCCACCTGTGCATTGGGAAGGGTCCGCATCTCACCTGTGCATTAGGGCAGGTCTGCATCCCACCTATGCATTAGGGAAGGTCTTCATCCCACCTGTGCATTGGGAAGGGTCCGCATCTCACCTGTGCATTAGGGCAGGTCTGCATCCCACCTATGCATTAGGGAAGGTCTTCATCCCACCTGTGCATTGGGAAGGTCTGCATCCCATCTGTGCATTGGGAAGGTCTGCATCCCACCTGTGCATTAGAGAAGGTCTGCATCCCACCTGTGCATTAGGGAAGGTCTGCATCCCACTTGTGCATTAGGGGAGGTCTGCATCCCACCTGTGCATTGGGGAAGGCCTGCATCCCACCTCTGCATTAGGGAATGTCCACATCCCACCTGTGCATTAAGTGAAAAGCTGAGATGAGATCTCTTGCATAATATCTAATGTGCGTCCCATCAAGTTGAAAGTAAGTTTCCTAAAATTTGGGAACTCTAGCATAGTGTAAAAAGTTTTAGCAAATATGATTATAATGGAGATTCAGTAATAGTTTTCCAACTCATTTCTAAACATTGTCTTTCATCCTTTGAGAACTATCTGCTCATTTTGTTAGCCAGTTTATTCACTGAGTCATTTGATTTCTTATGGTTTAGTTCTTATGAGTTTTTGTACATGCTAGATATTAATCCTCTGTCAGGGGTCAGCTTACAAACACCCTGTCCTTGTCTCTTTACCTAATTAACTGTTTCCTTTGTTGTAAAGTAGCTTTTTAATTTCACAAGGTCCCATTTGTTGATAATTGGCCTCATTTCCTGAGCAAGCAGTATCTGAAGGGAATGATTTGGGATATATTCAACTTACAGAATATACGTGTGTAGAAGCTTAAAAAACAAAACATGAAAATTCTCAGCTTCAAAAGGTAAAGAATGTCAAAGGAAGAAAACAGATGAAAGAAACAGCAGGACAGTTGACATGAACTAAGAGATGAGAGCTACACTGAGCATAAATGAGCTAAAAGCCCGATTAAAAGCAGGAGTGTTTAGACCTGATAGTAAAGCAAGACCCACCTATGTCCTGTCTGTATAATAAGCTTCTGTGTGAAATCACGGCTAGGGTGAAATGAGAGGACAGAAAGGGTCACTGTCCCAAAGTAATCACAAGAAAGCTGAAGTGACCGTAAGACCAAAGAGGCCCTAGGAGTAGAACTAACCCTCATACACAGAAGGGAATTTAAGGATGACGAAGGGCTGAGTAGTCAAGAGGACATGACAATCCCAAGACTTCATAAACACAGTAAAAATGAATTAGGATACATAAGGCAATTTGCTGTCCAGCAGATGAATGGATAAGGAAAGCATGGAACCAATACACAACTGGGTTCTATTCATCCATAGAGAAAAACGAAATCAGGCATTTGCAGGAAATGGATGGAACTAGCAATTATTTTATTAACCAAAGTACCCCAGACTCAGAAGATAAAGTCAGCATGCTGGTTCTGCACCTTGCTTGTGTATGTGTGGCTGTAGGTCATAAAACAAGACAGAGTAGAGTCTTAAAGAAGGAATGGTCTACACGTGGCCTGGAAGCAGAATGGGGGGAGGCTGGAGGCTGGGGAGGGGGAGTAGGGCAGGGAAGATCAGCAGTGGGAGTCCTTACCTCGCATGCTGGTTTGGAAAGCCCCATGAGTGGGGACAGGGCCTGAGCCTGGCACAGTCAGCCACATAACACTGTTTCCAGCAAGGAGCAGAGTAATCATGCAGAACCCAACAAGGCACAGAAAGCCTAGCAGAGTCTCCAGGCAGCTCCGCACACTGACTTGCATGGAATACTCACCTGAAAGGGAAATCCATGTACCTCAGGGGAACTGAACCTTCCCCCAAATAGATCGCACAATGAGCTCAGTGAAGTCAGGACATTCTCTGACAGGATGGTCCCAAGCCAGCAAAAAATACAGATAAGTTTTAAAAGTTACATGATCTTGAAGTTAATCCAAGTGTGTATAAGTGACCTAGTGTGTCAGATAAGAGATCCAGAGCAAAGTGAAAGTAGAAAACAGTTAAATTTAGTAAAACAGATATGGAAAATAAACATAAAACCTTCCTGGCTTTAGCTAGAGCTGAGCTTAGAAAGACAAGTGTTGGCCTGGGCTACTCAGTTTAGAAAAGAAGAGGGCTGACCCTGTCTTGAAAAGACCAAAAAATAAAATAAAATAGAAAATAAGAGGGCTGCGGTAGACCTCTCCGGTGAGGTGCCTGGGTAGGACGAGCAAGACTCTGGGATGAATCTCCAGTCTAGGGAGGGAGGGAGGGAGGGAGGGGGGTAGGGAGGAGTGCGGGAGGGTAGGGAGTGGCGGCGGGAAAGAGAGCTTGGTGTAAAGACGGAACGGAAGGAGATGAATGGAGCGACCAGGAAGGAAGGAAGGAAGGAAGGAAGGAAAGAAGGGACTAAGAGATGAATCAAAAGCCTGATGAGCACTATAGCTCACGCCTGTATTCCCAGCCCTCAGGAGGTTGAGACAGGAGAACTGCCACAAGTTGGAGGCCAACCTGGGTTACATAGTCAATATCACACCAGCCTGGGCAACAGAGTGAGACTCTGCTTATAATTAACTGATTAGTTAGTTATTTTAATTTAATGCCTAGATATTTATCTTAAGAAAGTAGCAGACCCAGGGAAAAGACAGAAAGGAAGTAGAGGGGGGGACGTGGCAGGGGGAGCCAATGAAAAAAGGAAAGGAAAGAAAGAAGAGATAAATTAAGTAAGGAAAGAAATCAAAACAAAGCCCAATTAGAATGAAAAAAAAAATAAAGATCAGAGTTGCCATGGGAAAATCAATAGATAAACTGAAAGATCAATAAAATTCATAATCTTGTGTTGACTGAAAAGCTATGAGGAAGGAGATGATTTATCCTTTTCAAGTAGCAAAATGAGCCATCACTACGGAGCCCAGGGACACTGGAGGAAGGAGCCATGTGCAGTGCCTCCTGCAGCTTATTAAGCATGAGTAAAATGGAGATGTTTTTAGAACATATTACATATAATAATCTATATAAAATTGAATATATAATTAAAAAATCTTTCCAAAAAGAAATTTAGAGAATTTTTTTTCCAATAACTTAAAAATAAATAACACAAGAGCTGGAGAGCTCCTGGAGAGGTGGCTCAGCTGTAAGAGCGCTTGCTGCTCTTACAGAGGACCGAGGTTGAGTTCCCAGCACCCATGTTGAGCAGCTCACACCAGCCTGTGACTCCAGCTCCCAGAGGATCTGATGCCTTCGGCCTCTGCACACACACACACACACACACACACACACACACACACTATAACTCAAAAGAAATCTTTGTAAACAAATTTATTTTTGAAAATAAAGGTGAAAAGTTCTTCCTAATTTATTGCCCCCAATTACTTCTGCGATAAATTAGAAAAACAAACAAAAACTTCATAAGACAGCTATGAACCAACATCCATCATCAAAAAAATAAGGCCTTGAAGATTGTTATAAATTAAATCCAGAAAAATAAAAAATATGCATCATTAGTTTACTGTTACTGAATCGAATTCATGCCAAATTAAATTATTAGTTAAACATTTGAAAAATGTTAAACTAATATGTTTGGAAAGGTTTTCATCTGCTAGTCATGGGATCTTTAGTCAGAAACAAAGGTGGGCAAGGAGTGGATATTTAGGAGACTAAAAAATAGTTCCCATATGACTAAAAGTAGTAAGAAAAGCCACATGATTACCTCATTGGAGAAGAGTGTTTGACCAAGTTACACCTATTCATGGATTAAAAACCAGCCAAGGGGAAAAGACGTCTTCACCTGTATAAAGACCACTGACAGAAGACTTCTAATTAGCACCCAATATCATAGTGAATGCCGGTCACTCCCACACGCATGGACACAGACAGGGCACTGAGCAGGCCACTGCAGCTACTGCAACAAGACAAGAAAAAGAAACTATATTCAGCTTGAAAAGGAAGAAATAAAACCACTTTTTATAAAATACAGTCCCGGGGCTGGAGAGATGACCTAGCAGTTAAGAGCGCCAACTGCTCTTGCAGAGGACCAGGGTTTGATCCTCAGCACCCACATGGCGGCTGAGAACCGTCTTTAACTCCAGTTCCAGGGGAATCCGACACCCTCTTCTGACCTCCAAGGCATTGCACAACACGGGTACACAAACCTACATGCAGAGAGTACATTCATACACATAAAAAGAAATAAAATTTAAAAATTAAAAAAATAAAATAAAATACAATCCCATGTAGAAAATCCTGGCAAATCTACAAAAGTGCTAGAACTGAGAAATGAATTCAGTAAGGTCACATGATAGAGAATGATCCATTAGCAACTCCACTCCTCTGAGCCTACCTGCAGCCATTAGAAAATGAAAAGTTTCAACACCCATTTTCAATAGCATCAAACATTAAAGATATCAAGGGGGGCCATGTGCACACACTGACTACTGCAGAATCTCACCAAGGGAAATGAAAGCACATGTGTTCATTGCTATGACATCAGTTTCTCCCAAGTAGCTGTGAGCCAAGGTTTCCAGAAAAACTGCATCTCATAGAACATTTTACAAAGGCTGATCAACTGATTAGAACGTTAGTGACTGCAGAGAGTTTGGAATGTTGCTGGTCCAGAACCTAATTATCATTTATCTTGGGCCATCTTTAGCCCCCTAAATAGCCGCTTCTTGCCCACCTTTGTTTCTGACTAAACATCCTGTGATTAACAGATAAAAACCTTTGGAATCTATGAACTTAGCAGACCACTGGCTTCCACCAACCAAAAGTCTGAGTGTCATCAGATAGCATCTGAGGCCTAGCTGGGATTTCTATTGCTGTGTCTGCCTACTTAGTGTTTCTGCCACTGTACTGGAAATGTGTCTTGATTGATGACTTCTCTTTGTTCTGTTACTATAAAAACTTTATGAAACTGTTTTCATGTTGGAACATGGAATTCAGGGTAACTGGAATCTGTGATCATGGACCATGGTCGCTCATATTCGGCTTCAGAATGGACTATCCCTGGTTCCCTTTGAGGTGAGTTGTGCCTTTGCATCAAATAGATTCTCTGTGATGCACAATTAAGTCCGACAGGCCTGCCCACAGGAGGTGGGAGGCTGACCCTCAAGTGAAGATGGGAGGGCTCTAAACCAGCTAACACAATTCAAACAGAACAAAGGGAAGGGTACACAGCTCTCATCCCACGGTCAGCCACAGTCACAAAAAAGACAGGTTTAAATGGTCGAATGGGGGGAAGGGAGAAATGGCTCAGTGCTTAAGAAAACACACTGCTCTTGCTGAAGATCTGAGTTGGTTTCCCAGCACCTGACATCCTTCTCTGCCCGCCACAGTGCTTGGCTGACTGCACCCACACGCTCAGTGCATGTGCACTACATATGCACGTGAGCACACACGACATCCATGAACACGCAAGAAAGAAAGAACAAAATTAAAAGAAAAGCCCACGTCCGCAGGCTTGCAGCAGTGCGTGACCACAGGTGAGACTGAATTACTTATTTGGCGCTAGAGTCATCCTGTATTACTCAGGTGGACCTACAGCCACTACCCTGGTATCAGAGGGGGACTGTTGCCAGAGAACTGGGTGAAATGGAGTTGGAGACTGAAGCCCTGCGGCCACCTGCAAAGGTTCAGAACAGGCAGCCGCACCTGGAGCCTCTAGAGGGCGCCAGACCCCACCCCCACCCCCCCTGGCTTGACCTCCCACTTCCAGGATAGAGATAGAAGGAAGTCTGTTGCCTTAAACCACCAAGTTTTCAGTAAATTCTTGCAACAGCCCCAGGAATCTTAACTTGATCAATAATCTTGCAGTCTTTCACGGAGGTGGTATAATCAGGTGTAATTGTGTAAATGAGATAGCCAGCTGGTGCTGCTGTTGGGGTTTCTTTCACCAGCAAAAATGGAGGGACTTGGGACTTGTTCTTCTGCCTTCTTTGCCCATCCTCCTTCTTCCTCCCCATCCTCCCCCTCCTCCTCCCTCTCCTTCTCCTCCCTCCTCCTCTCCTCCCTCTCCTCTCTGGAAGTCTGAGAATCTGGCTCTTTCTCGGTGAGCAGATCTCCACATCCAGGGGACCCTGTCTCCTGTCTCCCTCCGAGCAGCACCCAGCTTGATGCCCCTGTGGTTTTTGCTTTCCTGGCCTTCCTGAGTCCTTAGCACCTTCTTCACCCAAATAGCTGCAATTCTGCTTTCGTTTTCTGCTAATCTTTTCTAATTCCCAGGCCGTTTCCTTACAGTTTCTTCTATTATTTATTTATTTATAATATTATTGCAATGTCACTTATTTTTTATATTTTTTAATTAGAAAAGTTTTGCAAACCGAACAGATATGTTTTTATGATTTCGAAGGCATCTTATAAACGTCCATTTTCTTCAATGAAGAACTTTCAAATTAAATGGCCCAAGAGTCCTTCTTAGAGAACAACTGTCTTGGTCAATACAAAACTTTAAGGAATTGAAGAGTGACAACTTAGCTGTTGGCAGAGGTGTCTTGGTTAAGACCCTGGTCAGTACTCCCTGTTCCTTCTTTTTTTGTTGTTGTTTTTTTTCTTTCTTTTTTGAGACAGGATCTCCCTTTAGTCCCAGCTGGCCTGGAGCTCGCTATGTAGACCAGGCGGGCCTTGAACTCACAGAGATCCACCTGCCTCTGCCTTCCAAGTGCTAGGATTAAAGGCGTGTGCCACCACGCCCGGCTTCCCTGCTCCTTCTAACTGAGAGGATTCTAGGTGTCGTCTTTTTTGGGGAAAGAAGAAGCCTGGGGGTGGGGGTGTTGGGCTCAGACAGGACCTGATCACCACGGTGTCCAAGTACTGCCCAAGAGCCTGACCAGAAAAAAGGGACATGCAGCACCAGGTTCTAAATCGGAAGACGCCTTTACCTTGCAGGAAGCTTAGCCCACCCATCTTCCCTTCCCTTCCCCAACGTAGACAAAGCCCAGAAGATTCCAGACATCCACCGGCCTGACTGGTGGATGGAGAGCCAGAGCAGAGCCCCTGCGTCCTGGGTGCAGGCTGACATTCTTTCCCTTCCTGGACCTCAAGGCTGGAGGGCTTAGGGAAGGGACTCTCCACCCATTCTTCTAGGGCACATCTCTCCCTGTGGGGAGGAGCCGCTAGAAACCGGTTGGACAGGTTGGCTCAGCAGCACCTCTCACCCACACCTGAGGTGTGGAGACCTGAGGGCACATTCCTGCAGCAGGAGCCAGGGGCTGGGGGCTAGCTGCCAGGCCTTTGGAGGATGGGCTGAGGCAACTGAACACAAGTTCCAACGCCCTGGACGTGTGGGCAGAGAGGCTGCTCCAGGCTGAACTGCACCCCAGGTCCCTTATGGAAGCCCTCATCTAGCCCCTCAGAATGTGACTGAGGTTTAGAGGAGGTCAAATGGGGTCCTTGAGGTGAGCCCTAACCCAGCAGCACTGGCATCTCCCCAGGAGGGGAAAGTGAGAATTCAGATGAACGAGAGGGACCCACCTATGAGGTCACTATAGCCAAGGGGAAGACCAGAGTGAGCCACCCCGGCCTCTGGAGGCACCAACCCTGCTGAAGGCCCAGTGGTGGTCCTACAGTCTACAGAGATGAGAAAAATAAAGTGCCATCACTGAAGCCACCCAGCATGTGGGGTCTCCAGGCAGCCTTGACTGAACTCAGGAGAGGCATTAGCATTGCACTGTTGGACTGTAGTGAAGAGGGTATGGTGTTCTTCATCTCCCCTTTCAGCTGGGATATTGTTCTAGGACCAGGGCCTAGGAAGAGGGAGACAGGGAGATTTCTCACCCAAGGCACACAGGCAGCAAGCGGTGAGGGGTAAGATCAGAGTCTGGGCAGATCCGGGAAGCCACAGGGCTGAAGGGAATGCAGAGTCCCCAGAAGTTGAGTTGGAGGAAAGAAGCCCTCCCAGGAACACGCCCCCACCCCCAGCATTCTCCCGGAGCGGTCTGTTGATGACTGTTGCGCTGTCCTGTCTCTTAGGTGCCTTAGTCCCCTGCCTGAGGGCAGCAGCTGGGAACCCTTCCTAAGGTCATGTGACTATTCCATTCCTCCTAACAGCTGCCATTCCTCAGTGAAGGCTGAATAGTACCCCCCACCCCCAATGACTAAAGTATCTAGAATCACAGAGACTAACCATTCATGCAAATGTGATCTGTACATCTGTACGGTTGTGATGAGGATGGGTCAGCCAGCTGGGGGACCTGACCCATGGTGGGCATTCTGCTGACAGGCAGGCCCTGCCTGAGGAGAAGGCTGTGCACACACACACAGTGCAGGAGTCAGAGTGAGGCTGGAAGGACCTTGAACTGGAAGAGGCAGAGGCAGGAAGGACCTGTTCCCCAGCCTCCATGTTTGGCTCTGAGGGCGACTTCATTGCAGATTTCCCATTTCTAGGACTGACAGGAGACATCCCTGGTGTGCTAAGCTGACCATTTACAGCCATTTTACAATGGTCACAGAAAGTAACCCCCTGACTCCTGTCCTGCAGCAGTAAGATATGGGTGGTCGGTCCCCACCTTCCCTGGACTTTGTCCCTCCAGAGATTTCTGGAGGCTAGCTGTCACTCAGAGGCTCTGCACATGTCACTCACTTGTGGCTGCTATCAAACACCCTCTTTAATTGCTGTGGTGGTCTCCCAGTTCTCTGGCCCCTGCTCAGTTACTGCCCAGAAAACAGGAGGGACTCCCCGGCAGAGCATCAGGAGGGCCAGGTCCCCATGGCTGAGTCCTCCAAACTGCCCAAGACACATCCCACCGAGTGACCTCAGTCCCATCTTCCTGACCTTTCCCTTCCATGTCCCATATCTGAGACCCTCATGCTGACACAGGACATGAGGGTTGACACAAGGCCTGCCTCAGCCTGGTGGTCACTGAAACCAGAGTCCAGTACACTGGCATCTCCATGCCTGTAGCAGGTACAGTACAGCTGCTGGAGACAAAGCCCAGGCATGCACCCCAACATAAGCCCTTACAGGCTGCTCAACACTTGCCCACTAAGATGCTCTGCCCAGGCTGGAGAGATGGCTAAGTGGTTAGAGCACTGGCTGTTCTTACAGAGGACCACGGGTTCAATTCCCAGCACTCACATGTCAGCTAACAACCACCCATAACTCCAGTTCCAGGGGATCTGACACCCTCTTCTGACCTCTGCAGGCTTTGCATGACATGGGTGGCCTTACATACTTGCAGGCAAAGCACTCCTAACACATAAAATATGAATAAATAAAATTTAAAAATTAAAATGCTGTTCCAGCAAGCCTGTCTCCATGTTGCTGAGATTAACACTTGCCTCACAGTTCCTGTAAATCTCAGAGGATGATAGTCAAGAGGAGCACTCACTGGAGAGGACACAGGTACACTTTGTAACACTGTATCCCTAGGGCATCTTGCATGCCTTGGAAGGCCAAGGTCCTTTGAGAACTCCAAGAACCAGAGGAGAAAGCCAAGATCAATTATTGCCCATAGGAATTGGTGCACAAGCACTTGTCTGTCTTCATGCCTGTTAGCAATCCCTATAAACACTGTTAAAATATAGAACACGAAGACAGTGAGTGCAGAACAGGAGAAAAGACGTCCAGTTCGAGGGGTGGATGGGGATGGGTGCGTCCGTGGAAGATGAAGCCATTACCATCACGTCACTTACTGCAGATGTGCCCCATGGCAAGCCTGAGGCCATCAGCTGTCCTCACGGAGGACAAGGGAGGGGTCTGTAACTCAGAGCTAGTGACAAAGACATTCCACATCTGTTCAGGTGAGAGACAAGTTCAGGGCAGATCTAAAAAAATTCAAACCCAAGTTCACAGCAAATGTTATAAAACCTTGACCTGGTGGGTTTGTTTTGCAGTGTCTGAGTAGCTTTACATCCAATTTACTCATGTGACACTGTACCAACTGATTAGAAAAGAGTTTGTTGACACTGCAATAGTGCAGGTGGCTTGTGAATCCAGATACTGTCCCAACATCTGGGACTCAACAGCTTACATCACACACAGCAAGGTGACATAGTGCGGGCGAAGGCTTGAGGCTCTGGATCATCTTTGCAAACTTCCTGTAAATCTAAAGGTTTATTTCAAAATTAGAAGGTAATTTTTTTTAATTCATGAGTACATTTTGAAAAAGTGATCAAATAATTCAATTTGGGTAAATTTAATTTGAAACAAGATGATTTCAAACATGTATTTGAGTGAAAGAATGAACTGAAATCTTGAGAAAACTTCCTATTTAATATGCACTTTATCACACAATTAAATGCCTAAATTTCAAATGAATAAAAATATTCATTTGAAGAGTCAATATATAAGAGGAAAAAAACCCAAGATTTTTTTTTTAAATGTAAAGATCTTGGGAGAAATACTTTTAGTAAATCAAAAGGTCACAATCCATTTTTAAAAAATCAAGATTTTATTTCAGCTCAAAGATATTTCAACTAACTTGAAAAACCAAAACCATGAGGAAAATAATTTTTACTTATATGGATGCCAGAGGCTTGTTATCATGTACTATTAAGATCTCTTCATAATGACAGAAAGTGAAAGAAAATCACAAAATAGCAAAGGTACTGAAGAGGCAAATCTCAAGAACAGAAAAAGAACACCCAGCAACAAATGCAATAAAAATAGAAACGGGGCTGAAGAGCTGGCTGCCAGGTTCACAGTGCTCGCTGCTCTTCCAGAGGAGCAAGTTCACGTTCCAGCACCAGAACAGGTGGCTCCCAACTTCTAAAACTCCAGCTCTGGGGGATCCAGCCCCATCTTCTGAGGACACTGCTCCCACATGCATATACCCTCACACTATACACACACATATAAATAAAAATAGAAAGTAACTCTGAAAGAAAAATAGAGTTAAAACAAAACAGAATATTCCTCCTCTCGCATGGGGAGTGACCGAGAATATCTGTTTTGGGCAAGAGTTTTACAGATTCTGTTATGCAAATAAGAGTTCTTCAATGAGTATTTAAATAAGTCTATGTTTTTTTGTTTTGTTTTGTTTTGTTTTGTTCTGTTTTTGTTTTTGTTTTTGGTCTTTTAGAGACAGGGTCTCCCTATAGCCCCAGCTGTCCTGGAATTCACTCTGTAGACCAGGCTAGCCTTGAACTCACAAAGATCTGCCTGCCTCTGCCTCCCAAGTGCTAGGATTAAATGCATGAGCCACCACACCCGGCTATAAGTCTATGTAGGAGATGTAACTTACACACTATACAAAACCCAACTACTAATTTTAAATTTTGGTATCTTTTGTAAATTGTACAGAACCCTGAGTATAAAAATCCACCCTCTCCTTTCCAGGGCCACCCGCTGGAGCCCCAAGCAACCTCTTTGGCCACTGCCACCCATCAGCCTGTCGCATAGGGTACATGGGGAGGACCTGACACTCTTGTAGTTGCCACTTAATGCTTCTAGGATTCACCTTTGCTGAATGTCATTAATGCTTTTAAACTCATTGCATGTCTAAAAAGAATAGTTTAGGGGCTGGAGAGATGCCTCACCAGTTAAGAACAATGGCTGTTCTTGCAGAGGACCTAGGTTCTGTTCCCAGCACCCACATGGTAGCTAACAACCATTTATAACCCCAGTTCCAGGTGATCAAATGTCCTCTGTCCCCCACAGGCACTACACATTGTCATTCACTTATGTGAAGGCAAAGAAGGCCAAGAGTCATACACTACAAATCGTTTGGGTTTTTTTTTTTTTTTTTTCTTTTTTTTTTTTTTTTTTTTTTTTTTTTTGAGACAGGGTCTCCCTGTAGTCCCAGCTGTCCTGGAACTCACTCTGTAGACCAGGCTGGCCTTGAACTCACAAAGATCCTCCTGCCTCTGCCTCCCAAGTGCTAGGATTAAAGGCGTGCGCCACCACGCCCGGCTGGGTTTTTTTTTTTTTTTTAAGACCGTAGTTCAGTAACCAACTCATCTGTTGATTCACACAGTGGATGTCTATTTGAAAGGCTATTATCATATTATCACAAGTATGTGTAAGGGGAATACCTCAGCATAGACCTCCTTGGACAAATGGTAAGCAATTGTTTAATATAATATTATAGTTCACAGTTACAAAAAGAACAGTAGAATACGTCACTTCTGCCCATGGTGCTTGGCTGTCTCAGTGTCCCCCCCCCCATATAGTGTCTTTTCAATGTAGCCATTTTAATGGGGTTGTTGTGATATGATATTATGGTTCAAATCTGTATTCCCCTTCTAATTTGGGGATGTTTAACATTTTAAAAATACTGGTGATTTTTATATATTGAGAAGTTTTTTTAAGACTTGGAATTTGGGGTGGGTTGTTGTTTTATTTAGTTAGGTATGGCCTATAAATCCAAATCTCTTAACAGAGAATATACTATAATATTAAATAATAATGATGTCAAATTTATACAAAGATTTATTGTGGTTTGTTCTTTTGTTTTATTTTTCTATTCAAAGGGATTTTTTTTTCTTTTTGGTCTTTTTGAGATGGGGTCTCCCTTTAGTCCCAGCTGGCCTGGAGCTTGCTCTGTAGACCAGGCTGACCTTGAACTCACAGAGATCCACCTGCCTTTGCCTCCCGAGTGCTGGGATTACAGGCATGTGCCACCGCGCCCAGCTCAAAGGGGTTTTTAAATCAATGTATGACTTCTTTCTTAATTGAGAACTTCATATACTGTATTTCAGGTCGGGTCAGTGCTGGTCTTGTTTGGGTCCCTCCATTCTGTTCCACTGACCCTGTGTCTACCAACTATGCTGCATCAGACAAAGCCAATACTTTAACTTCACAGCAAAGCAAGAACTCAAGTCTCTCTCTTCCGTGGTCAACGTTGTTGACTGCTGTAATCTTCTGCAATTCTACATCAACTTTAATGTCAGTGTTCCAGCTACAGAAAAAAAATGTTTATTGGGCCTTCAAGTGGGATTGCATGGACTCTGCGTACCACTTCAGGAAGCGTGAACGTTTCAACAACACAGAGCTATTGTAGCTCATGATGCATTTTCCCTCCTCCTGAGCCTTTCCACACTATGCTAAACTTGTCATATGCTGTATTTGATTCCTTTTATTCCTGTTACCTAACACTTTTATAGTATATAAGCGGCATCTAAAAATGGATGTGCTGGCAACATGGGTGCAATTACATTCATGCAGATGATTCACTCCTACACATAAAATAAAAAATAAATAAAATTAAAACAAATACATGTTCTGGGGCTGGCATGATTTCTCACTGGTTAGAGCACTTGCTGTTTTCACAGAGGACTGAGGTTCAGATCTCAGTACCCACACGATGGTAACTCCAGTTCCAGGGGATCCAATACCCTCCCTCTTCTGACCTCAGCAGGTGTCCTTTAGGTACTTGTGGTGCACTTACACACATGTAGGTCCATACACAAAAACTAAAAGTAAATAAATCATTAAAAATATACACTCCTGTTGTTCTTTGCCACATAGACAGAAAGGATTTTTGCAGATTAGGAATTTGTGTCTTATAACCATGATCAAGTCATGTGTAGAGTCCAGTGGCATTTTGTAGACAGCTTATGCTTCTCATAGACAATAGTGTGATCCAGGAAACCTTTCCACAGTCTCGTTTGTCTGGCTGTGTTCTCTATACTGACTTCTCCAACTAAAGTGTGTGGTACAAAGCTGAAATGTGTTCAGATTTTATTGTTAGGGACGTCTAGGTCTCCTTGACCCCCTTCACCAGGTCAGCAGAGTTCATTTCGCCAGCAGCTCCTGAATGTACTTGATTAAGAAGTTGGTTTTGGTGCTACTGTTCACTTGTTTTGGGTGCTGGGGTGGGACCTGGGCTGTTCACATGGTAGGCAGGCCAGCACTCTGCCATGGAGCTACCACTCCAGCCCCAGAAAGCTGCAAACATCCTCAACTGTTTATGGATTGATCTTGGAGTCTCCTCTTCATTCTGTATATCTGATGGTTGACACTGACTGGTTTTCAAAGTCCCTATGATGAACTCATCAGGATGAACTCATTTGTTTATATGCATTGCCCACTGAGCTGCTGTTGAACTTAATTCACTTCCATACTTCAGGCTTTTTGTTCTTATGTTTATGAGAGACACTGGCCTGTGAAGTGGTCATCTGATCACAACTGGGTGGAGTTAATCCCAGTAAAGTTAGTTTGCATTTGAAAAAAAATTATGTAAAACATCGTGCTAATAGGTTGAAATGGAAAAGTTTTACTTCATTGGATGCAGAAAAAATTATTGTAGAAAGTGCAGCTCCTATCTTAAAAGCTCTTTGCAATTTAAGATCAGATGGCAACTTCCTCCGTCTGATGAAGGATGTATTCAAATCTGAGAGCCAACGCTGTGTAGTACCCAAAGACTGACCTTTCCTCCTAGGACAAGGCTCCTGCTCAAAGGCTTCACCCACTCATGGCTAAGGCAGTAAAGACTCAAGGTGCCATAGGGACAAACAAGTTTGGCACCAGTCCGTTTGTCATTCTTGGCTGCTGTCACCTGAGGGCTTAGGTAGCTCCCAGCCCTTTGCCTGGGCCCAGAACTCCAAGAGCATCTGTTCCTCTAGCAAGCTCAGAGTCTCAAGCCATTCAGGTATTTGAAGGGCTGGGGAAATGGCTCAGCAGTTCAGGGCACTTGCTACTTTTGCAGAGCACCCAGGTTTCAGTTCCAGCACCCTCATGGTAGCTCAGAACAGTCTGTAACTCCAGTTACAGAAAATCTGGTGCCCTCTTCTGGCCTCTGTGAGCATTGCACACATGTAGTGTACTTACTACACACATAAAATAAAAATAAATAAATCTTTTTTTTTTGTTTGTCTTTTCGAGACAGGGTCTCCCTGTAGCCCCAGCTGTCCTGGAACTCACTCTGGAGACCAGGCTGGCCTTGAACTCACAAAGATCCACCTGACTCTGCCTCCTGAGTGCTAGGATTAAAGGCGTGCACCACCATGCCCGGCTAAAATAAATAAATCTTTAAAAAAAGATGTTTGGGGTCAGCCAGGGGCACACACTCTCTGTGCCCAGCCATCCAGGTGGGTCTGTGCCATGCAGGCCATCAGTGGGCAGCCCATCTCAGCAGGGACCGCCCAATGCAAGGACCATAGAAAGGAACTGTGTGCATGGCTAGAAGGTCAGCCAGGGGCAAACACTCTCCGCGCCCAGCTGCCCAGGTTGGCCTGTCAGCAGGCACCACCCAATGCAAGGACCATAGAGAGGAACTGTGTGCATGGCTAGAAGGTCAGCCAGGGGCACACACTCTCCATGCCCAGCTGCCCAGGTTGGCCTGTGCCATGCAGGCTGTCAGCAGGCAGCCAAAGGATCCAACCCCCCCCCCACACACACACACTCAAGTTACTGATACTGAAGTGGAAAGTATAAACTGCTGGTGCTGCAGTTTAATGCTGTTGGGAGGATCCAGCAGTGTCAGTGATTGGAGGCTGCATAGCCAAAACTGAGGAAGAAACCAACAGGAAGCAAATTGAGTGACCAACCAGTCCTCCATATTAACATTTGAGATTAGCAACAGAAAGCAACAAATAAACAAATGGGGAAAAACAACAACAACAAAAAATACACATGCCAAAAACACAACAGAAAAACAACAATATGGGAAAAGCTCAAAATAAATCCCCACTGAACTCAACCAACCCTGTAGAAGATCCCAAAAAGAAGATCTCCCTGGAAGGGAACCAAGATACTGACCTTAGAACAATTGTAGATATATTCAAAGACTATAAAGAACAAATCAGAGAACTAAACGGAGAGAATGAAAAAACCCATGAAGGAACTAGAAGGAAAGAATGATAAACTCCACAAAGAACTAAAAGGAGAGATTGATAAACTCAGAAAAGAACTAGAGGAAGAGAAATACAAACTCCAAAAAGAACTAGAAGGAGAGAATGACAAACTCCAGAAGGAAGTGGAAACATTGAAAAGATCTCAGGCTGAAAGGAAAAAAGAAACTGACCAGCAAAGCAAGGAGCTACAAGAAAAGAATGAAAAGCTCCGAAAGGAAGTGGAAATACTGAGTAAATCACAGGATGAAATAAAAAAGGAAATTGAACATTCATCCAATCAGCAGGAAAGGATGGGACAAAGCCTCAGAAGCAGAATGGAAGAGAAGCAGAAAAAAGAATATCAGACCTACAGGATAACACAGCACAGCTAGAAACCTCAAGTAAAGATAATGAAAATTTAAAAAAAACACAAGACTGAAACAACCAGGAAATGTGGGACACTATGAAAAGACCAAACCTCTGCATCATAGGGATAGAAGAAGGAGAAGAATCACAAGAGAATGGTATTGATCAGATCTTCAACAGAATAATAGAAGAAAATTTCCCCAAACTGAAAAAAGACAAACCCATAGAAATACAAGAAGCACATAGAACACCAAATAGACAAGACCAGAAAAGAAATTCCCCATGTCATATCATAGTTAAAACACTAGATGCTCAAAACAAGGACAAAATACTGAAAGCCACAAGAGGAAAACAACAAGTTACATATAAGGGGAAACCCAACAGAATCACACCTGACTTCTTGGTGCAAACCATGAAAGCCAGAAGAACATGAACCAAAGTATTCCCAGTACTAAATGACTTTAGATGCCAACCCAGATTATTATACCCATGAAAAATGTCAATCATAGTTGAAAGAGAAAGAAAAATCTTTCATGACATAAACAAAATGAAAGAACACATGTCAAAAAAACTAACACTTCAGAAAATACTCAAAGCAATTCAAAGAACAGAGGAAAGGAGCAACTATCCTTAAGCAACCAAGAGAGAAATTACCAAATGCATAACAGAGTAAATCAATACCTAGACCAAGAATGCAAACAAAAAATAAGGTGAAAGGAAACAACACACATCTCTCAATAATAACCTTAAATATTAATGGTCTAAACTCCCCAATCAAAAGACATAGACTGGGAAAATGGATTAAGAAAGTGAATCCATCTATATGCTGCCTCCAAGAAACCCATCTCACCCTCAAGGACAGACAGCACCTTAGAGTGAAAGGATGGAAAAAATCTTCCAAGCAAATGGTACCAAAAAGCAAGCAGGTGTGGCTATTCTAATATCAGACAAAATAGACCTCAGAGTAAAATTAATCAGAAAAGACAAAGAGGGCCATTATATCCTTATCAATGGAACAATTAACCAAGAAGATTTCACAATCTTAAATAATTATGCACCAAACTTTATAAACACAATCTTTCAGGACCTCAAGACACAGATTAATCCCAGTACACTAATAGTGGGGGACTTCAATACCCCACTGAGCCACCTGGATAGGTCAACTGGACAAAAAATAAATAGACATCAGAACTGAACAATACAATACAACAAATGGACCTCACAGATATCTACAGAATATTCCATCCAAACACCAGTGAATATACTTTCTACTCAGCGCCTCATGGAACATTCTCCTAAATTGACCACATACTGGGACACAAAAGAAACCTCAACAAATACAAAAGGATTGAAATTATTCCATGCATTCTATCAGACCACATTGCAATAAAGTTCAATATTAACACCAGGGTAAGCCCTACTAACTATAAGAACACATGGAGACTAAACAACACATTACTGATCATTGAGTGGGTCAGAGAAGAAATAAAGAATGAAATAAAAGCATTCCTGGAACTAAATGAAAATGATAATACAATACAACAAAACCTGTGGGATACATTAAAGTCAGTCTAAGAGGGAAATTTATAGCCCTAAATGCCCACATTAAAAAAACAGAAAGAGAACAAGTAAGTGATCTAATACTGCAGCTAAAAACACTTGAAAGACAACAACAAATGAACCCTACACCCAACAGACAGGAAGAAATAACAAAAATCAGAGCAGGAATCAATGAAATAGAAACAAAGAAAACAATACCAAAAAAAAAAAAAATCCATGAATCCAAAAGCTGGTTCTTTGAAAAGATAAACGAAATAGACAGACCTCTAGCCCAGTTAACCAAAAGAAAGAGCAACTCCAAATCAATAGCATTTGTGATGAAAGGGGAAACATCACAACAGATAAAGAAAAGATCCAGACAATCATACAAGAATACTTCAAAAACCTATACTCTACTAAATTTGAACACCTAAGAGAAACAGATGAATATCTGAAATCCTGGGATTCACCAAAGCTTAACCAAGAAGAGATTGACAGCTTAAACAGACCCATAACACTTGAGGTACTGAAGATGTAATAAAAAGCCTCCCAACTAAAAAAAGCCCAGGTCTAGATGGTTTCACAGCAGAATTCTATAAAACATTTAAAGAGTTCTTACAACCATTACTACTCAAACTTTTCAGAAGGATACAGACAGAGGGAAATATCCTAAATTCCTTCTACAAAGCCAGCATCACTCTAATACCAAAACCAGGCAAAGACACAAACAAGAAAGAAAACTATAGACCCATATCATTGATGAACACAGATGCAAAAATTCTCAACAAAATACTTGCAAATCGCATACAGACCCACATCAAAAAGATCATCGATCATGACCAGGTTGGATTCATACCAGAGATGCAGGGATGTTTCAACATACATATATCAATAAATATCATAAAATACATAAATGGACTTAAAGACAACACCACACAATCATCTCAATTGATGCAGAAAAAGCTTTCGACAAAATCCAGCATCCTTCATGCTTAAGGTCTTAGAGGGAACTGGACTGGAGGGATCATTCCTCAATGTAATCAAAGCCATATACAAGAAACCCACAGCTAACATCATCCTAAATGGAGAAAAGTTGGAAACATTCCCCTTAAAGGCAAGAACATGGCAAAGCTGTTCACTATCACCACTCCTCTTCAATATAGTGCTTGAAATGCTCGCTAGGACAATAAGGTAAGAAAGCAAAATTAAAGGAGTACTAATTGGAAAAGAGGAAGTAAAACTATTCCTTTTTGCAGATGATATGATAGTTTACCTAAGGGATGTTAAAAACTCCACCAGAAAATTCTTAGAAATGATCAAAAGTTTCAGTAAAGAGGCAGGATACAAAATAAACCTAGAAAAATCAGTAGCCTTCTGTTCTAGTTTGTCTTCCATTGCTGTGACAAAACACTCTGACTGACATCAATTTGGGGACGAAAGGGTTAATTCAGCTTACATCTCCTGGGTCACAGTTTATCACTCAGGGAGCCCAAGGCAGGAACTCAGGGCAGGAACCTGGAGGCAGGAGCTGAAGCACAGGCCATGGAGGAATGCTGTTCACTGGCTTACTCCTCTGGTTCATGCCCAGCCTGCCTTCTTATACGGTACACAAAAACCTGCCCAGCGTGGCACCACTTATTGTGGGCTGGGCCCTCCCACACTGATCAACCATCAAGACAATACTCCACAGATGTGGCCACAGGCCAATCCAATGGAGCCAATTCCCCAATTGAGGCTCCCTCAACCCAGGTGTGTCAAGTTGACACTAAAGCTATCCAGCACACCTTCCTTTGTGCCAACAATAAGGAACTGGAGAAGGAATATAAGGAGACCTTCCCAATAACAATAGCCTCAAAAAAAAAATACCTAGGAATAAACCTAACCAAAGACACCAAAGATCTCTACAACAAAAATTTTAAACCCTTAAAGAAAGAAATTGAAGAAGACATCAGAAGATGGAAAAACCTCCCATGCTCATGGATTGGGAAAATTAACATTGTAAAAATGTCCATTTTACCAAAACTCTTGTATAGATTTAA